>WEKX01028978.1:316444-359049 GCA_013390025.1 Pitta sordida
AATTATGGAGAGTGGCTTGACGAGTTCATCTGCTAGTTCTTTCATCACCCTCGGATAGATCCCATCTGGTCCCATGGACTTGTGAGTCTCTAACGACCTCCTCCTGGACTACAGGGGAGTTATATTGCACCCCTACTCCTTCCATCAGCCCACAAGTCCAGTTGTCCTGCAGGCAATCTGTCTTACTGTTAAAAACAAAGGCAAAGAAGGTATTAAGTATCTCTGCCTTTTCCTCATCTCTACTTTCCATATTACCCTCTGCATCCAATAAGGAGTGAAGGTTGTTGCAGCCTCTCTTTTTACTGTTGATGTATTTATAGAAACATTTCTTGTTGTCCTTAACAGAAAAGGCTAGGTTGAGTTCCATCTGGGCCTTTGCTTCTCTAGTTTTTCTCCTGCGTGACTTGACAACTTCCTTAAACACGCCCTGATTTACTTCCCCCTTTTTTTTGGAATACCACACAGCGATTGATACTTTTATCTGACTTTCAAAGCTTGGTGTTGAATTTTTGTTCTCTCACCTCATATTTTCATCTTAAACATTGACACAGAAGCTCATCAAGGTTAAACCACCTGCTGGCATCTTCTGCAAGAAAGGTGCTCTTGGTTCTTTGCAGCAATCAAATTGTTCCATCTTGTTGCTGTTCTGGTACACCAGATGAAAGTTTCTTTTCTTCTTTGTGTCTTTTTTTTTTTTTCTTTTTAATAGTACATGAGTTTTGGATGTCTAAAGTATATGATACATAGGACTGAGAAATCCAGAGAGAAACATAAACCCCAGCATTTGCCTTGCTACATGTTCTTTCCCAGAAGAACCGGGTATACTGCTCTGAAGAAAACAAAGAGAAAAGTATTCTTGTTGGGCTGAATCTGAGCTGAGTTTCTCAAGGTAAGAACAAGAAATTGCTCATATGTTGGGAAAGAGTGAAGGTGGTTTTCCAGAGGAGCCTCTTTCTTAAATTTAAATCGATTTTACAATTTAAATTTAAATTTTAAATTTATATATTTTGGAAATGGGCAGCTCACTTCTGTGTGTGGCAGTATTTGTACTGAATTTCTTCATCCTGAGGTCTCTTCTAGCTTATTTAATTTCTTTACATTTTCTGTTCAGATCTATCATAGTGAAGGAGTCCAAACTGATCTTTCATATCTCATTTCAGAGTAGAACAAGTCTGAAATCTTCTCCTAAGTAACGAGAAGTGTGGTGGGATGTTGCCACAACAGCTTACCTATGGAAAATGCCACACTGTCATCTGCAAGTATCCCCTGGCGGAGGGGTATTTATGTAAAGCCCTTAGATATACTTGTGTGAATATAAAAGCAGCAGCATTTCTCAAATTCACACAGCATTCATAGAATTTCTGGTTCTGTGAGTAATTGCACTTGCAGGAATATACTCAACAAATTCTTAGGGCCCAAATTAAATGAGAACATCAGTAACAAGCACAGCCCTACAGGAAGAGAGCAGCAAGGACTGCAGAAATCTGACAGAGATGTGGGATGATTTTTTCTCTCAGAGTTACACCACTCAAGGGCTTAAAGTTAGTAGGCTTAAAGGCAGACAGATTGGGGTAATTTTGGACTTCTTGTGAGTCTAATTTAATTTCAAGAAGCGGAGCTGTATTCACTCAAGCTGGGCTCCTGACCAATTTTTCCAGAAGCAATCAGGCACCAGTGCAATTGTCAGAGTCACTTTACTCCCACTGATGCTAGTTATGTGCCTTTTGAAAATCCCACTGAGGGTGACTGCAAATTTCACCTCAAGCATATTCACTTCAGTTTATTCAACTGTAATTACAGGTCAGCTCTGCTCACACTGGAGTCCTTCCACAGAACTGCTCACTTTCCTGGCAGAGCAATAACATATATCATTGAAGTGAGGGGAGCAAAAATTAATTCTGCATCTTGGAAATGGAAAAATGTAGCTCTTGAAGGGTAAGAATGCTATGAATTAGTTCTCTCAGTGAAGTGATACTAAAGCTACTCTTAGAAACAGCTTAGAGTATTTTATTGTTGATCAATCCCCTTCTACCTTCACTGCTCCCCAGACACTTATCTGAAGATGATGATGCCATGTTTGTCAGTTGAAAAGGACAGTGTCACGCATCAAACCACAAGCAAGCACAAACTGAGGGCCTGCATGTGAGCAGTACCAGTGCTGATAGTATACCTGGACCTTATTAATTCAGGAAATCTTGTTAGTCTGAACATTCTGAGACCATAGAGACATCTAAATCAATGAAATCTCCCATTACTGACCTGTAGTGATGACCAGTGCAAAGACCCATTCCTTTTTTTTCCCCCTGTAAATTAGTATTTTGGTGTAAAACGAAGGGAAAAGCTCAAGAAGTTTAGTGTGCATGCCATAAATATAAACATACCCTTGGAATACACAGCAGCAGCTGATGCAGAAGCAGGTTAGCTTTTGGCTAACTGAACTGCTTGGATTAGCAATTTCTGGAATAACAGTTTTACAAACCTCCAAAAGCTGGAAATCTCACATGTTGATTTTCCTGGGCCTTGCAAGGAATTCCAGAATCAGGTCAGAATACTTAGTACAGGTCTAACTCAAGACTGAAATTCTGAATCTTAAAGTCCTCTTCTTATTATTGTTAATCAGTCTTTGTATTTTCTGTGCCTCAGAGTGCATTATTTCTAGCAATGACATTACTTTGTCCATTTGTTTCCAGACACAGTCAGAGGTAAGTGGTCACCATCTCAGACATGATTTACTGAGGTCTCAGTGTCCCCTATGATGTCATGGTTATTTATTTCCTAAGGAAATTATTCCCCTGGAAGAGTAATATTAGTTCATTTAAAGAACTAATGTTAATTGGAAAATGCCAAATAAATGCTTGGGAAATAAGGAGCCCAGAAGTGAGTAACACACACTGGCAATATACACACACTGACTGTTTATGAAGCAGGACAAAACGCTTCCCTTTTCCTTTCATCCTCAATTCTCTTACTGATCACAGAAACAGGAGGGCTACAGAATAGCTAGGAATGAACTGCCACCGTGTGGCCGAGACATAGCTTTAGCTACATTTCTAGAAATCTTCAAGAGCTCATGCTCTGAGATGAGTGACAGTCCCCAGCACTTACTGGTGAAAGTTTTGTCTTTGAGCACAGATTTTATTTTGGCAGCATGTGCAATTCCTCCCTATCAGTGCCCATTATATTCTTAATAAAGTCTTGCTTCCTTATCAATCTCACTTTAATAAAAGAGAGGAACTTCTAATTCCATGAACTCTTTTTATATTTTCTCTGATAGGTCATATCATCATCTGTAAGGGAGTGGTCAGGGTATCATAGTCACTGAGTTATTGAGATGATGATGCCTGCTCTTGCCTTACAAAAGATGGACAATTTTTCAACATGACAAGCCTATTAGTAGAAAACTTGCCACCATGCACTAAATTCCTGCTAATCAAACAGCTGACTCTAGCTTCTGCTTCTCAGGCTGGTCAGTCTGAAGGAGCTGGGCTCATTTCTCCTGGTTTTCTTGCAAAATTCTTTCAGAACAACATGTTTTCTACCTGCTAGGTCAAGACTTTCATTGACTTAATGCAGCTTGGTTTCTCTTTACCATGGGCATAATTCAGAGCTTCAGACCCAGAAGGTGGCAAAATCCTCCTAAATACAGCCTGCTGTCACAGGCCAGCTTCGTGCTGCTTTCATCTCCATTTGGACCTGCTCCACCAAGAAAAATAGCAGGCGCTCTCCTAAATTTACCTAAACAGAAGTACAAACTGAACCTACAGCTGTGAAAATTTTGAAGACATCCACTTAGGTGCTAATCTAATATTTTTAATAAATCCCATTCAACCTGGAGCAGCAGATAACCATGTATATTTGCTTTCCATTACCTTGGAGGACTTCCCGCATTACTCCATGCAGTGTTGATACTTTCTGTCTTCATTGTAACTGAATGGCACTGCAAGGTTCAAGTAAGAGTATCCTTCTTGTGCAGCTACCAGCTTTCCATTAGCTGCCTGTATTTCTTCCAGTTCTGCCAAAGATGGTTGCTATTTCAGCTTGCTTACAGGCATCATGATTACACTGAGTTGCTCAACACAAAGGGACAAAATGATTTTGAATCCTCCAGAGCATGATTTCTTCAACACCTCTTCTTCACCTTTCTTCAGTTGATGGATTCTTGTGCACAATGTCTTGAGTTTCAGAAAAACAGCTGTGGATGTGGTGTCAGAGAAATTTGTAGGCCCCTTCAGAGCCAGTGTCCAGTAATGACACTAGTTAGAAGAACCTGACATACCCCAATACCTCAGCTGAGACAGATTTGAAACAACAAAATAAGAGATTCTCTCCTAAAGGTCTTGCCTGTTATTCCAATGCACTCTGAGTAAGAGCTATTGGGGATCAGTGCTGCAGGAAACACTCGCACACAGTGGACTTAATCGATAGATCTCCTAGTTGATGCACTTCATTATCATGGCCTGGGGCCATAACCGAAAGAGCTCACTAACAAACTCTGAGAAAGATCTAGGTCATACTGAGTTCTGCTGGTCATGAATAATTCTTCTGTGTGGTTGGCATTTTAAGAACACCTATAGTAGGTGATTAATTTCTAGGGTGCAATGCCTGAAAAGAACTGCATATTGCAGCAAGGTCATTTAAAGGACCTCTGCATGGCAGAGACAGTCCCTTTAGTGTCCATGTAGACAGCTTTGCTTCCGAAGCCATGAGAGAACAATTCAGGACAGATGAGGAGCACCTTTGTAGGGCAATCAACTGCTCCTGGAAACTGCATGGAAAGCTGCCTAGGTGAGCTGGTGTTAGGCAGGGATATAGTTCTGTCTTGGGGTAATACACAGAGTGCTCTTGTCCACACTAAACCCTTCTCTGAGGAGGCAACTAACACTGGGGATGGAAATGCTTTCCTTTCCTCTTTCCCACTCCCCTTCTGCTTAACTGCCTATTCTAGCATAGGTAGCACAGGAGCTTTGAATCCTCAGGTCCTCCTCCCTAGAGTGCCCTAAAATGCAGGGGCTGCTCTCCATAGCTCTGTTTGGAGTTGAGTCATGTTCAATGAGGAGCATACAAAAGCTAATATGTTCAAAGGAAAAGGAAGGTACCTGCATTTATGGGATATGTGATAGAAAATGTTCTCAGTGTTCTGGTTTGAATGGTTTGGGTTTTTTCTCTAGCAGTGAGGCGGGCAGACGGCTGCTGCCTGAGCCTCCAATGCTGCCAAGAATTCAAGGTCAGAAGCAGATAACAGCATCTCTGTGAACAACATATAAGAAAAAGGAAAAAAAAAGGTTAGTAGCAAGATGTAGATTGCCAGAGCAGGGCCTCTGTGAGATGCTGAGAAGTTATGAAGGCCCCCCCATCCAGGCCGACCAGAGAAGGGGTAGAAATGTTCTTCCAGGCATCTAGCTGCTGCTTATAGAATGAGCCACGGTGCAAACCTATGGAAAGAGAGAGAGGAACCAGTGATGCAGAATCCACCTGAGGCCACGACTGAAGATGGAGAATCATGCTGCAACAGCTGCAGATGTTTTGGGGAGCCCAGAAACACGGAGTTGGAGCTGAGAGCTCGGCAGAGATCCTTTGGACAGACGCTTTGTGACAGAATTGCATTGTGGTAGGATCTGAGCTATGTACATTGGGATGGGCTCATAATGACGCAGCAAAAAGCCAGTGCTTAAAAAACTGTATCCTGTCTGTGACTCTTGGGCAACAGAGAATGGAAGAGCTGTCATCCCTGGGTCGAGATCTCACTTGGGGAAGGGTCAGGAAAGACTTTTCCTCTTGTGGGAGGGAGAGAAAGAGAACTTTATGGAAGGGCAGAGAGATAGTTCCTACCCTAAATCTGGTCAGAAATACCAACAAGCCTGGTTTCACCCGTGTCCCTGTTCTCCCTTTGTCTCCTGGTCAAAAAAGGGAATATGAGATCTGTTGTAAGAGAAGGAGGGGTGGGGGGAACAGGTTGCCTTTAAAATTATGCTGCTCACATTAAGCTCTGATCTTGTTAGTTAATAAATAAATCCTTTATATTTCTCACTTGTAGCTTGCCTTGTTTTGCCTGTGATAAGTTTTTTTTTCCAGTTTTTTTCTCCGGGAGAGGTTGTGGGTGAATCTCTGGCATCCAGCCAGGGTCAAACCATGACACTCAGAAAAAAAAATTATTTATTTTACTTGCTTTATTAAATTTTCCTAAGATGATAACTGGCTTGAAGTGACCTTTAAGAAAAGAAATAAAAATTAAACACGGGATCCAAATCAAAATTACAAATCTGATTTCCCCTCCTCTGTATCTTGTTCATAAAAGCAAACACAAATTTCACACTGGAGCTTGTACACTGGACAGCAGGGGAATCTCACCCTCTGCCACAGCCATTTGACCACAGGTGCCTCTGTTTTACAGGGACAGACAAGAGGTCACAGGAGAGGTCAAATGTGGTGAAGCAGTCATGTTCTGCACATCACAATGCATTCTTAAAACAACAGCAAAATTATCAGCTGCTCCAAAGCATAAGACAAAACACAGCACAGGGCAGAGCCACACTGGAATCCTTGTCTTCTTTCTTTATCATCAGTATTTTAATTATGCACATGCCTAATTCTGTTACAGTAGCTCAAAAAGGTGTTGAGGTTTTCTGCCAGCACCCATCCATGTTGCAAGTTCTAGTAGCAAAAAGGTACCCACACACTCAGCAAAATGTTCCTTGGCGACTTTAGCATGAGATTCTGCCTGGACAGGGCTTTCAGGGTGACACCATTGTCAAAAAATGTGCAATTTTGAGTGCTGTCCCCCTTATCTTACACATATACAGAACTGCAGCCTTGAGGCATGCCAGAACCTAAGGGTGTGTTTGGAACTTGGTGTGCTCTGGCTATCCCACATGGTCCCTTAAATGACCACATGTCAAAGGCAGAACATATTTACAGACAGTTAGAACATTCGCCTCAGACTGATTAGTAAAGGACTGGAGAGGTACAAAGGCAGCAACACAGTATAGAGAATACAGGCTTGTGAGAAGCACAATGAGCAGGGAGAAAAAAAACAAACCTTAATTTAAACTCTTCTTGTGTACGTATAAAAGAGGCAAAGAGCAGCAAAAGCGCCTTCAGAATTAAAGTACTACAGAAACAATTCTTCTCTCCCCTGCACAAATACCACTAGAAAAAAAATCAAAATGCTTTAATCAAATGAGATGCCAGCTCTGAATGGATAACCATAGGGGGGTTTGGCACTTTCCTATCTTATGACCGAAAGTGGCCGAGATCAGTAAGTTCTGAGAGGTACAGTCATACCTCAGTAATTTGTGCTGTCATATTTGTGGCCTCCGCAACCTGCAGAAATTTTTTCCACAATCCTTACTCAGTGATTTGTGGAGCAGGACACCAGATAGTCCCAGATGGCCAGTCAACCCTGCCAGGAGTTAGGAAGCCTTAGACTGTAACACACGGCACTGCATGGCTCCCATTCCAGCCTGGGTCTTGTTCTGGCTGCGGCAGCCATCCTGGACTTGCCAGCATGTGCATAGCCTCAGGCAAAGCACTCCTGCCTGTGGTAGCCGCTGCAGTTCAAGGGAAAAAATTCCCACTCCTATGCTCCTCGCCACTGTAAGGGGCCCCAGGTTGTTGCAGTATTCCAAAGTTGCCATAGTTATGGCAGTAATTTGCCATATTAATATCCGACCCGAATTCACAGATCTAGTGTTCTGCGGGACCCTCACAAGACCCAAATCCCGCAAATCCAGGGGTATGACTGTACTTGCAACTCATGGCAGAAATGCTGTTTGTACAACTCAGTCCCGAAGACGAGGAACACAAATCAGCAAGAATTGCCACCTAACAAATGTTCTGAGTGGTAGGCTTATGGAGGCTTTGGTATATGTATTGGATGTGCTGTATTGATGGCCATTGCCTTAAGAAATTCATCTAAACCTCTGGACACAAAAACTACTGAACACAGAAACTAGAAACCACTAACAAATCACCAGCTGGTCATACTAGTGCTGCCGTGATCCATCTGTTACAGTCAAGTGCCAGGTGAACACCAGATGAAAAAAATACAACAGAGCGGGCAAAGTCTTGATCTGAAAAACCTTATCAAGATCTTAAGACAAAGTATGAACTGAGGGATGTGGTTAGACTGATTACTGTAATATTGAAAGTATTACACTTTCTGAAGGACCACAGACTAGTACAACAATACCTCAAATGTCATGGGGATTTGTGTCTCCCTATGTGCCACAAAACCCCTGATCCATGATGATAGGCTAGTCATGAATATGTAAAAAAGCCACATCTGTTGCCCTGCTCCCCTCAGCCCCAGATCACTGGAGGGCATTCCCACCACCTCCCCATGCCCTGTCTGGGCACAGTGATGTGAAGGGATTCCTCCCTACCCCTTCCTCATCCAGGGAATCTGTGGGTTTCCCTGCAGAAGCCAGCACAGGGATTCCCAGGTTTCATCACCACTGCTGTAGAGGAGTGGGACCCTGCGGCAGGAGAGTTGGAGAATGGCAGTGGTGCTGGGCATGACAGTGGTGTGGGTACCCTGGCAGTCTGCAGCAAAAGCATGACAAGCACTGTTTCCATGCACTGCCACACCCGCCACGTTTAAACTGGGTATGCAATAGCTCTAGTCAACTGTGGGCAGAGGGCTTAGTTCCACCACACTGCCAGGAACCTGGGAAGCACACAGTCACGTGAGATGAGATGCACTCGACGGTCTGGAGCAGGGTTTCACATAGTCTCCACTTGTAAGCCAGGTGCAATGCACTCAGTGCTAGGGAGCAGGCTATGATGGCGGTGTTAGCCCAGGCATTGACTACAGCCTTTGGGCCTCCAGTTTAAACATAAGGGATGCAGCTTCCCAGGGTCCCAGCGGAGCAATGATGACACCCCCACCCAGGTTTAAACACTGCAGCTATTGCACACTCAGTTTAAACATGGTGGTGCAGCAGCACACAGAAACATCTCTTGCCATGCTTTCACCATGGAGTGCCAGGGTACCCACGCTGCTGTCACACACAGCACTTGCAACCTTCCCCAAACCTCCCACTACAGGATCCTGCTCCAAAGTGGCACGGGACGGCGGTGCCACTGGCTTCCACTGTGGAGCAGGCACAGGACTGCGGCACAGGCTGCCTGCCACCGCAGAGCAGGACCATGCTGCACCACAGAGGGACCTTGCTAAGCCACAGAACTATAAACCACATGCCATAAATCTTCCCTGCCATGTAACCTCTCCAACACTCAGAAGACTGCCAACTCTGGGCAGTCCCCAAGCCAGCGAAAGGCATTGCCCCCCCGCTCAGCAGGGAATGGCTGTCCCACCCCACGGGGGAGTGCCAGTAGAGGGACTGCGGATGTGCAGACATGGAAACACCACAAAGAATCAAGACATCTTCACAAAATAAAACCCACAAAGATCTGAGGCAGCGAAAGTGGAAGAGCTATTCAGTGAGGTAACACTGAATTTCCATAGGGCGCTATCTCCGAGTCACGTTTTATGCATTTTTACATGGTTGTACATCAGTAACACAGGCAGAGTATGGGTCTTAATCACCTCTAAGATGAAGAGGAACACTTTCAGGCTGCATTCTTCTTAATATATAGTCTTTAATGATAAGGTAGGAGAATTCCAAATATGGAATATAATCTAAAGCTGATGCTGGGGCATTGTCTGCAAATTTTCTTCTCCCTTTGAAACCAGCCATCACTCAAATTATTTCACACAGGGTTCTTCTCGGAGACATGAAGTTTTTCTAGTGTACTCTGAGATGTCTAGATTCAGCAGCTGAGTGTTAAAATAGATGAAAACTAGCAGGTGGTGTAACCATACGGAAAAAGCTGTATACTTTTTTGCATGCAGTTCAGTAGCAAGTACAATATAAGTTGTTTTTCTCAACACACTGGAGAAATTCCTGCAAACACAAGTTTCTAATTCTGATTACTTCACTGCAGCTCCTTTCTGCTTGTACCACAGCCTGATTGTGTCTCAGTACTGTTATATACTCTCAGATCACAGAGTCAATGATGGCACATACAAATTTTCACAAACAACATAAGGAGAAAATTCTGTTTCACTGTCCTGAAGTTGTAAACACTGGTACAAAAGCCCTGACATATTCACGGAATTCCTTGAACTACTTTGCAGTACCAGAGTCAGAAGGAAATTACTGCACCAGGCAATCTCTGAATCATTGCTTTCAGAACAGCACTAGAAAAAAGGCTTGTCAAGTTGGAGTTCCCCTCAAGCTAAATTACAAAGCAGTATTGTTAGGCACAATGAACTTGTTGAATTAAATCCTCATATGAGTCCAAAGTTGGAATAGCCATGGCTTAAAATATGTCCCACACAAAGAATCTTCAGTGACTGCACATGTCACTTCTAGAATGTAAGAGACAGATCAGCAGGGGAAAAAAAAAACAAGTCTTACTTGCCCTATTTCATATATTCTATTTCCAAGTGAAGAGGGAATATTCTTTCAACATTCTTTCTTCCGTGTTTTAGGCTTAAATTTTAAAGTGCTATATGCCCCTTCCACAGCTTTGGGCAAGTACATGGGATGTCTTTCCAATCTTTTCCTAGAGCCAGTGGTTCTCCGCTGGCTGTTCCTTTGAGATTGGTTTGCAGCCTTTGCGGTTTGGGCAGTATCTTGTAAGTATTTCCGGGGAGCACGAAGGATCCAGTTTGAATGCAAACTGTGTTCACTTGTACTGGTAGCAACTGAAAGACAGAAGATAATCTAGCATTAAGAGTTTGACACTGAAACTTTTTATGCACAGTGAGAGAACAGGGTGCTTGCTGGGTCCTTCCTGGAGAATATGACAACTGTGTTTCACTGTAAGATATCTCCTGGGATGGGATTCATTCTAACTAGTATTTCAATGCCTTGTGAGAGCAAGTCCCTTCATACACATGCCTAGTGCACATCTAAGCCAACCTGTTTCAGATATTCACCCTAGTGTAAAACGAAGGCAAGAAATATCTGTTCTCTCTGCTGATAAAGCAGGGTAGATGATGACCTCAGATAGGCACATCTTCATTGATTTTGGTGATCCCATCCATTCTGTTGAAAACATACAGTTATTTAGCCTAATCTATGAAAGACTTCCTTTTATATTGCTGGAAAGAAAACATCCAGCCATTTCTTAATGAGAAAAAGAGAAAAACAAATGAAGAAAAAAGTATCTTTATGCTTTTTATAGTTCTCCAAAGACAGCTTGGAGCAAGGGTGGAATTCAGCCCTGAACAGGAGGTAAGCACTATACTTTCTGTATTTGCTTGTGTAATGACTGTACATAAAATAGTTGTATCCATTCAACAGGGAACAAGAAATATTTTACTGTAGTTACACTTACTGCATGCAGTGGTACTACATTTGGGAAGGAAAGCTGGACAACCATTGCGCCCCTAAATAAACAAACATGATCTTACAATGCCACTCCTCCCTCCACTCTCTGCACACCAAACCCTGTAATTTTTGGCTGGTTTATACTGCACCATCAAAATCAACATCCACATTTGGCAGATTGACATCAGGAACTCTCAGCCATCTCTCTGAATCCAGATCTGCAATGACTGAGTCAAAGAAAGCTATTGCATCTCTTATATCTGAACTGGACTGTGGGCCTTTTCTCTCCATGGATGCCTGTTGATAAAATAAAGGGGAAAAAGATTAGGCAAGGGTTGGGCACAATTATGTCTTAATGAGCAAACTCTATAAGGAAGATGCAAATATTGTATTTCATTCAGTACTTCAGCCTGTCATAAAGGAAACACCTGTCCACACTACTCCACAATTTGTAGTCATCAGAAAAAAATGGGGCAGCAGTTTAACAAACATCCATCTTGCTACATGTTCAACAACAAACATCCTCCAACTTGGGCGCTGCTAGCCAGGTATTATAAAGTCCCTCAGCACCCATGTATCAGGCTATTTAATTAGGTGACTAAGTGACAGCTGGCCAAATTTATTCTGCACCTAATTTTGCATCTAATGAGACACACATTAGAAATGTAGTCATGCAGGGTTCCTTCTGCAATTAATACAGGGCTCCAGTGCCTTCAGAAGATGAGTCAGGCCTTAAGTAGGCTGAACCCTCCTCTGCAGGTAGGTCTTTCTCTTAGCTGGAAAGGAATTATGGAGTAACTTGGTTACTAATTTAAGCATCTTATTAAAATGCTTAGGTTAGGTGAAATGAATCCAGATCTAAATTGCTAAAATCTTTTTAAAATGAGAAAGGACAGTGTGTGTTAAAATATGAGTCATTCAACACTGTGATAATTCCCACAGGAAAGTCACAGAGTTTAAAATTAGGAGCCTGTCTTGATGAAAAAGCAAATGCCTGTCTATAAATGCTGAAGCAGTCATAAAACCTTGGTTTGCAATTTTGAAAGTCCATATGGGACAATTCCTGCCAGGTTCTATCTAACAAAGGGACATACATTTTCTTCGCTGTTTGAAGTTAGGTGCATTATCAGGCTGCAGTGTCAGATCAGAAAATTGATACCTTGGGTTTCAAATGTAAGCAGAGGACACATGCATGTCACATCTCTGAAGGATTAGCCTGTTCTCTGTTTTGTGGAGGCAGAGAGATGAACTGATTCACAGGTTTCACAGATTATTCTGAGTTGGAAGGGACCCACAGGATCATCTAGTCCAACTCCCAGACCCACAAGCGTGGAACCACGGGCAGGCCAGGGTCTGACAGCACAGGCCAGCCAGCAGCTGACCTCGCCTTGAACTCTTGGGGGCTCAAGGAGGCGGGGCGCACAGGGAGCCAAGACCTCCCACCCGTGGGTACTTAAACCATTACCTCTCCTGGGAGCACGGCGAACCGGGACATTAACTGCCGGGGGCTTGTGCTGCCCTCCTGACATTACGGGTTGATTGACATTCTCAGAAGTACTAAAATATAGCTGCTACCATACATCTGCTGAAAATAGTGACTTTTATTATGACTAAGCCCATATTGGTTAAAAGGCGTTTTAAAGAAATGCCTATTTGTTTCCAACATCTGATCTACCTTGCTATTATTTTCTCCCACTAGACCCAAGTACCACATTTTGAATCCATGGTAGTCCAGGTAACAGAGAGCTTTGGATTAAACCTTCCATGAGGACAGGGTTGTCTGGACAAATTATCTTCCATAAATCATGCAGCAAATTAGAGAAAGAAGTGAATTTGCACTGACAGGTAATTTAACACAAATAGGTAGCTTGGGACAAAAGTATTGAAGCCTGATGATAAGGCAAACTATTCAATCTGTGAACATAAAATTTGTAGTTACAAAAAAGAATATTCTGAATCTTGTAGAAGTCGACTGTGATCCTGCCATTCGTGTTGGCAAGAATGACTCATATGGATGACGTCATGCTGGTGTCCCTGCCTGTTCCCAAGGGGATGGCTCATGGATTTAGCATTCCAGTCGCTTCCAGGACTGTTCATACATAAGAGCTAGCTGGCCACAGTCAGGTGACAGCACTTTTAGCCTCAGACTGTGGGAGATCCACATTTGCCAAAAACAAGTTAAGCTTTTAGCATTTTTCTTAAATGTTATTTTCAGCAGCAAATCTCAGAAATTCACAAACATGCTTGAAGTCTAGTTGTGCAGAATCTAACTACCAGCCTCCTGGTCCGTGGTTCGAGTCCACAGTTAGTCATGTACTGCTCTGCTACCTCACTATTCAGCACTTCAGGGAAGGCACGCTGTAAAATCTCCCTTGCCTCAAGCCAGTGCACAAAGTCAGTTTGCAGACTGTATCTATAGTGTTGAGATTTGTTTCCTGGCACCTGACACTACCAGGGCACATTCCTATCTTTCAGTCATCTTTTTTGGATATTTCTCTGACCCTGAATTATAATGTCTTTATAAAATCTATTTTCTCCATCCCAGTGAGCTTAGTTTTGTTTCCTGCAATAGTAGCTTCTGAGAGCCATCATGCAAAGTATTAAAAACATGACATAAAGCCTAATAAAATCAAATTACAAATCCCACTGACCAAATGGAGAGTAGAACAAAACATAAAATTTAAAAATGTGCTATCTAGTCCTAAACTCATGACCTTTGTCCTTTCATTGAGTGATGCCTGCAAGAGGGCTTAGCTTCAGCCATTCTGATATTCTGCTTTGATAGAAGATCTAAATATGGCTGTAACATTTTGTTAAAGTCAACCTGGCCTAATCATTAAGTGAGTCATATACCCCTTCTTTCTACCACCTCCGTTATTATCCAGTTTAAAGACTGCACTCTGTAACCTCTGAAGCCTGCTGTCAGAGTCTTGCTTGTGGCCATATTACAAAAACAGATCATGCCACTAGCTGCAGTCCTTTGCTTTGTCCTTCCTGAATCAAGACTGAAGTCAAAGTAATGTCTGAACTATCTAGTGATATGCAATCGATAAACTGCAACCAAGAGGAAGCTTTTCTTTCTAGGATACATGTAAATAACCTGTACCAAAGATGATATTCTACTTTTATTTTGTAATATCATTACAGTAAAGGGTGAAGAATTACACTGTCTAGAAATTACCCACCAGCCTATTAATGAACAGAGAAAGGAACTCTTAGGAATTTCTCATGCCCTACAGCCCAGCAGTAGAGCTTACCTTGGTGCTAAATGTAACACTAACCAGTTAGCTGTCCCATCAGAAAAAAAATCTGTTTGTTTCAGTGAATTTACAATTATTTGTACTTGCCATAAATAATCATAGTGGAGAACTCTGATGCTCTTAAATAGTCTGTCAGAGCTTGCTCTTTCATAACATGTTTTCAGATACTTCCCATACTCCCAAAACTCTTTCCTTTTCCTATTTTCATTTCCTCAACCCTCCTTTCTCCACCCCAAAAATATGTATGCACATTTCTTTCTATGACCAGTCATTCATTCTTAATTTCACACTACTCAGAAATAATCTTAAGGTATTTAGCAACATTTCAAATGCAACAATAAAAAGATAACTGGCTGAAACCATAAAGTGGAAAGTCAACAGAGGTCATACAGCTTCTATGATTTTGTGGCTTAAGACCAAGAACATGGCAAAAGTTATTGGAAATTACCTTAGAAGACTCTTTGGAAGGAAATGGAAGAAATGACTTCTTTCCAGCTTTGGATGATTTTGTGGATGTTGGAGAAGATGCAGACATACGCGTAGATTTCAAATTATTGATGTTGTCAAGGTATTTTTTCCTCAAGGCTAACAAATCCTGTAGGTACTTCAAGCAGTCTTGAGTCTTAGAGTACATCCAGTCTCTGTCTTCCTCTTTTGGCTGAAAGTAGGAGTCAATGCTTGTTGTACTTCTGCACTTTTTTAGTGGTTCACTAACATTTTCCTGCTCACCTCCAAGGGCATACATAGAAGTGCTGCGGATCAGCCTCACTGCAGAACCTGTGCCATCACAGTAAGGGATATCATCTGTCACATTTTTTCGGTGGAAATTGGGGTGAAAGATAGAATGGATCTTTTTGAACATAATGTATCACTTCGTCCCCTTTATACCTTTTCTCTTTCAGTTCCTTAATTTAACACTAGATCTGGTAATCAGCAGCTGTTACTTTTGCCCTCAGCAGACAAAAAAATTTGCCACTTGGCCGCACCAGTTGCTTTCAGTCTAACACATTTGTGAAGAGCATGATGGTACTGTGGAAGTGTTTTTTCTATTCCATTTGTGTCAGTGACAGAGCTTTGTCCTTCACTCGGTTTAAACTGTAGTTGAAGAGGTCAAATATTATAATTTGACCTTTTGTTTGGCGTCCAATCCCCATAGAAACCATCAGCATCGAGGCAGGAATTCCCTCTCCCAGGTTTCCTTTTCCTCCGCAGTCCTGGGTCCCCTTCGGCGCCTGCTGCCGCCGGCCGGGGGGCGCCGGGCGCTGGCCGTGGTGCTGATCCTCTTCCGCCCGCCGCCGAGCATCCGTCCGCCGCCCGAGGCACAACCCGCAGTGTCCCTGCGGGGCGCTGGTTCGGAAGAGCTTGTTGAGATCAGCCCCAACAGGGACGAAAGTCTGAGAGGGGAAGAATAGTTTGTGTCGAGTGGAGTTCGGCTGCTGAAAGAAATCGCTCTGGGTTTCACCCGGCAGTAACCAGGAGATGGCTACAGCTACCTGATACCACAGCGCTACTAGGAACAAAGTGGATTCAGGTGTCAGGTTCTATTACACTCAATACAGAGATGCCCTGTGTAAGGGATGCTGTAAAATAAAACACTCCTCCAAAGTACTCCTCTGGCAAAATACTGCAGACAGAAACTTAAGAATTTGTATCTTTCCACATTAGTTCTCTTCCTAGATCGGTGCAAGAACATGTAATACAGTGGGTTTATGACTGAATTTTGGCTGAATTACCAAGAACATTGGCACATATTATTGGCATATTCGAGCATTGCTATTATTCATGACTATGTGACAACATGATATATGATGTAGAGATAATCAGGTAGGGAAATTGTTCAGTTCTCATAACTAAGACAGTCATCAACTATTTAAAGGCAAGCAGGAATGCCCAGAATTACTGTGCTCAAAAGAGTTTTTGTAATTGATGCTGCCCAAGCATTGAGTGCTTGAGAAAAATAATTATTTTAAAATCAAATTGGTATCACCCTGCAAATGCTACTGAGCAAAATTCTGTTAATGCATCTGGAAGTTCTCATTGAACGCTTAGGCATCCTAAGATCTGTGAGGTCTCAAGAGATTCTAATATAAATTTGCGGCTACTACCTCAGGAACTCTGATATACTGGGTACTAAACATACACCATAACCATCTTAGAACATGGACTTTTTTCATTTTGCTCACAGCTAAAATTGAAATGCCTTTGTAATATAATTAAAAACCGAGGAAAACTAACTTTCCAACACTTTTTCTGCCTTCTAATTTTGGCAATTCCCATTGCAGCTGAAAGCAGCCTAGAGATGGCTCTGAAATATATTCAGCTTCTTGATATCTAGTACTTTTATGGAGGTATTCCATTATTGATTTTTATCCAAAGGTCTACTAAATTTGACAGCTAGGTAATAGATGAAGCTGACTTTATGCTACCATAGACCAATAAAACTATGAAAAGTTATGAACTCTCTCCCCAGAATTACCTACCTCATATGGAAAAAGTTTCTGGTATTGATACCAGAGTGTAGAATAATGATAACAATTCCATCTATATATTGCTTGAGCAAAAGGTTATAGGGGGGTATAAATGTACTATCCTGAGCTAGTGAGGTAGATTTCTGGCATAGTCATTCTAGATAATCTGTTTACTGAGTTAGGAAAATGAGATTGTTCCAGAATAACCCTAGTAAAAATTTACTTAGATTTGCCACATGGGATGCAGGTCTTTGTTTATAGGCATGATACAACACCGGTGAATCTCAAAGTCCCATGTGACCTCATATTCATAAAACCTGTAATTCAAGAAAAAGCAGTAGAAGCTCAAGAAGTTATTGATAAAGACTTTAGTCAATAAGGTCAGTGGGAACTCCACTGAGAAACTTATAATATCAGACATTGCCTTTCAATAGCAGATTCATTTATAAACTCATCTGAACTTACAAAGAGCTGCAGTATAAAAAAAAAAAAAGATCCAACAACCCAACCCCCCCCTCCCCCCAAGATTCTGTTGAGGAAACCACAGAAAAATATATATCTGCAAAGAGTAAATGTGATTATGTACACTGGGATTTGAAAAATATTTTATATCAGTCATAGATTTTCTTACCCTGCTTCAAATAAATACTTAAAACATTCACTGACATCTCATTAATTCAAAACCCAAAAGCTTTCAGACTCTAAAGAGAGTTCTCAATTACAAACATGATCATTCACAATTTTTTAAAAAGCTTGCTGGTCTGCATTCATTTTGTGCCAAGATATGTGTCATTCCCATTGTTAATGGTGGTGTTAAAAAAAGGAATTATCAATAAATACAGGAGACAGTACAGTAACTGCATTATACACTACAATTTCATTTGAAGCAATAAAGGGTCATTTACAAATATTTCAGCCATGAATATTTTATTCTATGCTTTGATTATGGGTAGAGAGACAATCTCCCTCTCCTATTGCAAAAATTATATTCATTTGTTTTCTTCAGAGAATCTACTGTAATTGAAATCACTCCATGGATTTAGAATGTTAAAGGAACAAAATAACTGATATATATTTCTACTGTGCTTTGTGAGAAGAGCTTCCTATGTCTTTTAAGATATTTTCCAATAAGGTGTTTGCATTGAAACATGTTTCCTGAGTACTGCTTCATTTATTTATAGTCGATAAAATAAATAAAGTCACTTGCAGCCATGTACCTGTAAGTGTCCTTATTTAAGTAAATAACAGGGCAAATATAATTCAGCCACCACCACAGCTCACAGGTGTCTTCCCCAGTGCTACTGCTGTGGACTGAATATGCTACTGTAAACTAAGATGGATGGTAATTAAAAATGAGGGTCTTATGCAAAAGTTATTTCCCTCTGCACAGACACTCATCAAATTGCAAATATGGTTGAAGAAGACAATATCACCTGTAATTCAAAATTCCAAATTCATGGACAGCTACTAAATCATAAATAAAGACCTCCTGAGGAAGGAACTTGTGAGAAGCAGATCAACTAGATGACACTAATCAAATAGACCACACTAAATATTTAATGACATCTAAGATTACTAACTTTGACAGGTGATGCTCACACCTTGCTTGTTCATTTGGCTACTTGAATCCGACTTCATTTACTCAATATTTTTTACTTAAAGCAAATTTTTTCTCTCTATATTACTGCTTTCAACATTTCCATTTTCTTTGTACCTAGCAGAGTGGTCTAAGTTCCATGGACTAACACCCAACCAATCAAAAAACTGCTTTTATTTTTTAGCCTTGGCATTCCAGGGCCATTCAAGTTAGGAAAAAAAAACCCAACAAAAAACAAAAAACCCCAACCAAAAAATATTAAAGCACTTCATGGATTAAAATACTTAAGTTTTCTAGGAATAACTTATTTGTCAAAATGTATTGTTATCTCCAGAATAACGTGACAACATGCATACAATCTATCTACTTGACAGTTACATTTCCCCCAATGATTGATACAAAGGAATGTCAAATCATCCTTGAAACAAAGTAAAGTTCTGATGACAAAGAAGAAAACCTTTGACAAACTATAGATGACAAGGTATTCTTTTTGTATCCTAAAGCTGTTAGAAAATGTAAATACATGCTCTGTATTTGAAAATTAAAAAGAAAACACTTTTTTTGCTTGTAAAGGAAAAATAATCCACACATGAATATGTGAGTGGATAATAAAGTTATTGAGACTTGTGTTATTGTAGATAATTCAGAAACTAGAATGCAGTTGTCAGCCACTACTGAACTCTGCTGTGTCTACATAGCTGCTTAAAATTTAGATTTTTTTGCAGGGAGCTGAGTGAGTTCAAAACAGGGGAAAACAGAGCAAACAATTAATCACAGCAGGCATTAACACTTTGCTCCCTAGTCCCTTACTATTTCATATATATCCCTGAAGTTCTGCAAAGACACACAGCCATACAAAAATACGCCATCTCCTAAATATTTAAGAGAAAATCAACAAATGCAGGAATGCTGAGACTAAAGCTCACCATTAAAAAAAAATTAAAAACCTCACATCCCAAGTTTTTATACTTGCATATACGTAGTAGTTGCCATGACACTTAATATTTCAAAGATCACACATATTTGAAAATATGAGATGGTGATGCATTCCCAAATCCTACACCAGGTGCCGAATGTCAGTGCTTTTGGAGGTTGGCAACAAACATCCACTATTAGACATGCAATACCACAGATTCCTAATTTTCATTAACTAAAAGGGAGGATAGAAGAAGAACAGACCTTGTTATCGAACAATGAAGAATCTTCAAGAATGGTATGTTATTTTCTTTTTCAGTCCATGAAGTTAAAAGTCTGGAATAGCTCTGCCTCCCCAAAACTGCAATCAGCAACAGCTTGATATTCTTTCAGGGACTTCTCAAAGTATGGGAAAGGAGACCAATTCTGATACTATGCATTTGAAATATCTATGATTTTTTCTCTAAGGCATTAAACTGGAGAAATCATTTTCTCAAGAATTAAGATAAAGATTTTTGTTTGAGCTGCTTTAGATGTAAAAGCAAATAAATCTCGTGTGTTGCCCACATCAGATTTAATGTTGATCTTGTTTTTAAGGGTAGATGAGCAATATCAGACAACACTGATCTGCAAAACCAGCTGAGTTGGAACATTAAATCTCCTGTTAGAGTGTGAATACAACTTTTTGTAAATCTCCTGCATCATGTTTCCATCTAATCTAAATTTCAATCTAAGTATTTCCATTTGACTTGGAACCCAGAGAGTCTCCATAAATTTTCACCACATGAAAAATTTCATTCATTGAAGAAGTTTTGTTGCAGCGTAAGCAGAGACTGTGACCAACAAAAGCAATGACTGCATCCCTGTCTAGCATGAGAAAATGAAGGAATGCCATTCATGTACAGACAACTGCATAGGAAATTATTGCACAAATGAGGTATCAGTCCTATTTTTAATTATTATTTTTTATCCTGACATCACTGTTGAGAAGTTTTGCATGCATTCTGTGACAAAGTAACAAGACGCTCTGTAGTGAAACACTCCCCCACTTTAGAGCTGTGTCTACAGCCGTTGCCTGGCAGCATTTTCAGAGAGTAAGAGGTTACCACACTTATCCCCAGCTGTATCTAGGCTCCTCCTTCCCTTTGTTTCCTCAAACAGCCCTGCTATCATTAAAAACTCCATCTCTGTGACAAGCTTGACAAGGCAACTTTGTCTTGTCTTCTGTCACACAAGGGACAACCAGTATGTGCCTTGTCTTCTGTCACATGGGGTCAAGGGACAACCAGTATGTCTTGCTATTTCATTGGAAGAATTCATATCCTTATAGTGGAAACTCTGTTAGGACCTTTCAGAGCTTTGTTAGTCTTTGTTGAATTAGATATTGTCTTGCCCCTTGAGTCCTTTGTTCTCAAGATGGCTGAAGAATTATTGTGATGTCTAGCTTGTTGCCTGTCACATGCATCACCCATTGATAAAGTCTTTGGCAGGCGAATGTGATAAATAGCCAGGATTCCTTCATGATAGCTCAATGAGGAATAGATGTTGCAAGCAGCAGTTCTTCAAATTAGTTTATGGGAGCAAATATTTAAATGACCTCTCTCTCTCAATCTTTAACTCTCAATCTTTAACTATTTCTCATTCCAACTAAATTCTAATACATTATTATCCTTCCCATAAAGGATATCTATAAGAGGATACCTACTCACAATACCTACAGACATTTTTGTGTACACTTTTGGATTCCTAATTTCCATTTGTGTCTTCTTCCTGCTCTGCTAATCCAATAAAACATGACAAAGGTTAATTTAAGTGGAGAAGCAGTGAAAGAGCAGTTTGCTCGGGATATATCTGAGAAAGAGAGACTCATTACAAGTGAGGTATCGAATGAACGCTCAGGAGGATGGAAAGACAATTAAATACATCTTGAGCACTTGTCCATGGTCTTTCTTTAACATGTTAACTTCTCTGGTCAGATCACAATGTCTCTGGGGAAAAATACAACCTAAAACACAGTGGTCCTGTCCTTGCCTCTGGTGTCACAATATAATTAATAAAATGGGATTTTTGCCTTTCCTGTAAGTTTCTTTAACATATCTCCTCATACATATCCTTCAGCACCTGCAAAAGTGCTTTCCAAGTGACACAACTCTGGTTATGCTAAGGGATACAAGAATCCAGTCAGTACCCTTTCAACATGTAGCGGCTACACCTGCGATGACACCTGACAAGAACTGAATCCCACAATACCATCACTACTCTGAATGTACATCACTAGCTGTCTGCTCCAACAACTGATGCGATAACTCAATACACTGTCAGAATGCAAAAGGTTTTGCACGTAACAAGTAGCTCCCTAAAGGGAAGCAACCCAAACCTGGATGATTATTAGCTAGATTTTGCAGGAGCACTTTTTGTCACCTCTCTCTGAGTTGTCAGGAAAGAAGCAGGAGAAATCAGATTCCATGTTGTTCTTGCTCATTTGCCAGTTTTAACGGAAAGTGCAGTTGCTGGTAAACATGAATTCTTTCTCCTTGGATAGTTTGATCTTCTGCCTCACTCACCTCCCACCTACCTATCTTTCCACTGCCCTTGAAACACAGCCCTTCTGATTTCTACTCAGTAAGACACATGCAAAAGATTGGGGAAAGAGAGGGTATGATTACACAGCCATGCCTATCACTTTTAAGCTAAGCTTCAAAGAGAATTTCCCTTGTACTCATTGTGAACAGTCTAATCGTACACACAGGTGTGGCTATTTGCAGGGGCAAAGAGAGTTCATTTAGATCCTCTGAGGAATTTTCAATCAATTATCATCATCTTCATTAGTAGTTGATCTATGATGATGTAAAACTGATCTAAATATGAGGGGAAAATATCATTCTAAAGCAGTGACTGAACAGGAAGACTTGCTGCCGGTCTGTTGGGCACAGGATAGCTGCTTGTAGGATATGTAGATTCAAAAAGCCTGCTTGAAGTCCTCGGGCAACTTGCAAAAGTGGATGTTTGAGGTGTTCCTGGTGTAGACATTGCTAGCACTGGGTTCTAATTTGAGATGGCTCACCAATAATACGAAAAGTAAGACAAAAAATACAGTCGCGTATCTTATACCACGGTACTGTGGGTCTTGTCCATCTCCTGCAAAGCCCTCTGTCCGCATAGAATGGTAGCTCATTAATATGCAAATTTTCCCCGCACCCTCACATGGCCCCTGGGCACTCCGCTACTGTTTTGGCACTGCATTGCTGTGTGTCGGTGTTTGTGTCAGGGCTTTCTGGTGCCTGTGGCCACCCCACGCCAGGAAAAACCCCTTTTCCGCTCAGCCAGGGACATGGGTGTGGGGAGCCACCTGCACCGCTGTCCCGGTGTCTCTTCAGGTGGGTAGACCTGGTCTCTCCATACTCCGAGTAGATATCTACCCCAAGAAAGTCTCGGACACCACGTATAACCTGAGAGTGTGTAAATATCTAATAACTGCACGAAGCCTCCTTGCTCAGAGACGAGCCAAGGGAAGCAAGGCGGGCAGTGCTCGAGCCGAGCCACCCCGAGCCAGCCCGTCATGGGTAGCTGTGGGGGGAGGAAAATTGCATATTCATGACTGCCTACTTTGAATATTTGTGCGTGTCAGGTCACGCATGTGCAGTCCCGAAACGTGTCCCCTTAATTGCTGATAAATCACACAATGAAGATGTGAAGCCACTATTTGGGGGCCGCAAAGTGGAAGAGGGCTGACTGTAATTAAACCTTTATCTATTCATGCTCTTAAAGCAACCTGAAAAGTACATGGATGAGATTTCAGTCAGGTCAGAAAACCCACTGAAATACAGGCACAGGTGGGCATATACTGTGAAATGGGGGTGCAGCTTAGCAAGGTGTTTCCAGTAACCTGCAAAGCCAAATGACACTTTCTGAGCTAAGCTACTCTTTAAATTCACAAAGCTTTTAAGTCAGCTCAGGCTGTGCTCAAAGGAACATGGAGATTTATGCCTGCACCCTGAAATGAGGCATAACATGCCTTTGAATCAAGATATATGTCAAAATATAGAAGTGTTCTATATCTATATCAAAATGTAGAAGTGTTAACTCTGAGACCTCCAGGTGGAGAGAGTGACACTAAGTTAACTGAAACAGAAGGAAATATTCATGTGAACTCTGGTGAACTGAAAGAGCTAAGACTTGGAGGCCTGTAATCTGAGCATCAGTGCAAACTGAAAGAGACCCTCAGAATGGAAAGGACTGAGGTAGCAGGCATTCCTTTTGTGATTTTTTCCTGCAGAAAAAAATCTCCAGGAAACTGTTGTAGTCACAGAATTGCACAGGTCAAAATAACAGATCAAATACCGTCCAGAGCTGGCAGCAAGCAAAGGTCACTGCATTTCTGAGCCAAAACAGTCAGCAAGGACTTCATGGAGAATCCTTAACACATTCACTGGAGCTAAGCAGATACAACAAGCAGAACATCCAGAAGAATTTGCTGCAGTGGAAATGAACTGCAATCTATAGTCTATAATTCACAGAATCACAGCATATTCTGAGTTGGAAGGGACCCACAAGGATCATTGAGTCCAGCTCCCAAGCAAATGCCCATACAGGGATCAAACTCACAACCCCAGAGCCGTGGACCCCATACTCTGTCTATCTGAGCCACTCTCAGGGTCGTGTCATCATCTTTTTTTTTTTTTTTTTATTATAAAAACTCATTCCCTGTCCCATCATCCCATTATCTAGATCATGTCACTGAGTTCCTCATCCAGTCTTTTCTTAAACACCTCCAGGGATGACAACCACCTCCCTGGGCAGACCATTCCACTGTGGGATCACCCTCTCTGTGAAAAAGCTCTTCCTAACATCCAGTCTAAAGTTCCCTGGTGTAATTCTTCCTGCATAAAAAGAAATCCAATTGTCTGAAAACATGAGGCAGCAGAAACTCAGTTGATATTTCTATTTAATTCGCTTCAGTTCACCTTATTGACTTGAACAGTATGCACAACACTTTTATCACTCAAATGTCACTGTTCTTCTTTTTTTGCATAGTGAATATGGTTAGTGGTGTGCTTATGAAATATGCACTTAGATTCCTCCACAGTGTGCGTGGATGTGTGCCTATGGAAATCAAGAATTGTTCTGTGGTGGCTGGGTGGAGGTTTTTTGGAGTGGTTGAGGTGGTGTCAGTGGGGAAAGAGGTAGGATAATTTTGCAAAAATGAACTCCGCAAGGTCACAGACCTCTTTCTTTACAGAGTTTATTGCTGTTGTGAAGCCTATAATATCATTATATTTTCCAAGAAGTGCTCTGTTTATTCCATTTCCTTGGAATATCCTTGCAGAAGTGACTATGAACCATTCTAAACAATGTATGAAAAAATTTTCTGAGGGGCTTGACAAGATAATCGTAACCTGGAAAATGTAGTACTCTTCACTTTACATGATAGACACTTTTTCTGGAAAATGAAATCTGAAAATACCGTGCAGAGGCCAGACTTTGCTTCCTGCCATGCCGGAGGCTGGGGGTCAGACTCACAGCTCATGTAGGACACAAACTACTGCCAGAACATCGGCAGAATGTCCTGCCCGGCTTTAAGTAAAAGATAACACCTACCTCAGAGAACTATATTCCCTTTTTGCCTAAATAAAAGTTCTTATTTAAAACTTGGGAGACGGTGGGTGTTTCCTGTCATTTTTTCATTGTCTTTCTCTTCTCGTCAGTCATCTATGGTTTGAAACAAGAAGGAGTACACTAACAAGGATCCCAGCCATCCTTACTCCCACAATATGTTCTTTTTGCATGTTCTAGTTTTACCACTAGATGGAAGCCTTGACCTCCGAAGTTACTGCATCGTATTCCTGGCCATACGAAGGCACACGCGAACTTCTCGGTGAGCTGGTTTTTTACTGAGGTATTGATATTGAGGTAACCATTCACTGGGCTCAGGCATTTCTGTAGTTTATTGATTCGTATACGGAAGGCATAAAATTCTATAAGCCTCTTTCGAGGGTTGTGGTATTATTAGATAAAACTGTAGAGATTCTATAGTTGTATCTTTGCTAGTGATATGAAGCAGGATTGCATAGGCCATGGATAAATGAAGGGAAGAGAACACAGTCCTTGCTTCCCACCAGTCTCAACACAGGATGCAGTCACTGACGGTGTATAGATGGGCTTACACTGAGCTCCCAAGATACAACATAAACAGGGGCTATGAATTCTGAGTTTCCCACATTTCTGGTTGCACTTGCCATATGAATGAAGAATGAGTTTTGAATTGTTGCTATAAGAAATTACTCCTCAAATGTTTTTTCTATATCTTGTTTCCGAACAGCTCAACGTGAATTTTTATGTTCAGGATTCAAGGTGTTTAGGACGTATGGCTCTCATGGGATCATTCTTTGACTGAGGAAGTAGCTCTCAGTAATGGGAAATGAACTGCTGAATATTCACAATTATGAAGTCACAATTTGCTTTTGGAGAAAACTCATGGCTAACAGCCAACATCAATGAGATCAATGGGAAATATGGAAATATTTCTGCTCCCCAGTGCCAAGTCAGATGCCAAGAACTCCACTGTTTTAGAAGACAGCAAATTCATTTCACACTTAGATAAAGCAAACAGAAAATAGTTAGTAGAAATTTACTTAGAGAGTCAAAAGACAGTTGTGAAAAGAATTTCTGAAGCTCATGCATTGGTAGTCCCTACCTTTATAAACCTATAAACACCTCCTTGTTTCTTGATCTTCAATTATTATATTTTTAATAAAACTGCAAATATCTGATTAATCTAGCTGTTTTTCTCTGTGATTGCTCTTTCACATAGTACCACAGCTGTACTTCTGTAGTGGTGCTAAACTGCAGAACACTGGCCACCAGTCGTGTACAATGCTACGTCTGTGCAGGCACGGCAGATAACGAAAGGTCAGACCTCTGGCTCTGAGGGCAGCTCATGGATTACATCTACCCAAAGAAATTTTCTTTTTACCACAGAGTATCTGTCTTTGCCTTTAAAGTCATCTAGAAAGACTTTGCTCTTGCCCAACTTGTGATGGTCACTCCTTAGCGGAGGGCAGGTTTTAGGACAAGCTAAAACTGCTAAAAAGCATGTAGCAACTGTGGACAATTGCAGGCTACTCATGACTACATAATGTCATATACCTGTTCCGTCTAACAGTACAGGCACAGCTCTTAATGTCTAGGCCTAGAGCTGATACATAAGCAAATTCAAGATATTTACACACATTCACTGTAGTCAAGGACTTGGTACACACTAGCAGAGATCAACAGAGGTTAGGAAAAAAACCCCATCTATGGATTTGTTTCCTGCATAAAATATCTGGGAATTTCACGTTGCCATTTGCAAATGAATTGTGTGTAACACAGGCACCAGAACCAACACTCTCATGGGCCTCACAAACATCTCTTTTCTCTTGGGCTCCGCTTGGGGTTAGAATTGTGCTGCCATTACTCTAGATGTTACTAATTCCTTCTGTTCATTTGAGTCAATCTCTTTTATAGTCCTGTTTGGTCTTATTTCTTGTCAATTTTGCGGGTTGAGGAAGAAAGAGGAAGAAGTACCATCTATGTGATGCAATTGCCTTTTAATAAGCAATACTGCTGCTCATTATAAGAAGGAGAATGTTTTATGAGTGTGAGCTAGGCCACACCATACAGTTGTTATCTCCGTGGGACAAACTGCTTAAAGTTTAAAGGTAGCAACTCTAAATGTCAAAAATGCACTGCAAAAAATAACTTTTTTTGGAAAACTGTTTGGTGAAACCACAGATAACACTGAAGATTATTGTGATTAACAATCTTGGATTTGGGCATGGTTTCTTTGCATACACATTCCCATTCATGCCTTGTGGAGCATCTAACATGGGTGACAGCTTGGCCCCGCACCTGCTGGAGTTTATGGCTAAGCTCAACTTGAGTACTATGGGATGATAGCCTGAAGTTATGATATGCAGCTTGTATATATATTTTTATTGTAACAGGAAACAAAGAAGCTATAGCTGAATGGAAAAAAAGATAAAAGAATCCAAAGCACAAATCGATATAAATAATGAGTAGCTACACTATCAGAAAACACTTTGAATGAATTTCTGAAACCAAATCCTCTTCAGGTTGCCAGTGTCTCTGTAAGAAGTGCTGTTTATTCCAAAAACCAACTGGAGGAAAGAAGCAACAGTCTTTTTTGTGGCAGGAATTGTGTTTACTGAATGGAAAACCGTAAATAATAAATATGTAGTGAGCTTCTATGAATAACACCCTTTTGTCATACTAATAATTTTCACTTTTCTGTGATTTGCAGATGCTTCAGATTTTGCAAGTGGAAGGTGCACATAGATAGAGTGGAAGCTGCTGTGTGGGAACAGGTGAAAATGCCAGTCTGATGACAATAACTTGAATTCATAATTGATTTCAATTTTATTTTAATCTATAGTTATAGCAGATTCATGTGCACATTCATTTGATGAGACAAATTGCTTAAACTTTTTCTTCTATTTATAAGGTGCTACATATACATGCACCAAATTCAGTAGATTCACAATCTGTTCCTTAATGTAATTACTAATATAGGTCTCTGCAGAAAGCGTTTTTGGATTGCTCAGTTTTACAAAGTTTATTGTAGTTTTACCAGTCAGAGATAGAAGCTAAAGGCTTCACTGGTTCCAGTGTCTGATACAATTAGGTTAATGGCATAAAGCCACTGGAGTGTGGGGATGCAGGCAGACTGCTCTGTGCCCAGGAGTCAGAGCCATGGTCGTATTTGCCCTTGATGTCAAAGAGAAGAGAACAACAATGACAACAGTCGCTAGAAGGATCTTTCTAGAAATAAACACTGTCAGGCTCTCCTTGTATTCTGATGCCTGTAGGCAGCTGTCCTACAAAGTGCTCCCACTTCCTAGAAATTTCAGCAGGATTTTCTGGGCATGGGCAGAGAATTTTTCATAAAAAAACTCAACCCACCAAACAATTTGGTCTAATGAAAGACATGAAATGCTGTTCTCCTCATGGCTGAGTCCTTCCTTATGTAGGCAATAGCATGAGAACATAAGGACAGATCAGAAAGAGGTCTCTCTGTGAATGAGAACTCATCTCAAATGACTTTCACATCCCTGGAAAAGTCCTTTACTTGTTTAATTTCTTGCAGCAGCTTCCTAAGTATCGGAGTTTTCTCCCTCGATTTCTTCCTGTTTCTCACCTCCATTTTTGTGGAGTTTTTTCTATCAACCTGCTTCCAAGCTGTGTTTTAATTCAGATGTAACAAAATTAATACTGGAATGACAGTACACACCCTGCAACAGACCACACAGGGTAACTGTCATCCTCAGCCATTGTTCTGACTATATAATGGCTTACCTCACTCACCCTTCAAGCCTGTGCTCAAGATAAAAGATGCCAAGTTTGATGTCACATATATGCACTCCTGCCATAAGTTTCTCTTCTACAGAGGTGTAGATACAAGCACATTACAAGACCTTGAACAACACCTTCTCTCATGTGGACTTGCCTGTGCATTGTATGGAAATTTTTATTAAGTGTTACTGAGAAAGAGTTTGAGAGACATATATACACATGAAACATATTTTCAAGCAAGCAATTAGATTTCAGTTATTTATAGATGGGTTCTAAATTTTGCTTTTCTCCACGGGCAAAAAAATTACTCTCAATCATAATCTTATTCTTGTGTAATGTATAAAAGGAAGTGACTAGGAGGGACTAGAAAACACAGAGCAGAATATTCTCATTAGGGAGATGGATGATCACTACGTGATCACGTGAGAGTCAAGCTCTGATTTCTCCCTGGCACTGATTATCCAGCCTGTTAGGGATATGATATGCTGCATAAGCATGAAAAAAAACCATCCAGAGCCTTAAAGGAGATGCCTAGGGGGAACTTTTTAATGTCAACCTGTCCTGGTTTCAACTGGAAGAGAGTTAATTTTCTGCACAGAAGTTCTGTGAAGGTGGAAGGAAGGTATCTGGATATTATATGGCTCAGATCCCAAAGCAGTCTGTGTTCACATCCTGCTGCACTCAGTTTCACAAATCTTGTTTCAGATGCATGTTACATGACTTCAGTCAGCATGATTTAGGACTTGAACTGGTGAATCCACGTGGCTTGAGAGTGTCCCCCTTATCTGGGGAATCTCAGTACCTTTCTGTGCAAGCATTTTTTGCCAATCTGCAATGCAGAGGAGTGAGGGCTGGTTTTCAGATACGTGTTGAATAATTGAATGGAAAAAGTGAAGAAAGCTAAGTTGCAACAGAGAAGCAATTCTAAAATTAGTTCAAAAATGTATGATGAATATCATGTAAAGGTTTCCCATTATAACCAGATCTGTACAAATAGTGAGAAAAGCGAGTAACAATGTCTCTTGTTATTGATCAAATAAATATTCTGCTACTGAGGATGATGTTGAAAGCTGACCTTTACTTGAAAATAAAGAGATCAGATTAGCAGCAGGATTCATAGTCTTTTAGATTCACTAATATATGCAGAATAACAAAGGCAACATTCTCACATCTCTTTGTATCTTCTTAGCACTGTAAATGTTACTCAAGTGATAAACCTCAACAAACCCCTCAATCTTCTCAATGCCCCCACAAGATCAAACTCCAACCAGGCACCTGCTCTATGTGAAGTTTGGCTTCCCCATCTGTACAGGCTTTTGCCTCCCCTAGATATGGCTACACTCTTCTGTCACTCACAGTAGAAGAGAAATTACAGCAGATAAATCACTGTAGAGTTATTGGACTGTAAATCATTGCTATTCTTTGTTGGCTGCTGGAATAATCCAGAGCCTACACTGAGCTCCCTGAGCCATCTCCTACACTTTCCACAACCATTGCAAAATTTGTCGCAAGCTGCACTACGTATAAGCTTCCACTATCACCCATTAAAATTCTTCCCGACTTACAGAATGTTTAAACATGAGTTGTTACATCATGACTGATATAATTATGGCTGACACTGTGGGTGGGGAGTCGAATAAGACTCTTTTGGTCCATTTACTTCTTCCACTGCCCAAAAGCTTTGCCAAAAATACAGGAAGGAAGCAATCATTCAAACAATCCAATAAACATTTTCTTCATGTGGGTGATCTCATGATACTGCGTAGGCAGTATGCTAAAACAGTTATACTGTATCAACTGTCGTTTATAGGTAGTATTACAAAGGTACTTCAAAAATGAGGAATTTGGAGGTATCTGTAGAGCGTACTATCATAAGCCTGGACACACTTTCCCTACCAACCATGTGTAGACTTCTTCTTTAATAACAAAAAGAGAGACCATGCAATGTGAATCATCCTGAAGGTGCCTGTCTTTCTAAGCTCCTTCACCTAAAAATGCTTAGAAAAGGGCCTAACATTGAGCAAAATCCATTCTATCCAATACCTGTTTGGTGAGGTCATTGTTTCCCTTGAATACAAAATGGAGTTGCAAACACATCTTCCCTCAATGAATGTCCCTCTGCTTTCACAGATAGACAAACTATTCTTCTCATTCAAATCTTCTTTCAGACAAATAATTTCCTTTAATTTTTTTCCCAAGTGGAGACTTTTCCTCTATCCTGTGTGTGTGTCCTCTGGGCTGATGACTCACGCCTCTGACTTTTTTACCTAGAATTAACACTATTAAATTCTCTGAACAACCCCTCACCACCTTGTTTGTCTCATGTATTCAGCACAGAAGGAGGTGACATACCACTTGTTTATAGCAGTGCAGATTGTCCAGTACTCCTGCACTGCCTTGTACCAAATATTCTCCAAACTTCTGACTTACTGAGGACAATATGCAGATGCTGCAAGTCATAGTAAGAGGTATTTTTGTTGTGAGTTCCTGAGAACACAAAGAAAAACAGTGGTGGTTTGAAGAAGATGAAGAAACAGGGTAGGGGCACTGAAGATGAGCTAAAGGAGGTCAAGATGTTGTGGTTTAAAAAAAAATATATATACTTCTAAGAAAGTAATCTTATTAGGGCCAGAAGCCAAAATAAAGATGGCAATTTATATAAAAACGGGAAGAATGTTGTAACCTTGGATGGTAAGAGCATTCTTTGCTTTTCTAGTAACAACTCCATCTCTTTCTTATGCGCTCAAGAGTTCCTTTATCCTCTGCAACCAACATTTGAACTAATGGTTCATATTTAGGTCAATAAGGGACTTGTAGATTTTGAAGAACACAGAGAAGAATCTGCTAAGTGTGGAGAGTTAGCACTGAAAATCTATTCAGTTTTATGTGGGAACTTAAACACAGAAGTAGACATTTAACTTTAAATGGATATGATTGATAGTGATTGTCTAAATGTAGGATGAGATTTTATTTGATAAATCCCAGATCAATGTACCTGACATCTTTGTCATTACTCCATGAACAGAACTTACGAGGAGTATTTATGGGAGCAACTTTTGGGCAAGAAGGAATAACTTGTAGAACTTATTTTCACATTCTTTGAGCCAAAGCAAGTGCTTAAAATCACATATTTGACTTTTTCCTTTGACAGACTTGGAATAAAATGTATGTAAGTTTTTAGATATTTTTCTTTCTTAGATTTTTCTTAGGACTTTTTCTGGTTTTCATATCTATAACCTTATCATGGGAAAGATCTGAAAAGAAGCTATTTATGAGATCAGTCCTGCAAACATAGAATGCTGTTTATAGTGCATACTGAAAAATTACTACATAGATCCAGAACATACTATGCAGTAACCATCCATAGTTCCCAGAATTGCCAACCTGCACACATACAAGGGTATAAAGGATGTATATATTCAAAATTAAATTTAACATTTTTTACATAGTGCATGTAGTACCATTTTCTGAATAGATAAAAATAATGGTGTTGCCTTAGAGTTAAGATTTACAGTGCATTTTCAGACAATAAACATTACAGTTCCATTGGTTTCATGAATTTCTATTTTGCCCAGAATCCATATCTGAACCATTTCATGTAAGTCACACACCATTTCTTTCAGAATAAACAACATTCTTCAGACGAGAACATGCTGATCAGCTCCCTTGAATAGCTACTTAAAGAGAGATGATGAATTTATTCCCTATTCTCTGTGGAGTGGCATTTTTTTACACACTGACATGCTGTGATGAGCACTTTATGATGCATAGCAGACTGGCTCTAATACCACTTGATCCTTCATAAATTGAGGCAAGAGGCTGCAGCCTATCGTGTAACTCCATTATTGGGATTTGGATTAAGAGTGTCTTGCACATGTTATTGTCCTTCTTTTAGCTGCTACAGGTTAGGTGCCTCGAGAACAGCTTTTGGAAACCTTTTCTCAAGTCATTTTTTTTTTGCCCATCTGGGCTCTCTGAGAGGATCCATTTGCCAATGAGCATCAAGCATCAAGTCTGGGGGAAAATTCAACAACCATCAGAGAAAAAGAGTAAGTTCAGAAAGAAACGTTTTTATTTAATTTCTATCCAGACTACACGATCTGGTCCTGACAACTCGAGTAAATGCTTTTATTTGCATCATTATTTCAAAGTTCACTTGTTATACTACGGCAGTGACTGCTTTCACAAGAGATGTGTTATAGTAGGTATAGCAGCAGGTACAATAACAGACCTTTTTCTTTCACCTTTGAGAGTTGGTTTGCTTTAAAAGTTTGACTCCAGCTTGCATTCTCCTGGGCTATGAAGGCTTCCTGTGGGTTATGGGGTCTTCTGTGTCAGCATACCCCTCCCACCCTGGGTAACACATGCCACATACACCCAGCAGATTGGCCACATGAAATTTTATAGGAAGAAGTAAAATAAATGCTGAGGAGGTAAATGAGAGTTTAGATCTCCTGCTCCCCTCTGCTACAACAGAAATGCCAGACTGAAACTGTGATTCCAGCTGCACCCCAAGGGAAACAAGGCATAGAGCCAATGGGAATAGGCAGGCCTGTGCAGAGCCAGGACAAATCCTGTAGCATGATGTAGAAAAGATACATTTCAATCTTACTGTGATGAACAGGACCTTCTTCCTGAAAAGCAGAATGTTTAAATACAAATGGGTTTCCCTGCACTTGTGGTTAACTGGTCTTTTGTTTGTGCATCACATGGCTTGGAGCTGACAAGAGCAATTGGCAGCTTGGACAATTGGATTTGCCTCTTCATGTGCCTTCTACAGTGATCTGTGTACAGGATGATACCTATAAATTACTGGAGGCCTGCTCCAGGCAGTACCACTGCCAGTCACTAGTGTGGAGGTTTTGACAGACTCATCAACAAATTTTGCTACATCACAAAACTCTGACTGAGACATATCAGAGCTGAGGACAATAGCTGTTAGGTGCTCTACTACCTACAGAGTGCAGAATTCCATGGGGAATTAAATCCAAGTGTAACTACTACCAAGACAGCTTTCTTGTTCTACTGAGATTTTTTTTCCCCACCACTAGCTACGTGATGCTACTGGCATGCTGCTAGAATGGGTAACAGTCACAAAATCAGACACATATTCTTATAGACAAACCACTACCATAATAAGAGGTGGGATAAACGTACCTGTGTTCTGATCAACTTTGTACACTTTTATGATCCCTGGCCTTCTTACATATCAAATTTGTATCTTGAGATAAATCACGGAAGTATCATTATACATTTGCCTTGTCCTTATGCTTTTCTTAAACATCTGATTTTGGCTACTGAATGAGATAGATGCTGGGTTAGATAGATCTTGGATATGACCTAGTACAACTCTTCTAAGAGTCTCTAATAAAAGAAGCCAGGGAATCCAGGAGGCACTGCAGTCTGAAGGAAAGGCACTCATATGCTTCAGTGATGGGCAGCCATCCAAAACACTAAGGTACATGGGAGGCAATAAACTCTGGTGATAAGCATATGGCTCTCAAGCTACAGAATGAGTTTACAACATATACTAATGGTCTTAAGCTATTTTATTAACTCCTTGCAAAATGCCAGAGCCAGCTATTACATCTCCAAGCTTCTTAAACATCAAAGCTATTTTTAGAGTTGATTTACACAAGCCAAAAGAACTTATGTAATTTTCAGTTAAAACTTGCACACCAGAGAAAGAGCATTCAAATTTCTTTCCTAATTATCCTTTCTGACTAGTGGGATTTGGGGCCAAATTTCTTCCCTTCATACTTTTATTTGGTCTAGTTACTGTTCTGCAAATATTTCAGTGCAGTTTCAGAACAGCCGTGGAAGTTAAATTGAATCTGAGCTGATGTGGTCCTGTCCTCTGTCCTGGAGGAGTCATCCATGGCCAGATGTGGTGTTCTGTTTCTCTTTTCCTGACGGCACTTGTGCAAGTAGAAGCTGAGTCTCTCCAGGAAAGTAATTTGACTGAAGATGAACCACTTCTTTATTTTTCTGGTCTGGTTTTCATTCAGATCAGTTCCTTCAAATTCTCCATGTAGTGTGGAGATGAGCAGCTGGACAAGCACAGTCAAGGACAGCAGATAAGGGCAGAATTTGCAGCCTCTCTTTAGCTGTTAGCTCTGAGGAGCTCTGGTGCTAGCACGAGAATGAGACATCCTGGGTAATATCAATCACTGGATGAAGGAGCTTGCAGGTTTAGTTGAAACTTTAATTTGATCTATAAACCCCCAGAAAAGACCACTGTGGTACAAATGGATGAACCAGAAAACTGTGAAGGTTTCCATGCTTTCAAGGATTTACCTGCCCTTATAGGACATTAAAACGCTGCCTGGCCTGTATTTGGGGGCAGAGTGTTTCTATTTAAATCTCAATGGTTTTCTCTTATGGTTCCTGTACAAGACTCAGCTTTCATTGCTTGCCAGTGTTTAGTAGAATCATAGAATCAGAAACATTGAATGCTTTGGGTTGGAAAGGACCTTAAAGAGCACCTAGTTCCAATCTTCCTGCTATGGGCTGGAACACGTTCCACTAGACCAGTTTGCTCGAAGCCCCAACCAACTTAGCCCTGAACATTTCCAGGAACACAAGCACACATTTATATCAAGCACTGTTCCTCTCTACCATATGCCTCTCCCTGTGCTGTTATCACCAATTATGCCTCTGAAACAAAGCACTCATGACTCACAATCTATTGGTAATTGTTGTCTCTTAATATTCTCAGCACAGATAGAGAGATCATATGTGTACATACAAGCTTGGTCCTGACGTGACAGAAGGGATAGAGTAGTATTCAGCCTTAGCCTCAGTCTAACGAGGGAGGGTAAAGGAGGGCTGTACAAAGCCACTGGATACAGGAGCTCCTACACCAGCCAGAGCAAATGGAACTTTAACATCTCCCTCTACACCAGTAAATCTACTCTTGCTTACAGACCTCAGAAGTGGAAACAGAATCAAATATCTTCTAGCAAAAGTTGTTTAAGTTTTATTTCTGTGATCTACTTCACTGTGTTTGCCATTGTTTAGATTATGCATAAAACAGGCTTTCCTGCTGTTCAGTTGATAAATCACTTGCTAAAACTCACGGCTCCTGGATGAAGAATTTTAGTCAAAACATTTAAGCCTAATAGGACCATCTGACTGCCAATCTTAAAATTAAAAATTTGTATCACAGGTAATTCAAAACTGGATTTTTTAAAATGTGGTAGAACAATTAAGAAATAACATCTCCCTTGGAGATCCAACAGCATTTTGAAAGTAACTACTTTCCAGAGCAAAATTTTTTTACCCTTATGACCAGCTGCAAAGCAAAAAAATCTGAAGATAATTTTCACCTTCAGAAGAGTCTACAAGTAAAAACTGCTGTAATATTTACTGCTGCTGTCGTAAGGGCTTCATTCTTCCTCCTTGAACACCAATGAGTACAAGATCAATCCTTGAAAATAAATGTTTTATCTGCCTTGCAAAGCATGGTATTTCATTAAAAATTTTATTTAATAGGAGCTGTCATGACTACCAATAAAGGAGTGGTTTTGTGAATATGATAATCATTCACTGAGTATATGGGAAGGGTTCAAGATGCTCACGAGAAGACAAAAAGTGATACCAAGTCCATTGCTTGCTTTCCTGGTATACTTTTCACACATGTGGCACCCCGTGACACCAGGTAGCACTTCTTTGAATGTGTCAACTGAAGCATTTCCACTGTGCTTTAATGGAAGTATGCCAACATTTCCATCAAATGAGAAACCATGCAAACATCTGGGCATCACCAAAGTCATACTCTGGCTCAAACATTGCCTTCCCATCTCAACAAGTCCACAGGCAACTACACAATCTATCAGCCCACACAGAACAGAGCAGTATCTGGCCAAGTGGGCTAAAAGTACTTGGAAATCCTGTGAAATCTGTGAAATCTGTGAAATACATGCAAATTTGTAGGCCTATATCCAGCCACTAATATCTTGAAAGCACCTCTCCAATCCAGGAAGAGATAGAGGTAGCCTTGTTCAGATCATGCTGGTTGACCTCTCTTGCGGGTCACCACAGAACAGGTTCAGTGGTGAGGAGAAAAAGGGGAATTCAGCTGCGTGACCTCCACATCCCTTCACAGAGCTGAGCCACATAGCTCTTCTACACCAGGCTTTCCACCTTCAGGGCTGTAAAAACTAGCATTAGGATCTTCTAAGTTCCTTCACATCATTAAGGGCTGGGTCAAAATTTGGAGCCAAGGCTCACCTCTTATCCTTTATCTAGGATGTCAGCACTGATCAATCCACTTTCAGAGCTTGAGGACGGATTCAGTGGCTTGGCACAGAGCCACTGCCCCAAAGTCCAAGCCTTGTATGGATCCTGGCACCTACACACAGCAGAAACCAGATTATTTCGCACAGAATCCCAGAATTAACTAGGTTGGAAAAGACCTTTGAGATCATCAAGCCCAACCTATAACATCACACCACCTCATCAACGAAACCGTGGCACTAAGTGCCACATTCAGTCTCTTTAAACATTTCTAGGGATGATGACTTCACCACCTCCCTGGGCAGCCCATTCAAATGACAAATCACTCTTTCTATGAAGAGTTTATCCCTAACATCCAGCCTAAAACTTCCCCTGGCACAGCTTGAGACTGTGTCCTCTCAACTGGAAAGATCTGTCTGATGGGATCATTGCAATGTGAGGGTAAGATTAATGCCTAATAGTCCACGATACAGAGTCACCTTGACATCACCCAGCTTGGTCAAACCTCCAACCCCAAGCTTGCACTTGTGAGGTCCAGCTCTGCTTCCCCTTGTGCTCCCATTGAGTTCTGGGCTTCAGGATGATACAGAAAAAGATTCCAAGTAGTGAAGAGTTTATAGTAGTTGTTACTGAGTGCTAGAAGTTTTCCATAAAAATATTACTATACTATAATTCAAGTAAAAAAGAGCAATTTGCTTATAAAATACATACTTGTACTGTACCGTGAACTTTGGTAACAGTGTGCATGCTACAGTTTTCAAATGAAACTTAAAAGAGTGGGGCCTGGGAACCAAGCTCCCTTAAACATCACTGAAAATCCTTGTCTTGGTGCTTTGAAGAAATAGTTTTTTATTGCAAAGTTGTATTTTACCTCGAAATAGTAGGATTTTAGAAGGTTGGGTGTCTGGCTTGAGACCTACCACAAATGAAACTGACCTCATCATAACCCTTTTAAATCCCAACAACTCAACAGTCTATGTGAGAAACTGCCACAAATATTTTGGCAACATTTACCAGTCTGAAAGTCAGGGCTGTTAGGTCTGACCTAGCATGAAGACTGAACCACATGCCAAGCCATAACTCCCCTTCTCCTTCCAAAACTGCAATTGTCTCAATTTTTTTTAAACCACAACCCAGTATCTTAAGTCCAGTAGTGAATATTAACAAAGTCATGACCTGCAGAGCCTTAATTTCCACTGGGACCATTAAAGGAGGAAACCTTTCCTGTAAATGCCAGATTCTGTAAACTGAGAAGTTCATCACTGCAACATCTAGAGTCGGATAGAAAGTGCCAGGAATGGAATCCAGAACCCCTTATCAGGGGTGAGCTTCTGCCTCCAGAATCAGGTAGCAGAAGGTGCAGACAGCACAATTTGAAAAGTTTTAGTTGGGAATGAAAAAATCCATCTTGTAGTATCTTCTTTCTTTATACTGATACTAAATCCTCTGCTAAGCTTGGTTCTTGGTCTGTCTCTCAAAGACTAAAAGGTGTCTCTAATTTATAGCACAATGCCAGAAAGAACTCCAGGGGCATCTGTCCCCTTTTCTTCTGGAATTACACAGAAAAAGGGAGAGATCCCAGATGTTGCATGAAAAGAATGGCATTTAATGCTTTTTGCACCAACAGAGTGCCTTTATCACCAGAGTTTCAGTTACATGAAAAGGGACACATTTTTCTCCTCTCTCCCTACCCGCTATGCTCTTTTGCTCAAATTTCATCCTCAGGGCTGGTGCAGGAAAGATGATACCCCGGTAGACAGAATTCAGGGAGCAGAAAAGATAATGAAATTTGAATCCAAGTGTGGATTAATCAGGAAAATGGATGCTTTTGCTTCCTCTTCTGTTTTAGGTCATGTATGATCCAATGCAGTTCATCTTTCAGCTTTCCAATCTGCCTGGCTTCAGCTCGAGGCTGCAGCTATCGCTCTCCTGCACTGTGTTCTCGGTTACTAAGACCATCATGGGATAGATGAGGAGGAGGTTCTGCTGCCTGAATTTGCTTCTGCAAGGACAGAGATTATAGCAGCTGAAGGTTGCACTTAGATGATGCTTTACTTTGCTGATACAAGCTAAGATGGTAAACATAGTGCAATATGCACATACAGCACCAGACACAGAGGAAGTTTCCTTTGAACGGCAGATACCTCCTAATTAGCCACTGTGTAGGACTTACCATGATAACAGATCTGAACACAGTCATAAAAATTGGCTTTACTTCCTCTTATGTAAGTCCTATGCTAGATCTGACTCTAGGCAACTAGGAGCAAGAGCTGTAGAACTAAGATTAATTTCAAGTCCTCAGAGTTTGGTTTTGACAACAGAGTGCTTTACTTTTTTGGCATCTTTGAAGGCGTCTCCTGATACTTTTGTGTCTGATTTCTTGTGACCATTGCTGTTAAATGAAAGGCATGAAATCTGAGGAAACTTAACCTAGAAATGTGTTCATTATGGTCTTTGTCTTTAAAGTGATGTTGCAGCCTCATCAGTATAAGAAAGTAATTAAAACTTAACTTTTTTTTCAAGAAGCCTTACGGAGGACCTAATGTGAAGCATAGGTAACAGAGAAAACCTAAGTAAAGGCCAGGATTTAACACCTCATTCATTAAAATCTCTGAAATGCTTGGAATTTAATGCAGAGAAGTCTCCTTCTCACCATAATTATGTGAAAGACCAGAATAAAACAGTTAAATGGAGCAAATACATAAATAAGAGAACCAACAGTTTGCGGTAGCTTTACTTACTATCTTAATTGTATATTTCCTTTGAATGTTTCTTTTTCCCTCTCTGGGACAGATGGAATAAATTAATCTTAAATGCAGCATAAAATCTATTCCAGATCCCCTCAAATGCCAGTGTTTAAACATAACTAACTAGAATAATAAAAGTCAGAGATGGAAAAGATCTATTAGCTGACCACCTAAAAGTTTACATACAGAAATGTATCAATTTAACTAAACCTATTTCTAAATATTTAAGGAGGTTTGGTTACATCTTAAATCAGTTCAATGGTGGCTAGACACAGTTTATTTCACTTTGAAATCACTCCTAAATGCAAATGGAAGTGACCTGTTTTTAAGCACTGTTGAACTAGCTATATAAATGCATGTGTGCAGACTGAGAATCAGAGAGACAGTCAGGTCTTCCCCGTCCTGGTAACAGAGACTCCTGACACCTCCTTTTGGGGGGCTCAGGGTCACCTGTGGCCATTGCAGTGATGGAAAACAAAATATTTACCCACAACGGAGGCCCAAGTTGGGAATCAAGATACATTGAATTGTTGTCTCAGTTTTGCCTCTCTCGAGTCTTGGGGGAACCTCTTAGTGACACAGTATATCTGAAAATACCTGAATTCAGGTCTTCTACCTGAATACGATGATCCAAATCTGGGAACCAGACAGGCACAGAATTTTGGTCTCGGTCCTAAAAGAAATTGTATGAATTGTATGAATTTATTTGAATGAATTTGAATGAATAATTGTATGAATTTAATTTTGTGAGTAAATTGTTTCAGATGGCAGTTTACCAGCCATGAAAGATACAAGAGTTTGTTCCATATGTTCTCAATTACTATGTATGTAGGTGCCTGCACAGGACTGTTCTGTATAAGCCCTATTTATGGCCTTCTGTCCAAACTAACTTTTAACAACTAGCTGAGGGAAGGATGGAAGAGGAATTGTAATTAAGGGGGCTTATTCCATACCTAAAGCTTTATATGTTTAGGAACATTAATGTGAAATCCTACATATAAAATGATAAATCATTCATCTGCTTTCAAAATTACATGTGTGCAATCCTAACCAGATACTAGTCCAAACATATCAAATACCCATATTCCTATGCTACACAGTGGGCTGACTATCTGTGATGCTGAGAGACTACAAGACAGCATGTGAGTACGGTGTCTCTCCATGACAGAGCAGTGGGAATTCACCAGTTTCATAATAAGCATTTTGTAGTGTAGTACCCACTTGTTCTTATGCCAAAAACATCTTGATAGCTCTTCACAAGGTGTGGGACAGCTCTTCCTTTGATTTCACAACAATTCTACCCACATCTCAATTCTTTTTAGAGAACTGGGACCATGCACTAGTAGAGACAAGAGCAGTGTGAACTACACCCAGCCTGTTAAACAATGCTAGATGTCACTATTAATTTGTGCAGCTGTATAGGACTTGAGAGATCACTGGCAAGCTTGAAATGAGGGATGCAAATGCCATGTAATGTAGAGATACACATAAAGGTACTGGTGGCAAACTAAACCAGTCTAGCACTTCTTATGCCAACAAATGATTATTTTGTGTGATATATTTTTATATTCTGATCAATTTTGTGTCTTAATTGTTGTGATTTTCACTATATTTCTTCCTTCTTGTAAGGCACAAATAACGAAAGGTAGAAGAAAGGCATTTTTATTTTAAATGTTTATTTATTTATTCTACTTCTGATTACTTTCTGCAAGTGCCTACATTTCCTGCAGCTGCAAGAAATTTGATAATTGTTAGAAAATTTTGAAGAGAAAATTCAAATTCATCTGAGCATTTTCAACTACACATTCATGGAGGACGTTTCCAGTTGTGGAATAGACTTAATTGTCCCACAATATCTAGATTACAGGGAACATAGATCAATCCGTCCCAGTTTTGTGCTTGAACCTGATTCAGAAAAGACAGAGAGCTGGTCTCACAGCTTAGAGAGACAAGATAACAAATCAATTCTGCCCTCTCCTCTTGTAAAATCTGCAACAGTCTGAATATCTAAGTGCATTAAGGGGAGACTGATTTTTTTTTTTTCTGGCTGAGTGAGATCTTGGTTCACACCCACATGGGTATTTAGGTAAGCGATGGAAAAAGAAAGAGGTATTCACCTCCAAATTCAAAACAAGTAGGCACACACATAATGAAGAGAACATGGGAGCTCATTCACAACTTCTCCCCACACTCTCATGTTATTGACACCAACAGTCAGCTTTCCTACATCATCATTGCATTTCCTCATAGGCTGCATTCAAAATGCTCTTTTTCAATCATTACAGAACTTCTCATGCAATTGGAAAACCATCCCCTGCCCGTCTCTGTGCGTAATTGCTAAATCAGTGTATTCCGTGTAACGAGCCAGTGCCAGACAGCACTGAGGGAGGCTGGAGAAAGCTCAGCACAGAGAAAGACTTCAAGATAAAAGATTGTAATTGCGGATACTGCAAAACCAGATTATTAGTGAGGACGCCCATGCATCCAACAGGCTCTTGACTTCCCCTGGATAAGGGACGCATGTTTAGCCCATGTTCCATGGAGCTGGAAACACGAAAGTGATAGCGTGGGGGTGCTGAAGTAGTTTCGAAGTACGAGCCCGTAAACCCCGTGTCGGGGTTTTGTCTGCGGGACGGGGCTGTTCCCAGGGGACCAGGCAAGGCGGGCGGCGGTAGCGGGGCGGGGGGGGA
>WEKX01028978.1:359123-472933 GCA_013390025.1 Pitta sordida
GGGGCTGCACTTGTTGCTGGCGGCCGCCGCCGAGCTGGTCCCGGCAGTAGCGGGGCTGGGGCTGGGGCGGCGAGCTCCTGTGCCCGGCACTCCCGCGCCCCGGGACCATCCCGCTGAGCGCAGGCTCTCCTTGCCTTTCCTCTACTCCTGCCATGCCGGGGCTGCAGGGCCGCCTGCCGCGGGACACCCCCTGCTCGGGCAGTCCCGGCCACTTCATCTACCCCTTCCGTGGAGCAGGGGAAAGGTCCCCACAGCCCTTCTGCTGCGTGTGGGAAGGAAGACACTAAGAGCGTGGCCACGGGCTTGAAGTTTGAGCTCCAAATTTGGCAGGTTGCGCAGCCTCAGGCGTTGGGCCCAGCGGGCTGTAGCCACACTGCTTAGGGCTTGGTGCTGCACCATCCCTGTATCCCAGGGCTAGCCTGACTGAGGATGTTCTGGTAGCATGCCCGACTACCTGGGCTGTCCTTCGGGCAGGGATGCCCAGACAGAATCAGGCAGAGAGAGCTGACTTCTTAGAAGGAACATTAGAGAGCCACCTACAAAAGCAAGTTACATTTGTGGGCACCGTGAAATTGGGTTGCTGTTGTCATGCTACACATCATGCTGGCCTGTGAAGTGCTGTAACTTTGCTGGCAGTGTCGTATCAGAGTCAAGGGGAAAGACTTTTTTCTGACTGCACGACCCTACTGCCAGAGGATCACTATGTTTGTTGGTTGGAGGACTTCTAAATTCATGAAGCGGCAAGGATGATCTATGGGGACCACCATTCGGGTTGCATCTACAGCCCATCTCTATGGGACGGAGGGAAGTGCTTTCCAGCCCATCTTGCGTGCTGCTGTCATAGCATCTTTTCAGGAATGGCATTGACCCTTTGCTCATTCTCTGCCTCCAGCTGGGTGATCGGATTGCATGGCCCTGTTAAGGCTGTTTGTTCCTGAATCATCATTCTCCTCCCTTCTTGCTCTCCCAGTTTTTCTCAAAGCTCCTTGTCTGATGTAGATGTTAGGATTTAGTTGGATTATAGGTTGGACTAGATGATCTTCAAGGTCTTTTCCAACCTTATCAATACTATGATACTATGATCTCCTTTGACCTCTAGTTTGATTGTTGCAAAACTGTAAAGCTAATTCTTTGCACAGTGATATCAGGAGCACAGCATCAAAACCGAATAGCAGTATGACAAATAGAAATCAAAAAGGTGAAGATAGAATATAGTAATATTTTTAATACATCCAGCTATTAATTCAAGTAATTTTTTAATCTCTTCTGTAGTCTGTGAAGGACTTTTTCCCTCACCATTGCGGGCACACATAACAGTGAAAGTTTTAAAATATTTTATGTGACATGAGCTTAAAGAAAAACATCCAGGCCTCTTTTCCTGATATTGATTAGTGTCCTTTGGGGAATGTGAGTAAAAGGAAGACAAAGTAATCAATGAACTGGCTTGTTCAAAGCTGGAAAAACCCTTGATGAGTCAAGTAACTGTTACTTTGCTGTGTTTATCTGGAATAGGAAAACATGGGTTTCCTTGGGACAGGCATTTGGAAGGATTTGACCCAACTGGTAACATGAACCTTTAGACTTCAGTCTAACCATGACATGCAACATGACAGCTGCTTGTGCCTGGTGTTGATGAGGTGCTAAAGCTGATGATTTTGGAAACATCTCTGTCCTGTGCTTGACACTGGAAATCATGGGTTGGCGGAAGAGTCTGTTTGAGAAATTTGAACAATAACATATGGCACTTAATAACTGCAGTGCTTTGCACTGACATTTATTTTGAAAAGCAATGAGTGTCTGCATTTCAATTATTATTTTTAGTTCTCTTTAGCAGCTGTTTGATAAACATGTTGCGTATGTCTCTTTCACAATGTTTATATTTCAGTTTTCTCACCAAACCAACTGTTCACAGCACTTATTTTTCCCTCTTAGGAGAAGATCTGCTATTTGCTTTGTCTCGGTCCTATCAAACCTATTGCTGAATTGAGCTGTTTTTCCTCCAGTTACTCAATGGTTAAAAAAAATTAAAATAATTAATTAACTATTTTGAAGTTCATCTATCATCCTCTGAAAGCATAAGGAGAAACAACTGTCAGAGTAATTCAGTAACGACTTGAATTGAGAGGTCCCTTTCTGTCACTTGAGGAACAATAGTGGATAGTGACTGTAGTAAACACAGGCACTGCAAGCCCTTGTCGTCTCAATGATTATAAGTAATGATGTGTGAGCTCTTACATGGAGCCTGTACCTCAGAAGCTGCTTACAGCTGCTCACAAATTGAACACATCAAATACATGATGGGGCATATGTTGCTTAAGGTTTTGTTGTGGCTGCCAGCTACAAAGGCAGGCAAAACTCTGTGCTAAAGGCAAGATGAATTACCATATGAGGACTTCTTTTTCCTAATTCTTTGGAAGATATGTTCCTTTTACTACATTTGCGTTCATAAATAGGGTTGGCAAAGAGTCTGCTGAACAAAAATAGCATATTTTGAGTTCCTGAATCCAATAAGAATGGATTGAGCTGGTGCTGTCAAGTATCTAAATAAAGGCTGTAGAACATATAAGCCAATTAGTTTATATTGCCTATTTATTAATGAGATTTGAAATTGGTTGGCTGTCCTTGACCTGAGATACTTTGCATATACAAATTGTAACTTCTCAGAAAACATATTTTGGGCAGTTTTAGTATAAAAAACTTTTTTCATCTGCTACTGAAAAAGTTTTAGCTTGTAAGTATGGGAGACAGACTTTTCTCTGGTAATATTTTCAGTAGTTGACATTTTAGGAAGAGTGGGGGTTTTGTCTTTTATCAGAAAGCAGAGAGAATAAAAACAAATGGAAGAAAAGGGAGGAAGAAACACGTAAGTCTACAGAACTGTAGTTAACTGAGAAAGTATTATTTTTCTCACTTGCTTTTCTAGAGTTGCTTAAAGTTCTTAATTTTTTATTCTTGAACTTTTACTTGACTGTTTACTTGTGTTCAAGAATTGCTTCCATAGGAATGCTCTCTCCTGTTTATCGAGCATACGCGCATTAAATGAACATGACAATTCAGTGAGATAACTGGTATTAATCAAGATTTCAACCTGTGTGACAATTCTCATTAGAAATTAACTTGTTCACTTAGACAGATGTAAGAGCCCATGTCGTAAAAGGTTTGCACTTTAATCATTAGCTTGCTGATTGTCTCCAAGTTTGCCTAAACATGTAGGTTTTTCCTCACTTTATAGTAATTTAAAGTTTTGAGAAATTACAACTTGTAAGTTACAGTTGGCCCTGTTGCACTTTGCACCCCCCATATTGTGGCTTCAGAACTTAGTGGCATGATTTTTTAGCGAAGGAGACCCGTTTCTCAACTGCGCATGCACAACTTGCTGCCGTGGTAGCTGCAGCAGTGACCGGGGAGGCGTCCCGGGTGGCGGTGGTGGCTCAGGCGGTAGCGGGGGCAGCACAGGCGATGGTGGGGGCGCGGGTGACGGCGATGGGGGCGGCGGCCCTGGGGGGCGGAGGGTGCATGAGCGGCGGCGCAGCCACCATTCAACGTGGAAGTCGGGCTGCGCGAGTCCGAATTAAGACTGTGGGGACGCAATATAGGAGACCCGACTGTATTTGAATTTGCATCTTTTCCACTGCTATTTCCATTACTGTTTGGTTATAGTTAATATATTGTTGTGGTGCTTGTTCTCTCCTTTACATTTTCTCACGTGATTCTATTCCTGAAATTAATTTTGCAGAGATTATCTTAATTTTTTGACTGTGTTGTAGTTGTTTGTTGGGTGTTCTTACGGCTGTTACTAGCTGCATGCATGACCCTGGCCAAATTGCAAATTATTTGAACCTCTGTTAACTTATCTCTTAAGCAGATTAATCAGGTTTTAATTTGTTGCAGTTCTGTAAAATGTGTGAGATTCTAAAGCAGAAAATGCAATTGTTAATAGAACACAAGGCAGCCTGTATATAAAAAAAGGTGCACCCTACTTTAAAGGTAATATATTAAGAATACTGTAATTCGTGTGTGTCCTCAGTCAGAATGGGTTGCTTAAATTATCAAATGAATGGTTGTGGTAAGAGCTTGCTTTCATGTCTCATGTTTCTAGTTCAAGAGGATTCAATCCTCATGACCTATCATCTGTATGGTAGTCCTTCAAAAATGATGTTAGTCTCTTCTCACATATTTCATCCATCTATAAGAAACTCTTAGGAACACGAGCCAAGTCCCATTTTTTTGTTAAGTCGTATTTTTACCTTGGGGCTTTCTTTTTTTTGCTGAGACCTTCAATTTATATAGGCCCATCAGTCCAGATATTTCATGGTACTCAACTTGTCTCGATTTGACATTTGAATAATGTAAAGTTGAGCTGTTTGTGACAAATTGTGGTTGAGTCACCATTTCTAAACAGATTTACTCACTGGAGTAAAGCTGTTTGGTTGAACCTCAGGGCAGGCATACCTTCTAGTGCCTAGTACTGGGGCTAAGTGCTGAAAACAAGGTTGAAACAGACTTTAAATGACATTGTTGTGGCCATGAGGTCTGTGCTGACACCCCTGATGGCTAGATCCCAGCAAGCAGTGAGGTTCACCTCAGCTAACTGTAGCAGTGTGTGTCTTCGATTTGAATCTTTGATGTTTGGTATAAATTAGGTTTCTTCTGTTGTTAATTAAGAGAACCAAGACATGAGGAGGATGACTGACCTTAGCTTTGGATGTGTAGATACATGCCACCTGAGTCCTGATGTGTCCCTCTTGGAGTGCTCTGTGAATGAGTGGTGAGCAGGGTATGCAGGCAGGCGTGCTCAATAAAGCACGGCGTGATCCTGCCTCATCAGATGCTCTTTGGAATATTACAAAAAACATTTCATCCTTATGCAATGATGATGATGATGATGTCTCTCATGTGGGGGTCTCAAACACTACTGTAGGTAATAAGCTCCTCAGTGTAGCAGTTAGAGCTGCATGATGGGAATCCATCATCTGACTTTATCACTCTATTAGAAATTCAGAGCAAGGAGTTTTGTGACAATTGGCTCCAAGTTCCTCCATTTCAGTCATCTTGATTACACAAGTAGAAGTACAATGAAGGTAACAGAATTGCGTTGGACTGGTATTAGTGAAACTGGTTGTGATCTGACCTACAAGAATTTGGTGAGCTGAAATCCAAGACAGCTACAAAGCCAAATCTTCTTACTCATGCACAGGGCTTTAACTGCTATAAAATACTCCTGTGTGCCCTGTGGAGCATTTTCTGAGGGAGGGAAGGCAAAGGAGATGCTTAATATGAAACAGTGAAATCTGTAACAACTCTAGGTAGAGAAGGCGTGGGAAACATGAATCCAGCAGATACCGTTCCATCAGTCCTAGGTAAATGAAGGATGCAGACAGCAGAAGAGATTGTAAACCTTCTACTACAGTCAACCCTCTTGCACTTCACACCCCCCATATTGTGGCTTCACATCTTACTGGCATGATTTTTTCAGTGCTTAAGGAGGCCCCTTTTCACAACTGTGCATGCGTGACCTGGCATGCATGAATATTCAATTAGGCAGTCATGAATATGCAAATCAGCCTGCACTGCTGCTGTGGCACTGCCGCTTTCCCTGGCCCCGGGATGGCGGTGGCAGCCCCGCCGCTTTTCCCCCCTCCCGACACGGCTGCCACAGCAACCAATACACAGCAACACAGTGCTGAAACAGCGCCCGAGGGGCCGCATGAGAGTGCAGGGCAAATTTGCAGGTTAATGAGCTGCCATTCAACGCAGAAGTAGAACTTCGCGGGACCTGAATAAGACCATGGTTCCGTGGTATAGGAGACTCGACTGTATTTCATTTTTGAGGAATGGGATTAAGGAGCCCTGGCAATGGAGACCATGGGGATATTGGAGTGTAGTATTGTTAGAATTACTTGAGACATTTGTTTTAGACAGCAGAGTGCCTCGTGGAAATGCTGCACAGCTCAGAAATCCTAGTTTCTGCCATGACGGTGCATGAAATAGTAAGTAGGGAGTCCGTGAGCACCAGGAAAGAGTTGTCCATATTGTTGAATTCTTAAAATGGTTGATGGCATCAGTTTGTTTGAGGCCATTTACGTCTCTACCATGTCATTCCTGGGTATGTTTTACTGTGGGCCAGAGACTTGTTCTGCCACGTTACCATGGTTCAGGGATCATTCCCAGCAGACCACTTGCCAGTATGTTTTGGAGGGCAAGAGTTTTTAATGGTACAGGTGCAGACTGTTTCATGGCAGTTGGCCTTGATCCCAGTCATTTCTCTTGAGAGCATTTGTTTATTACCATAGCTGTCAGTGCTGTAGCTATGTTAACGTGGTGCTGTGCCACAGCTGGTCAGTGTGCCAAAGAAACCCAAGCACAGAGCAGTGCTGGTGTAGCTGCATTGCTTACGTGATTCAAAGCTGTAATGTACCCATGTTTCACAGTATCACAGTATCACACAGTACTAGCAAGATTGGAAGGGACCTTGGAGATCATCAAGTCCACCTTACCCAAGGAAACAGGTTTAGAGTGTTTTCATATACCATACTCAGTAATTGCAAGCTGCACTAGCAGCTACTCTGTGCACTGGGATGCTGTCAGTCTCTTGGGTATTTTCTCTGTATCACTAATCAGTGCACACATATCTCAGAGGATTACTCAGGATCTTTTGTGCTCCTGATGCTATTACCCTCTCTGATAGCACACAGTTGTGATCCTTCAGTGGTGCTAATGGGAATCACAGTCCCGCCTGTATCTCAAGCTGTCTACCTCCTTATTTTAATGTCTCTTGACATCTTTACAGCTCCTCTTTGCTGGTGGGCTTTTTGACTGATCAGTGGTCTTTCCTTTTCAGTGCCTCACACTGTTTCAATACCCTTTTTGATAATTTTTTCCCTCATTATGTACCTACAAAGAGAGCAGTCCTCTATTTGTTCAGTTTCTGTCCTGAATGTTTCTTTCCCTTTATTTATAATCTAACATCTCTCAGAGGAAATAGCTTGCTGCAAGACCATGTAATTGGCCTGGAATCTCTGAGCCACAGTATGGCCCCAGTCTGTCACCATTAAAGCCCATGAGTGCTTTACTCTTGAGTTATCCTAATGGGAAAATCCTCTTCAAGGGAACAGGTAGAAGCTGATACTCAGGATGTTTAAAACAGAAATGGAAAGACTTGGAAAGAGCAAAGTAGTTTGATGTCCAGAGAGCCTATATGCCCCGGAAGATGTTTATTTCATTACTTGATTTTTCTAATGTGTGATTTTGTCAAAGGGAATGTTTGATGTGCGTACCAATCTAAAAAGCTTAAAACACTTATAATAACTTCAGAATTTAATGTCCTAAATAGCTGACTGTAAAGAAAAATAATTGTTTTGTAAGCCACTTACCAAGACATGCCATGGATCTGATTGGTTTGTGCTAATGTTTTGAAAATATTACGGATTCTTCTAGAGCTGTTATTTTTGTTCGCAAGGACTAGATCCAAGGCAAAGAAAGGAGTTGGAGAGAAGACAGAAGGTGATTCGAGTTGTCCTGAGAGCACACAGAGACTCGTATTCATCCCATTTGGTTTTAGACATGTGACCCAGAGGCCTACACTAGGAATGTGGTTTCTGTAGGCTTCTGCTCTAGACAACAGCTAGGGAGATACACACTTCAGGCCTCTCTTATTATTGACAATAGAGGTCGCTTAGGGAGGGTGAAGTCCTCGTTTCAATATCTGAGATTGACATAAACCTTTGAGCTTAATTATCCTCTTTTTTTAATTAGGTAGATGTCAGTTATGCGACAAGCATGAATTAAGTATTAGCTTGAACCATATTAGAATTACAAAAAAAAAACCCCACACACAACAAAACAAACAAAAAAACCCAACCAAAAACTCACAACCCAATACACTTCTAAAGTCTATTAAAATATGTCTGTGCAATTAATGTCCAAGACTCATCTCTTTTCTTATTCCTCATCTTTTTTATTTTTCCTCTTGTCTCATTTTTCAAGTTCTGCTTGTACATGGGCTGTTTCTCCTTCAGTTCAGGACTCATTAATTCCACATGTCCTATAATGTGCCTACAGCACTTTGGGATAATAAAATAACAGTGTGAAGTAATAGAGTGCTGCTACTACTGGCAGTAAGCAAAAGGCAAAATGTTGTCTCACTTCTATCTGAAATGCAAGCAGTTCAGTTTCATTTTGAATTAGCTAGCAACTGCTGAACACAGATATATTGAAGGACAGCCCCAGGCTGTTTTCAAACAGAAGTGCAGAGTAAATGAATCCTTGCTTGGGATGCTTGGAGGCAGCTGGGTGTATATTGCTTGCCTCTAGGCTTATGAAGAGTGACATGTTACAGTTTTTCACACCCTTCCACATATACATGGTGCCAAATGACACTGATGTGACTTACTGCTGAAACTACCATGCAGTTCTATGGCCTGCATTGCACCTTAGCCACTTCCTCTTGGTCCCTGATTAGAGCTGGACCAATGACGTTGCCGTAGGAATGGACATAGGAATGTGTACATTGCAGTAGGAAGAAGGTCTCCTCTACTCATGTGGATGTGTTTAAAAGATAAATTACTTGTGGGTAGAATTGCCTTGTTAGGGTTTAAGGCTTGACGTGCTTCAATAATCTCTGACCGAAGGGAAGGTTAGCACTCAGGTGGTTGGTAGGGACTCGGAAGTGGATTTTTTTTTTTTTAATATTCAGCGATGGCATATTTTCATTGCCTTTCTGAATCTTCAGGACATAAATGGGCTATGGTTTAACCAGCTCAGAATGGGGTTTTCAGGAGTTCAGGATTATATGCAGTGGAAAAATGAATTGCACTGTTGCTCAAAATAGTTAACTGCTCCTAACTTTCTCATAGGTAATCCAGTATGTACTGAACTAGAACCAACAGGTGTATGGTTTATTGAGAGATGCCTTGAAGAGCAAAATGGTTTCCTAAAGCAAAAGGTTTTGCCATCTAAATGTCTATATTTTGGGACGAATTTTCTTTTCTTCCCTGCCATTTGTGACCAAAGAACTATAAAAATTCTGATCTTCAAATAGAGTTATCTTAAAAAAAAAAAGAAAGAATGAAAAGAAAAAAGAACCTGCAAAGCAGCATTTAGAGGTCATAAAGTGAGGAAGGTGAGGAGTTCAGTCAAAGCCTAGTGGACTTCTAGTCCTAACCTGGGCCTGAAGCAGACTATTTTTTCCTTATAGAGAAGGAAAGCTTCTGAGCTTTAATTTTAACACCTAAGGTTAGGTGGCCTGAATGCCCTAGATGAAACCCTAGTTGCTTTACTCACTTGGCTTACATGCTTTCAAAATTCACATGCAATGCCATTTTTTTCCTGAAGCAGTGTTTTAGTTATTTACTCAGTGCAAAAATAATGGTAAATGGGAATCAAACAGTGTTACATTTGGTAATTTTTCGTTATCTCTTTTCAATGTAATGCATTCTAACTGAAATCTCTGTCTTGCAGGTCTGAATACAGCCGCATGTCCTCTACCAGCAGTGAGTATAACTTCGAGTTGGTTTTTTTCTTTAAAACAGATTCTTATATTTTGTGGTTTTCTGCTTGTAACTAACATCAACTTGGTGTTATTGATAAAGTTCATTTTGGTACAATAAAGCCTTCATTCCTTCTCTTATTGGACCTATGTCTAGAAACAGTATAGAAAATTGAACTGATTGAGTATTTACAAACAAAATACAAGCCATGTGTAAAGCCATAAATATTGGAGCTCACAAGAATGCAAGACAAAATGAGAACAAAATCTGTAGATGCTGTGTGGCCACTATGAATGGGCCCTTCTGCCAAAGGAGTTTGCAGTGATGAATGTCATTATAGCTGGGGGATGCAAGAATAATTGAATGTTTATTGTAAGCTGATGCCAATAAAGTACTTGAGAGCAAGGCAGTTTTTTGATTTCAAAGACTGTAGATGCTCTAGTAAGTGTCACAATCTTTCTAGACATTTATGATAGCCAGTTGAATTTCAGGTTATTCAACTTATAAAAGACAAAATCTGACATCTGGACTATTTTTTCTTAATTTTTCACCAATGCTCCCTTTTTTTTAAGGAACAAGGAACCCTTTTTAGTCCTCTTTCTACTCTTCCCAATTATTCCCTAGTTGTAGGACACAGTGCATCTGCAGCACTTTGAAATGCAATAATGTTTATTCATGCATAGCTACCAGTATCTCTCTCTTGTCAACAAGCAAAGTGCTGCCTGTCTCCTGCACAGACGTGAGCTTTATTTATGCCAAGAAAGTGCATCAAAAATTCATAGATAACAAATTGTGTTTTGTAATCTGTATCTTTAAGCACCATGAAAATCAGAGGGGAAGGGAGCTCTCAATTTTTTCTCATTCATACATTCTGGTTGAAGAGCGGAGAGAGTTACGTATTTTCTGTCTCCCATGGTCTTCAGTGAAGGGCTTTTACTGATTTCAAAAAGAGCTGAATCAGGCAGTTTTTGTAATGTCCGGCTCCTGAGCTGATGTGACGAGCAGGGAACTTGCTGTCTTTCCTCCATCTGCTCAGGATGTCTGAGAGAGAATTTAATGTAGCTTTTTCCTATATTCTGTTGTTTAAATAGATTTCTGGATTCCCACTGTCAGACATAATTTTTGAAATGATTGGGAGGCAAAATCCAGGCAACCGACTTCTCTGTGATAAGTGAAAGCATGTTGGATTTGATTGGTTATACTAGATGTGTGCCCCACCACCCTCTCAGCTCACAATTTTGAGTGATGGCTTGGGGAATGTGCTGCCAACTTCCTGCTCTTTGTGGGTGGTGACTCATAATAATTTGCCTAATGGAGGCAGATAAGTTCAGAAGACAAGCTGTAAGTAAAGTATTTCTCGTCAAAAAATTCGATTTTGATCCCTTACCGACTTTGCATGACTGCTGCACGTTTACAAATAAATGTAACAAATTACATGTGTAAGTCTTTGTTTTTATAAAATGAGCTGTTTCTTGGGAGAAATTTTTGCTGTGTGGCAGCTACAACGTGTCATGTTAACTGTGGTCACCTCAGTGTCTTGCTGGCCACGCTGTCCAGTGTATGTGGGGGTTTCAATTCTATTTCAACAGCAGTAATTTCTCTGTACAAGAAGATACGTATTATCATTCCAGCAAAGACACACAAGTTCAGGAGACAGTCATTTTCTTTCTCTTTTCTGCTTCCAAGGCAAATTATACTCAAATTATACAACTTCACAAGTAGCAGTATTTAACTTTGCATTTGGTCAGACAGTGCAAGAATAATAGAAACATTTACATGAAAGAATTTCAGTGAAGTAGAAATACAGTTGTCCCTCAATTATTGCAGGGCCACGAGTCCCTCCGCGGTGCAAAGCCCTTGCTCCATGATGATAGGCAGCTCATTAATATGCAATTTTTCCCCGCACACCATGCCACTCCACCCCCTTCAGTCCCAGAGCCCTAGGGGGCAGTGCCAGCCCCTCCCCATGCCCTCTGACAGGTCAGAGGAGCCGAGGGAATCTCTTCTGCCCCCTTCCCGTGCTGGGGAATCCCCGGGGTTCCCTCTGGCCGGGATCAGGGCACAGGGATTCCTGGCTTTCCCCTCGGTGCTAGATGGGGTGGTGAGGAGTGTCCCCCACCCCTGCAGTGCTGGAGGGCAGAGATTATGTAGTGGGGCCGGCGCTCACCATTTCTGGGCAAGGGGGGGTGGCAGGGGGCCAGCAGCTGCCGCTTGTGGCCCTGGGCCAGTGGTGGAGGCCAGTGCTTGCCTTTTCTGGGTACAGCAGGGGTGGCTGGGGGCCGGCAGCTGTCAACACACCCCCAGAGCATGCCAGGGCTGAGTGGGGTGGTGCGGATGGTGGTGGTAATTTGCATATTCATGACTGTCAGTGTAGCACAGGTGCAGCTGTGAATGCACCGCAAAACAGACTTCCATTATCATGGAGAAAACAGCCCGCAAAGAAGTGAACCCATGAGACAAGAACTGTAAAGTAATGAGGGTTCACTGTACTTTCATGTCAGAGGCTGGTAGTTAGTACATAATGCATTCGAAGGAAAGATTGTAGGGGAAAAGAGATTGGTAATAAGAAGTGATTTAGACCTTTTAATTTCTTCAGGGGAAAGATTCAGCAAGTGATATCATTCACAATACAGTACAGAAAGCAGTCTAATCAGTCCAACATAACACTAAGTAAGATGTTTTAAATTAAGAAGCAAAGGATCTCCGTTATCTACAGCTGCTTCATCTGAAGCTCCTGTTCTAATGAAGTGGAGTTTATCTAAACTAGAAGGATCACAGGCTAATTTGGTTTTATGGGGGGTTTATTTGGTTGTACCAGTGAGGTTCCTATTTCAGTATTTACTAACCTTTTACATTTCTGGATGAACTCCACTGGACAACCATTTTCAACAGACATGCCATGAAAAGACTGAGAAAGATTTAGCAGGTGAATTAACTACAGCTGCCTGTATGACAGCAGCTGAGCAGACTGCAGGACTTTGTGCCAATGCAAAGGTGCACAAGAACCCTACCCCCCTCAGGTAGGAGGTAAAATCTCACTGGCTGCTATGCAGCAGCAGCAGCAGAATCATGCTGTACATGTGTTTATTTCTAGTACTTTTTTCCCCTAAGCATATGGCAGCAGTTACCATGTGTTACTTCAGCAGTTCAAAGCCCTGGATTGGTTGGACCATGAGTCATGCAGCATCTCACTTATTTCCTTCTTTGCCATTGTGTTCCAGCTTCAAATAACAAAAAAATGATTTTACTGGCAGTATTCCTCTAGCCTTGTGGTTTTGTACAGTAAGTAACTTGGGAAAGTGTACCAACATTTGCAGAATGTGAGTATTTCTGCAAGAAAATGCAGCAGCTATCTGCTGTGCAGGCTCTGGCTGTTGTCAGGATGACTGTGTGCCGCTTTGCCTTTTCTTACTGAGTAAAGGGCCACACAAACCTGTCTGCTGGGTGCTACATTTTGAAGTATTACAGCTTTCAAAGATTCAGCAGTGTGATTTCAGTGAAGAGAAATGCTAATTTTATTTTTCTTCTGAATTCTAGTGTGTAAAGTCACTTTTCCCTTTGTTCTTTGGCAGGAGTCATGCTTTGTCTTATGAAGATGTTTTGCCTATTGGTATGCTTTTCATTAATCTAGGATATAAATTAACCTTTTTGCTAATTTTTAAATTACCTTTTCAATTACAGTTTTCAATGAGAATTAGGGATCCTTAATCTTATATCAGAGAGAATTGTGCTAGGCACTTTACATCCACGGAAGAGACTTTTCCCAAGGTACTTAATACCAAATTATAAAGACCACAGGTGGCATATGGATACAGACAGTTGGAAACACAAAGAAATTGTGCTGGTCGGCACGATAAGCAACAGTGTCTGTACATCATAATTTTAATTATCTTCTGATTGCTTTAAGCTATGTGTTTCAGGGATGATTTGTGACCAAGGAGGAGGTGTTTTGATGAGAGCTGCTTATTACCTCCTCTGCATGATCTTTACATTTATGATAATGACTCTTCAGAAAGACCCAAACCAGAAATGGACATTTTGAAGCAAGACTTTTGTGATTTGCAGCATTCCCAAAGGGTGAGAGGCAATAGCCTCAAATTGCACCAAGGGATGTTTATATTAGATATTAGGAAACATTTCTTTACTGAAAGTGGGGTCAAGCATTGGAACAGCCCGTCCAGTGAAGTGGTGAGGACACTATCCCTGGAGGTGTTTGAAAGACGTGGATGTGACACTTGGAGTGTGGCTTAATGGTGAACATGGTAGTGGTGAGTTAGTGAGTGGACACAATGATCTTAGAGGTGTTTTCCAAACTTCAGTGATTACTTACATGAACAGCTCAGGAGGCAATATAACCATGTTGTCTTTGTGAAATTGAGTGAGTTTTTATTTTTTTAGCTAGGCAATCAGGTAGCTACCTGGATACACATTTGTACTGGTCTAGCTAAATTGGTAAATGGAACATGAAAATGGTCCTATGGGATAAGATGCAAGTTTGTGGAAGAGTTTAAAGCATTTGAGATAGCAAAACCCCATACCACACAGTAGTCCATGTTGTGCTTCTTAATGAGGTAAAGGGTTTGTCACTCACCTGCTTTGGAGTTGGAAAGCTGGCAATTCACCTTCCCCTGCTCCCTGGCCTTTCTTTTAGCAGTTAGGAAACAGTTGAGTCCTTCTGGGATGCTTTCAGATTGTTCATATTCTTCAGTGATAAACCTGAGAGCTGGGATATTAAAATTTTATTTCCATGTTGTGCATACTCAAATTCCTAACCCATGGAATTTCACCCAATTTCTGGTTCTAAAAGTTAGGCACAAGAAAGGTTTTTTTAACAGATTTAAAATATGTGAGTTACTGAGCATGTTTCTTTTTAATAAATATTCTCTTCCTAGTCTAGTAAAAATTCAGCTCTTTGTTTTGGGATTTGGTCAGTGTTTGGTCAACATTTTACCAGTGTCATCTGCATGAGCTCCCTGGGCTGTGACACTGTGAGAAGTCCACATTAGAGCAGGCTCCTGGCAGAACCTGGAGACCTTTGGAGAGGGAATCCCACACTGGAGCAGGTTTGCTGTCAGGACTTGTGACCCTGTGGGGACTCAGGCCGGGGCAGTGTGTTCCTGAAGGACTGCACCCCATGGAAAGGGACCCATGTTGGAGCAGTTAGTGAAAACTCTAGCCCATGGGAAGGACTCATGTTGGAGAAGTTCATGGAGGATTGTCTTCTGTGAGAGGGACTCCACCCTGAGGAGGGGAAGGACTCCTCTCCTCGAGGAGGAAGCAGTGGCAGAAATAACGTGATGAACTGACTATAACCCGTATTCCCTGTTCCTTTGTGCCACTGAAGGGGAGGAGGTAGAGAATCAGGAAGAAAATTAAGTCTGGGAAGCAGGGAGGGATGGGGGGGAAGGTATTTTTAAGATTTGGCTTGCTTCTCGTTACCCTATTTTGATTTGAATTGGTAATACGTAGATGTAAGTAATTTCCCCAAATCAAGTCTGCTTTGCTCGTGACAGAAAGTGGTGACTGATTTCTCCCGTCCTTAACTCGTAAACCTTTCATTATATTTTCTCTCCCCTGTCCTGCTCAGGAGGGAGTGTCAAAGTGGCTTTGGCGGGCACTGCTGTCCAGACAGGGTCAAACCACCGCAAGATGCCGTGTAACAGCAGCATACAGAGAAATGACTTCCTGTTACTTTCATTAATTTCAAAATCTGACTGTCTTCAATGAACTGGTAAAGGTGATGAACACTAACTAGAAGCAGGAAGGGAATGGGGTTGATTTGGGCTTTGAAAAATCTGTCCCAAAGTTTGAATTTCAGAATATAGTTGCCTACTTTAATTTAAGTTAAGTCTAATTGATTCTGACCCAGGCACTGCTGGACTGAGTATTTTCTAAGTCTGTTTCTCCAAACAGTGTGATTTTGTGACTGTTAAGGATATAATTATATTCTTTTATTGGCGTACAAAGATATACTGTAGTATATTGTTTCTTATTTCCATGGAGAACTGAGATGCTCTTACAATGGCTGGCAATTAAATACAATTGTAAAAGCAATTTACAGTGAGCTTGCCAGCATCACGCTGCATTTCCAGAAGGTGTTGTTATAAAAGGAAAACTAATTAAAGTATGAGGAAAAATGCAAGAGAAATTTGGACCCAAGTCATGTTGTATCTTAGCCTGCAACAGCTGTCAATGTTGCAAATTCAGGTGTTTGGTATAGCAGTGAAATCTGTAGTGTCAGCTCCTGTAAAAAATATATCTACATAAAATGTATCTTCTGCGTATCTTGCCTGGCCTGTGTTATACTGCTAGGTGTAAAGAGCAATGCTGGTTCCCACTGTGGCAGGGTGAAGAATGAAAAGGTAATTGTTACATGCCACCTAGCAGCCTTTGGCTGTGCAAAATGTGTTTGTGTAGCTGCTTGTCACCAAGCGCCACAATGATGAAGGACCAAATGCTTACATACAGGATAAAAACGTACTGAACCACAGAGAGCTAAGGTTGGAAGGCACCTCTGGACATGTGTCACAGTCATGCGTGAGGACATACACAAAGGAATGTGTGACTTGAAATCAAAATTAGATTTGATTTTTGCATGCCAAGTGTGTGGCATTCACCACAAACATGCCATCCCACTTGTAAAGACTCAAGTTCCTGTTGAAATTTGTACAGCTTGGATTACTCCATGGATCTCTGTTTTTTGTAAAATTCAGAATTTCACTCTTTGGGATCATTTAGCATACACCAAACTGTGTGTCCCATGGCTAAATTACTTCTGGCTTAGTGCTAGCTCAGCATTTCTGTATCAAGGGGGTGTTAGTGTACCCTAAGCAGTTATTGGATCAGAGCTATCAAAACATTGTTTTCAGTTATTTTGTATATTATTTGCTGACCACAATGAGTCAGGTTTTTTTCCTTGCCACGTAGATACAGCAGATGAAGACTGGACTGGTTATTAAAAAAGAATAATGCTAATGGGTGACAATCTGAGCATTTTTCTAGCTCCTTTTTTAAGTGCATATAGTCAATCAAAACCATATAACCAAATATATCCTCTTTTTTTTTTTTTTTTACTACCAAGCATAATTCAGAAGCATAGGAAATCTTTGATAGACTGAGCTATTGAGTGCCATACAGTTCTAGTAAAAACTACAGGAAATATTTCAGAGAAAGTTAAATTGGATTATTTGGTGATGTGGGTTAAATTTCCCTCTGTGGAAGTGTTACTGCTGCTGTTCCAGAAAACCACAATGAGCTAGGCAGCCATTTAGTGGGTGTTTTACCCTGAGAAATGGGTTTCAGGAAAGATCTTGACATTCCAAGTTCACTGGTACAGTGATGAGAATGATCTGAAAGTTACTGCAATGTCTTTCTGAATTGTTAAAGCCCACAGAGGGAAGCTAAAAAAATAAATCTGTCCCATGGCAACTCTTGACTCAGAGGCACTAGTTGGGGTAGAACAGGAAAAGCCATCTGAGTCACTGAGTCAAATAACAAAACACTTGGGAAGACTGAAGCTATTAAGGCAGTTTCTGCTAAATGTGCACTGTTTTGACAATGCCAACAGTCACTTTCCTCATTTTATGGCCCTAGTACATTATTGTAGTGTATTTCCTCCAGCTTAAACTTAAAAAATTAAACAACATTTATTTATGTGAGCTCCATGGAGAGCTGGGACATTGAGTAATCGATGCATGCCACATTCTGGAGCAGATATTTTCACCCTATCTCATTTCTGTTGGTACAACATATTTGTTAATTAGTAATTAAGGAAAAAAATGTATCTCTAATTTCTAAAAGATACATGAAATGTTTACCAGGTGACTCCTGGCTTCCATCATATGGGACCAGGATGAAGCACTGACAACAAAGCATGCTTTCCATTCCTGCTTCCTTTTTCCATCAGATGGTATGGGGTGGATCTTTTGAGCCCTACACTGCTGTCAGCTGAAAGGATTATGGAAGTCAAGCTAATTTTCCACTGCTGTCAAGTCCAAGTGTGTCCTTTGCTGTAGTGCTACCATCGTTTTTTGTCCACAGAGACACAAACATGGCAATGCCTGACCATGCCTCAGGGTTTGCACCCATATTTTAGTTAGACATGTCCTGAGTGTAGATGTTTTGTTGTGGCTTCTGCCTGCTCTCTGGCTTTTCACTGCCTTCTATTTGTGATATCAGGCAGATTTGTGCGAAAGTGCAAGCTGGTTAAAAGAAGAGGTCTGCCTGAAAATTAACAGTTTGCTGACTGCCACCAGAAAACACAATCCTTACTCTTCCTTGTCTGAGGGCTTCTTTTCAGTGTGTTCAGCAAGCTCTTTCAACTTGTATCTAGACCTGACACATGGGAAGCACTGGAAACACTTAGCTGGGAATAGTAGGGGGAAGAATGCCAGCAGTAAAGTCTTAAATTGTCTTAATCCCATCATAAAATCAGACTCTCAGTTAACTAGAGTACATTGTGTGCGGTATGGATCTCATTGTTGGACCAAATTTGTTAGCTACTCAAATGTGTTAGCTGTACAGTGTTTCTTGGGGCGAGGGGAAGCGTGTTAAGGCAATGTTCTTTCTGCCCTTTTAAAAAAATCGTATTTTTGAGCATCTCCGGTTTACACAGCAGTCAAATTTTAAGAAAACACAATGTCTGTTATCAAAGGACTTTTAAAAGTACAGTGTTGGGTGCAGTTTGTACAGATTTTGATTTACTGGTGGTTGCTGATGAGAGTTATTGAATTACTACACATTGCAATTCTGTGCAGAATCTGGTATTTATACCTAAGATCAGCGTCTGGGTTCTTGCCAAGTACAGTGATTCATGTCTTTCTTTAGGAATATTTTATGATTGAGAAGGGCGTATGTCTTTGCAAGACTTTACTCTTCTAAAGTGGAAATCTGCAGCCATTTGGAATATGGCTTTCTCTATTTCAATTTCAGGCCCTCTTCCCATCCCTCCCCCTCCTAAAAAGTGAGGTGATTTTTTTTCCCCCAGTTCTACATATAAAATAGCAGTAAAACAAATCATTATAATAGTTGAGCATTTCTAATTAATGCACCTTCCCTGTACTTCTCCACTGGACTGAATTTAGCAGCAATATAAGCTGTTACGTGAAGTCCCATGTCTTGTGGGGGATGGCCCACATCACCGAACTCACCAGGTCAAATCCTGCAAGCAGTGGCTCGCCATTGTTCCTCAGTTCCCCCCTTAGGGCTTTCTGATTACTGTTTCTTCTTGTGTGTTTCTAAAACACACAAAATGGCAATTGCCAGCCGTTTTCCATGGATCAGGAATATCTTTCAGGATATCAAAATAAATTTGCCTTGCTGCTTCTCTTGTGGGTATTGGGTCTCATGCAAGAATTAATCTCTGTGTGATGAAGCCATTTAGGCCCTAAATAGGCAAATGGAGGTACATTGGTTTTTCACAGAGAGAGTGATTGCATATTGGAATGGGCTGCCCAGGGAGGTGGTGGAGTCACCGTCCCTGGAGGTGTTTAAGAGAAGACTGGATGAGGAGCTTAGTGACATGGTCTAGCTGGGGGGTGTTGGGCTGGATGATCCTGGCCCCCTTCTGGCTCGGAGTGGCCTGCTAGACTGTGAGGGAACTAGGTTTGTGTTACCGCTCTGGGATGTGCTTTCGGTCTCTGTACGGGTGTTAGATGGTGAGTTGGACTAGATGATCCTTGTGGGTCCCTTCCAACTCATAATATTCTGTGATTCTGTGATTCTGTGATTGTGGCTTTTGAGTGAGGATGGGTGTAACCGTGAAGATAGTTTGAAGATACTAAATCTTGTGAATTTGTTTTGTGGCATGGATACGTATGCAGTCTGAGACACCAAGACAGCTCTCGAATTGTGGTGAACTGTGTGGGAGGGAAGAGAGGAAATTACAGCAGTTTGCATCCAGGTGAATATCTGGATAGGTGTGTGAGAATTGACATTTTGAGGTTCTTCCTTTTCAGCAAGTTAGTATCTTTTTTTCTGGTTGAGGAGAATATTGAAGAATTCAGTGCTCTCCAGAGGATAATAGATGATAAGGTTGTTGGCTTTTTAAATTGAATTTCTGGTTATTTCTAACGCTGCTGTTGCCAATGTAACATTTGGTTCTTGCAGCATATTTTGAGGGAGAGCACCAGGCAGCAAGAATAAAGAGCTCATGGAGAAGACCACAGCACTGGCAGACAAATTCTGGTCTTGAAGGGGCATTTGTGAGGAATTGTCAAGCAGTTTACTTGCTTGCAACCATGGTATGAGAGCACCCAATGTAGGATCCTAAACCTGTCTGCATGAAGATTGCATACACCATTTTCTCAGAGTTGGGAGTCTTTTTTTTTGCTGGATACTTAACATATAGTCAGCACAGGCTCTGTTTTGACATGCCTACAGGCTCCATAAAGCCTACGTAGAATACACAGACACAACAAGGAGAAGGCTGAGGGCCAGGGGCATGGGATTACGCAGCCAAAAACAGAATATGGCATTCTCATCCCTTTCTTTTATCCTGTTTCTAAAGGGAAACATGATGTGAACTTGTTTCATCTTTCTTCACAGAGACACTGAATTTCCACAGGTTTCATTGAAATGGAGTGAAAGGCAGTGGAACAAACTTTTGTCTCCACAGAGAAAAAAGACTGTAATGTGAGTTCAGGTTACCTTTTTTCCTATGCTACGGCTGGACAATCAGCCCACAGGCAATACACACATCCCTTTATACCAAGCATGAACTGTTTCTTGACTGCCAGGTACTTAGGTCATAAGTGAGGAAAGCTGCAGTACTGTGAATGAAGAGGTGAGGGAAATGGAGACTGAAAGCATATCTGTGACCTAAGGAGCCACTCTGACTTTTCCTTGCTATGAACAATCAGCAGCCTGACTAATGGAGTCAATGGAGTCAATGAAGTTGGTTGTAGAGGATGTAATGGAAGATATGATAATTGAATAGTTCAAGAGCTTTTCTTCCACAACACTTATCACAAAAACACTTCTAATTTTTTGGCAAAGAGGACAGCAAGATACTAGAAGAACAATCTTCAAGATATGCACATAGGCCCACAACTTACCCTGCGTTTTAGTTCCCTAGATGAGACATCCAAGATGCAACTCTGTGCAGTGGAGAGTGATGAGCCTTAACTGAAGGTTTGATTCTGTCTCTCACCTTGTTCTAGAAAGGGAGCCCAGTACAACCAGCCTCCTGCTGGAGGGACATCTGTCAGGTACCTAACCTTCTGTGGGATGACTCTGTGCCAAAATACTTGTGATTTCTATGAAGAAGATGAGGGCTATATGGCTCTGAAGAGGGCTGAGACAGCGATCTTGACACCACAGATGACATGAGTACAAATGGCAGAGTAAGTGCCAGGGTGCTGGTGCATGATCAGCGTAGGATGTGTATCTACACAAGTGCCCAGGCCAACAGAAGGGAATGGGCAGGAATGCATGGAGAGGTGAAGAATGTGAGATGGTCTCCTTCAACAGCAGCTTAAGTTGATCCTACAAAGGGGAAGGTAACTTGTGGAGACGGGATGATAATTCACTGGAGCTGTAGCACACTGGGGAGTTTCAGCAACAGCTGCACCATCTACATCGCCTTTGCCTGACCATGCAGGGCCTCTGTGGGCATTAAGTATCTGGTTTTGATAAAATTTGTTCCCTCAGGACTGGTTGCACGCTGTACACGAAGGGCAATGACACCTTATAAGACTGTTCATATTAATGTACCTGAGAAGGCTTTTTATCTCCGTCAGGCAGATAATGGGCTTGATTTCTGGGCTTTATTTTTGTTCTTTGGTGGTGGTGGTTTTCTACAGCAACTGGAGGAGCAGATTGACCATTTTGCTATGCTTGTGTGTATGCTGATCTCTGTGCTTTGTCTATAGTACCTTAGTATGATGAAGGAGTGAGCATCCTGACACCATTGTCTCCATTATGGAACATTCAACTGCAGGTCCTCAGGAGCATGCTGCTCTGAGAGGAGCATGAAAGAGGTTTCTCCTTGGCACTGTACTGTGCCGAGTATCTTTTTTCTTCTTGCTTCTGAACATCCTTCCTGAGTTTGAGGTGGTGTGCAAAGCAGGGCATGCTGAGAAGCATGTTATCTGGCAGCCCTGCATTTGTCAGATACTATTAAATAGCAGGGAAAGAGAATGGAGGAGCTAGTGAATGTGCCGCATCCTGCTTTTTCAAACGATTATTGGTGCTGCGTAATTCATCAAAGCATGACCTAACAGTGGATTCTGCTGCCAGAGGTGTCCAGTTACTGCTTCTGTTGCAGCTGTCCATGAAATGGTGCTCCTTGTTTAGGAAAGCAGCCTCTGTCTTTGTGTCAGCCCATGAGCCTTTCAGTTAGTACACCTAAAATGGTCAGTCTTGCCTTGAACTCAGATAAAATGTGATGGTCCTGTTCACTGAGAAATGCTACCATTTTGACATTTCTTTGCATTTTTGAACGTGATTGAAATAGGGAAACATTGACATGTTTTGTGCAACAGAAATCCTGGGAAATTTCAACTGGCAATATCCTAGTGCTCTTTTTCTGACATCATTTATACAGTGTTTGGGGTTATTTTATATTCCCACAGTTGAAATATTTGGATGGATTAACAATAAAAAAAATACACCGGTCTGTAACGTTCAATTTTGAATTATTTCATTACTTCCTGATAGCAGTTATGTCTTGATAATGAAGTGTTGCTTGCTGGGAGTTGAAGTTCAGAAGCTTGGCACATTCACTCTGACCCTCTCCCATCGCCTGACTTACGTCTCTGGTACTGCATCATGCAATTTGGTTGAATCTTGCATCATGAAATTTTAAATCTTACTACTTGATGTAGCAATAAAGGAATCTGGTCTGTACAGGTCTGTATATGTGACATATTAAGATGTTGGTTCCCATGAAGCAGCATGCTGTAGTGGAAAAATGGAAGTTTGTGTTCCAATGTTCAGAGTCTCAATGCAATAAATTTTCCCCTGAAATAGAAAAGGGGTTGGAACACTGCCCTGAGAAGGGACTGGTCTTAATTCAGGGCAGCTCCAGGTGGAATGCATCTGGATCTGTCACGGTGTAAAATAGGGACCATACTGCCAGGGCCAGAGTGTTGCCTGAGCAAGCTGTGCAAGAGAGCTAGGGCCAAAACACATGAAAGAGGGAGACTTCTCTAACCTGAGATTATACACATGGCATGAAAGAAAACTTTAGTGACATTTTGCCTCCTGTGTCATTTAGTTTTCAATGCATACATACTCCCGGAAAGAAGAGTGTTAGTTCCAGTTCCCCATGTTTGCAGATAAGTCTAGCTGCTTTCCAGCTGCTGAGGTTGCTGACCTCATGGTACACCCACTTGTTCCTGCTTCGGGCCGGGAGCTCTGCCTTCCTGGCCAGCTGCTGCAAGGATGGTGTTACCAGATACCTGAGTCTTTATGGCATCTCTCAGGGATGATGAGATGGGATGCTCCCTAAGGGAGCAGAGTGCTTAACTCATTGTTTCCCACTTCACCCATGGGTATTTGTGTCACCAGGTCATAGAATCATATAAACATTTAGGTTGGAAAAGACCTCTAAGATCATCAAAGCCAACCATTCATCCAGCACTGCCAAGTCCACCACAAAACCATGTCCCTAGGTGCCAGATCTACACATCTTTTAAATACCTCCAGGGATGGCGACTCTACCACTTCCCTGGCAGCCTGTTCCGAAGCTAGACAACACTTTTGGTGAAGAAATTGTTCCTAATATCCAACCTAAGCCTCTGCTGGTTCAACTTGAAGCCATTTCCTGTTGTCCTATTGCTTGTTACCTGGGAGAAGAGACTGATCCCCACCTGGCTACTGCCTCCTTTCAAGTAATTGTAGAGAGCAATAAGTTCTCCTCTGAACCTTCTCCTTTTCCAGGCTAAACAACCCCAACTCCCTCAGGTGCTCCTCCTAAGACAGGTACTCTACCCCATTCACCACCCCTTGTTGCCGTAACCATCCAGCTGGACAGCTCAGGCCAGGGGAGGGCTGCGCAGCTCTGGATGCCAAGAGGGTTGTCCTCCGCTGGTGATGGTGTCCCCTACAGAGTGATGGGGGAGGAAAAGAATGAGGAGAGCAAGATGGTCCTTCACAAGTTTTTCAGACATGGTTGACTCTGTCCAGGCACACAGCAGGGGATGTGAGCAACTGAGATAGACAAGGTACCTCTTCTGTCTGTCTCCAGGCCAGGGCAGCTTCAATTTCAGAGAAGTCAACTGAAATGAGGTAGCTGGCACAGACAGACTTGATGGGACCTACTGCTTTGTGTCAGATTGTCTTTCTGCTGAAAAGATAGTGGTATCTGGGCAGGCAGAGGAGGTGCGGAAGAACCACAGCCGTTCTGCTTCGCAGGACTTTCTTTTATCTCTGCTCAGCAATATTGCATCGGCAACAAAATGAAAACAATATAGAGACAGTGACGCATACAAAGCTCAATCATAAAATATCAGGCCACTTTCCACTCCCAGCTTTAACCCATCAGGTGTGACAGCCCTGCAGCAGTTGAGCTGATTACTTTAACCTCTCATGGGTGGTTTATACTACCTAACAGAGTTAGAAGTTTAGATTTGTAAAATACTCTCTTAATCCTGGTAGTACGTAATTACCTCTTAGCAAAGTTAGTGCTCTGACAACTCAAAGAGAGGTAATCTTCTTCTGTCATAGGAAGGGGGAGAAATGTAACAGCTATGAGAACTGTTTCAAATAGATGCTTCAGCATTTTGATAATTTCTGTAGGATTAACTAGTAACACAAGAAGGCTAATATATATGCAGAGTTTTCATTTGCTTCTGTAACAATTTGCCAGGGGCAAATTGAACTCTGTCATGAGAAACTGTGTTGTTTCTCCTCCCTCCTTGTCAGATGAAACAGAAATTCTTGTTAGCAATATAGAAACAATTTGCAACTTAACATCACTTCAGGGAAAGTTTTTCCTTGCCTCATATTTCTGCTAAAGTTGCTCTTTTTCTTTCCACGATAAAGGGGCTTTAAGAAGCCACATAATGAAAGGTGTAAAAGCATTGCAGTAAAAGCATAACATAAAATAGAACTGAAGCTCTCTCTTTACTGATCGGTTACACTTTTTTCCCTCCTGCTTTGTTGCTTCTAGCTCAAAAAAAAAAAAATTATTTGTTCTGCTCTGTGTATAACCCTAGCTCCTAATGATGGCTTTGTGTTGTGCCTCTGATGCTGGTTCTGTGAGCATCTGGTGCTGATGGGCACAGGCAGCGATGGCTGCAGAATACTAATGCTGGCACTGTCTCCCACAAGGCTCCACTTTTGAAAAATGCTTTAGCCATTCAGTGTCCATACGCCATGCTGAGCAACAAGAGGGCAGAAAAGCCATGCTCAGGGATTTTTTTTTTCAATGCAGAGCAAGAAGGCAACAGTTGCTTCACAGTGTTGTGCCCAGGGTTCTTTCATAGCTGGAGTCATTTATATACATAAATATCAAGCCTGTCACTTGTTGCAGGCTTTGATAGTGTTTGTGTAACAAAGAAATCAGAGAGAGAAAAGAACTGTACATCTTCTATTTCAGTCGTGGAAAATGAATGACTGCGTAGCTATGGTGATTACTTTCTTTTAGGTTTTATTAGATCACTGTCCTCTGCAATTTGTTTTCCTTCCTGTCCTGTTGTCCCATGTAAGGGACCATGAGAGAACCTCCCCCCATACCCCACTTTGTTTTTCTCCCACATGGTGACTACTGACAGGGAATATCTCAAAGAATTGCCTACCAGTGATGATTGCCACAGCATAACCTCTTGGCATACTGACATAATTTTTCTCTTTGCTTCAATTATTTTCTTCCATTAGCCATCTGACGAAGTCACTCCACATCATCCATTCCACACAGAAATACAAGAACTCTGTTGTAATTACATTTTTGATTACTTACTTGATTTTTCTATACCTCCTCTACATAAGATGCATGCTCACTATTTGCTCTGCATACGATATCTTTCTGCAGCTCTGAATTGAGGCTGATGGTATGTTTACCAGTCATCTCTGTCTAGAAAGCTATGCAGTTGCATCCAGATTTTCTCTTGGTCTTGCAGCTATTCTATGTTGAAAGACAACTAAAATACACTACTTGTGTAAAGCTGCTTTTCCATTAAAGCAATTGGTGAAGTATCACAAGAATGTTATTCTGATGCCAGGAGGGAGAGGTTTGTACTGATTGCAAATAGGAGGGGAAATAGCCTTTGAGACAATCCCCCTATTAAATGTGGTCTGCACAATTAAAAGCTTGAGAAGCCTTTCTAAGGCTTCACACATTTAGGCTTTGTGCCCAGGCTCAGGGCCTCAGACATGTAGGTGGTTTCAGAACACCACACAAGGGGAACCATTTCAGCAAAAATATCAAGGTTACATGACTAATTTATTAAACTGTCTTGGATTACCATGCATATGCATATTTATTGGCATCCAACTCCGGTAGAACAGAAGTAACAATTTCTCTCCAGCCCTCCAACCAGGCATTGCTCTGCTTCTGAGCTATCAAAGAGATTCCAGGGACAAACAAAAAGACAGAGCCCTTGTGAACATTGCCAAGGTTAACAAGAGGTTTCTTTTTTCCCCTGAGTAAGTGCAATGTTTCTGTGCTTCTTGCTTTTATGACTCTTCCCTAATCTTATAAAAACCTTGAAGCAGTAGTATTACAGTCTTGATAGTCTGAAGATATAAAGAGTAGAGGATTTGTTGGGACAAATAATATGTATTATCTTCCTGAAGAAGGACTTCTGTGTCTGAAGGCTTATTTCCTTTTTTCATTTCAATTTTTCCCCCAAAACTGTATCGGTTGGTGTAATAAAAGATATTACCTCTCCCTAAAACCTTCACCTTACTTATTGTAACCGTTTCCTCTAGGGCACAAAACACTCTTAACTGGGTGTTGAACTCCAGATGAGTGTGATAGTGGAGATCAGTGGTGTGATTTGCATGCCCCGATTCAATTGGCACAAAGCAAAACTAGGTGGGATGAGCATTGTCCACCCTGATCATTCTACACATCGTTAATGTCCTTTTCATCTCCACTCCATGTCAGTATTTTTGTCTTTCCTACCTCTCAACTATATGCAGCATCTCTTTTCTAACACGGAAATAGACAGTGAGTAACGTTTTCTAGATGATAGTTCAGTAAAAACAGCAATACTCTTAGGGTATGCTTGATGTAACTTCTCTGCCTTCCAGTTATTTTTTTGATTGCTATATTTCTGTACGTTTGGGGTTTTGTGTGCTGCAGGTGAGCTTCAGAGACATTAAAAGAAACCAAAAACCCACTGTGACTGACTAGACTGTTTCTCCTTTAAGGATCACCTAAATGTTGACAAATTGGTTAGAAATCTTAAATGATTTTTTTTTTTTTATATTTCAGGTGAACTTTCTGTGGAAGGCATACAAGACCCATTCCTTGTTAGTGTACATATTATCACAGACCCAGGTGAATCCAAGACTCTTCAGCAAGCAGTTGATAAGCTTCTAGCCTGGATCCATCCAGATCTCCAGCTGTTTCGAGTTTCAGAAAGACGAGTGCCCAAGAAGCGCAGGAAGCCAGTTAAGGCTGGTGTTAGTCAGCCAGCCCTTGCCATCATTCTTTTTCTGCAAGAGGAATATGGAGAAGAACCGATCTTGCAGCTCCATGAAACCTTTCAGCGGCCACCTTGGCATTACCACCACACAGAGCTAATGCATGGGAAATTCCTCCCTTACATGCCATGCAGCCAAGACTTTTACACTTTGGCTCCAGAGACTCCTCTGTGGGCCATTCGCCCAGTGCACTATGGGAAAGAAATTATCCGCTTCACCATATACTGCAGGAATGAAAACTTTGCAGACATTTTGAAATTGTATGAGTTAATATTGAAAAGACCAGTGTGTCAGAAAAAAGCGGACTTTTGTGTTTTTCCTGTCTATTCTACCATGGAAATAGACATTCAGTTTTCTTTAAAAAAACTTCCAAAGGGCCAGGTGCCAATGACGACAGAGTCAGCAGTGCTGGAGTTTAGAGTAAAAGATGTGGGGCAGCTTGTGCCCCTCTTGCCCAACCCTTGCAGCCCCATCAGCGAAGGCAGGTGGCAGACAGAAGACCATGATGGCAATAGGATCCTTTTGCAGGTGAGTTAAGTACACAGGGAAACAGAAGCATGTTTCATGGGTTTGTGCAGGAAAACCTGCAAGGACAGACAGAAAAGCTGGCTTTTTTGTTTGGTTGGTTTCGACTTTGCTGTATCCCAGGAGAAAGAGCCAGGACAGAACTGCTAAAGAAAGAATTTGAACCCCCTTGCTGTGTGTGTAACTAATCAGAAAAGCAGTGAGTGATACTATCCAGATATCAGTCAACCACAATTTACGCTAAGAGTGATGTGAGATGAGGAAGCTGTTTCCAAAAATGAGGAGAGAAGGAATTACGAGCGTGAGTGGAGAAATGATGGCTGATGAGTGTGGTTTTGTAAGAAATATGGGCACAGAACTGACAGAGTTTTAAAACATCCCAGAGTTGTGAGATTTTTATGGAAGACAAGCAGAATTCCTGATGGTATTCATTATTTTATAGTGTTTTTTCTAGTTTGTCACTGGGTGACAAACTGCATCTTTCTTGCACAGTGACTATCAGGATGAAGAGAGAGGTGATGAGGGAAAAGAAATGCTCCCTGAAGAGCAGCCTAAGAAAGATGTTCCCACAGACTCTCTTTTTGAACTACTCTCAACTGCTCATAACTGAATCCTGCGTTTATTTGTTAGGACATCTGTAGACACCATATCTGGGCAATGTATCAGCACACTCTGCTTCAATACACCACATCCAAAGGGAGATAACAAGCAGCATGCCCTTCATACCTGCCTGCCCTGCAGAGGGGGCATCTGTGGCAATCCAGAGACAAATTAATGTGCATTCTTTTGTATTCGTTGCTTCTTATATTTGAATGGAGGAGCACAGACCCTCACTTTTAGGATACTGTTGTTCAGATTTCAAAGGGCATTTTCTTCCACCATACAGACCTCCCAGCCTGCAGAGAGGTGTCTACACCCCCCTGTAGCACATTGCCTCTGAATTTGTAGCTACTGGGACTGAAAATCCAGGTATACAAAGCTTCTGTGCTCTGATGAGGCCATCCAAGTCGTAGTGAAACCTTTTGGTGCTGATTTGCAGATGCCACCCCATGCCAGAGCTGAATAGCTCACATATAGGTCTGAGGAGGGCAGCCTCCTTGCCTGTCTGGCAAGACAGTCACCAATTTGTCAGGGTTACTGATTGCTCTGTAGGTGTTGTAAACTTAAGCTGACAAGAGTTATAATGAAATTTGTGCACAGCAACCACATTCAACTACATCCCCTTTTCACTGTTCTTCAGGAGGTTGCTGCTATGTGATATAACTTTGTTTTAAGGGATCTTGCACTGGTTTCAAGTAAACTGAAGGGAAGGGTAAAAAAAAAATAGGGCTTCTAAATAAGGTTTATGATTTAAAACCACCAAATGTTCATAAGTAACAGATGCCAGGCAGTAGAGGGGTAAAGTGAGACTTACTGAGCTGCAAACTGGGGTAAACCCTGCAAAGAAATTCAGAGTAAGATTTTAGCCACATGTATCAGAAGAGCAAAAGCCTGCTAAGTGTGGCCTCCAAGTGAAATTAATTTTCCTTTCTATTTTCAGTGAGGATGATGATTCTGAACAGGAGGTCAAAATGGCAAATGGGAATGAAATTATAGAAATGGAAATACGTAATCACATTGAAAATGTGGTAAAGCAAAATAAGTTTAATATATGCAAAGTGGAAGGAAAACAAAGACTTTGGATCTAACTTGCAGTTGTAAAGTCATGAAAACTAGATCCTAGTATATAAGTTTTAAGCAAGCCTGTGCCATCAGAACAATGGAACTCTACAACTAAATCAAAGGGGAAATGTCCTGTTTGTACTCAGATACCTAAAAGCCACCAGTGCAACATGACCCTGAAAAGAAAAAAGCGGTCCCTTGTGTGTACTGGTGTTACTATCCCCCAAGAAGTGTGGGAAGTGTTTGTGCCATTTCACAGGGTCCCAAGGGTCTCACCTGTCTTCAGCTCTGGACTCCAGAAAGGTGACTTCAGAAAGGTGCAGGTACAAAGAAAGGCTCTCATCCCATGCAGAGGAATGGTGAGACTGGCTTACAAAGGGAAACTGGAAGAGTAGGGTCATCAAGAATCCACTTTACTACAGTGGTGAGTGTCCCTGCCCCTCACTCGAGGGACCAGGGGATCAATTCCCACCAGGGAGGCAGTGGTGCTGTTTAAGAGTTGGACTCGATGATCCTTGTGGGTCGCTTCCAACTCAGAATATTCTGTGATTCTGTGATCTGAGCCACCCAAAGTAAATCTAAAGGGAGCTCTGACTATCCATGAAAAATAGACAAGAAGGTGAACAGCAGGAACAGGAAAAAGCTGTTTCACTAAATGATTATTCTGACACAGGAACAAAAAACTGTCAACACATAGATTTGAGTTGGCAGTTGCACATATTGATGGCTAACTACATAAAAACCACCTAGCAGGTGCAAGCAGGCTAATACCTTAATTCAAGGCAGGATGGTCAGTTAAGGAGAAGGAAATGATGGAGCACAGGTTGTAGGAAACACTGGATTTTGTGATCCATGGATTCCTTATATTCTTTTAATTCATTCTAAGTTCAAAGCATTTATAGTATCTACCTTTGAAAGTAACAGGACTACATTTTGACTTCTCACATGATGCTGCTATTAATAATATTATCCATGCCATAACATTGGTGATAATTTTCTCTTGTTTCTAGTTATATGAACTCAGACAATGACTTCCCAGTATTCTTCAGCCTGCACATTGGTTGGTACTTAGTAATCATCAGAATATTTTTGTTTACTTTATATAGATAGCACACCTTTTTATGTATTAATATTACAATTATACAAAAAGTTGTAGATGTACATCACTGTTAAATTGCACACAGTGTTTAAAGTTTGAATATACCTCCATGATTAGGCTAACAAGAAGTGACCTCCTTGTTTTTCTTGGTGTCCTTACAGGCACTTGGATACTTGCCAGGCAGATTGGTCCAGTTCTTAATCCATTTTGCAAATGCAATTATCAAGGGGCTTATATAAAGTCAGTGCAAGAGAAAACAAAGTTATTCATGGGTAAGATAAATCTCTTTAATGCCACAAAAACTATTCCTTCATTTGCAAGAAAGCCCTACAGAATTATTTTGTCACAGTAGCTTTTCCACATTGGCAAATTAGCTCCAAGGGTGCAATTATATACCAGCTGAGGCAAAGGGTAAGCTTCAGCTGGCTACAGCACGAGCAGAGCTTAAGAACATGATACATCCTGTGGGAAGACACCCACACTGCTTCACCAGTGCTAAGACCAGAAGCAGGAGCTCTGGGGAGCTCTTCTCAGAGCAGTATGAAAAATATGTAAACAACGTAGCTAAGAATCTACCATATACTGGTATACTGAAGATACTGCCAGATTTGTAGATCTTGTCCTGGCTCCTTCTGGGCATAATTCACACAGAGACAGCTGAAGTGCTAATCAACTTGCACTCCTGGCAGTGCAATGTGGGAAGCAGTAAAGGTTAATAGGTGATTGGACTGGCTTAGCAATGCATGTTTGGGCAGCATGGGTAGTAAGCAGAGAGAAGAAAGTGCACAGATCCCTTCTTAAAATTATGAGAACATCTTTGGGTAGGGTAGAAAAAGCAAAATAATATTTTGGCAGAAATTTTCTAGCTACTCTGTGAGGTGAAACATGCAGACACATACTTGGGAGGTGAACAACAGCAAATGAGTATTTCACCTAGGTAAGTAACTCAAAACTTAAGTGCAAGGCCCACTGCCCTTTTACATGCCAAAGGGTACCTGAGCCACCCAGAAAAGGTGGCCAGACAGATTAGACTTCGGACGTACAGGAAGGCTGTGCCTTCCTGGCATGCCAGACTGGCACCCTAGGAGATACCAGCATGGGCCGAACACCTATGCTGAGGCATCTGACTCATCGTGTAATCAGTTTCTTGCTGAAATCTGCCCCATCTTGACCCTCTTTGGCACCAAAAAGTAAACAATACTACCAAGACAAGTAAAAACGTTAAGAAATATACGGTCTATTACCAGTCTGTGGTAGTCCTGACTGAATCAAAGTAGTCAGATCTGGCACTGTAAGCCAGTTGTTGTGCTAATGCACCTATGCAGTTTTTGAAGTGGCTGTTTTCAGTCTGGTGTTGCTTTATAAAACGTTCTTGAAATAACAAACTGATTTATTAGCTGATCACTGCTTTTAGGTAGAGGGATTTTTTTGTTCAGTGATTTGCTGAATTAATCAGCCAACATGTTTATCTGTACTGTGCAGCTGTAATCTTGAGTTGACAAGTGGTATAATCCTGTTTTAGGAGCAGAGGTAGTGCCTTCTTACAGAGTGTGGGAGACTGGCAAGGAGTGGGAGAAGAGGACTCAGACAATGCAGAAAATACCTTGTCTTAGATATATGGGCAGCATGGCTGAGTATTACTGAGCTGATGAGGTCAAAATAATTACAAGACAAGAGGTTCAGACAAAGCTGTTCTTTCCCAGCCCCAACTGAGATTACAAGAAATACTTCACTCTCCTCTGCAGCGTAAGGAATGGTCTGTCCCTGAAGCTCATCCAAGAAGAAGCAAATCTTGGAGGCTCAGGGTCCACTTACTTTTCCATTTCAGTTTAGGACTCAGATCAGCATGGTCATGTTAGCATTTACTTCAGCTGGCCCACCAAACACTTCCAGACCTCACCTGGCTCAACCTTTCCTCTCAAACCAAAGCAGGGTTCCTTCTCCTTCCTCTATTTTCCAGTCTGAGTGCCTTGATGGTCATCCAGCATTCGTATGACCTGGATAAAACACATAAATATTCTAGGAGTGTTAGTGAATCTGTGACCATTTTATGTATGGACCTTGAGCTTTTTGGCACCTGTCATGTTGCTGATGGAAGCATACAGCTGTTTAGTGTCCTGAGAATTGGACTGCTCTTATCTGCCTGAAGTATCAGAGGCTCTGTAAAGAAATGGCTTAATGATTTGTGAAATGATTAACAAAAGATCAGACTGGATGATACAAAAGTCTCAAAAGAAGTTAAATCGTGTCATCCCTATTACCTAAAACATTACCAAGAACTGATTGTGGGAGATAAAGGAAAGAAAACTCAGTCACACTACTGCAGTCTGGAGTTAAGTGCAGTAGAAAAGAGAAAGAAGAGCAACTGAACCAGAGTATGGGAGGAAAAAGACAAAAACAGGTAAAGAAAGGGCACTTCTGTAGAGAACAGTTTAGTCTGCAGGAAGGAAAATGGAGGTGAGGAAAGAGCTTCAAGCTTGCTTTAATTAATAGTGCAAACAGAGTAGAACTCAACACAAAGAGGAGAAAAGACAAGAAATCATCCACTGGAACAGGTTGTCCAGAGGAGTTATGGATGCTCCATAGTACCTGAAAGTGTTCAAGGCCAGTTTGGACGGGGCTTTGAGGTACCAGGTCTGGTGGAAGGTGTCCCTGTGCATGGCACAGAGTTGGAACTAGACAATCTGAGATCTCTCCAACCCGATTATGACAAGCAAGGATGTATGTGGGGTACCTTTACAAAAATTACTTTTAGTTTCTTTAGAAACTGATGACAAGGAAAGACTTCTGGAGCAAAAATTGACTCAGTCAAGGGAAATGTCTTAAGCTGATCTAATTAGTTTGTAAGTCTAATACTAGCCTTCTGTTTTTAAATGTCTTTATTTTTCCTTTCCTTTTTGTGACATAGATGTTTGGTTCTCCTTAGTCCTAGTGACTGGGTTTTTGTGGTGGCATAATGAGGCAATCAGTTACTCAAATAGGAGAATTTTAGTTGGTTTTTTCTTCAACCTAAGGTACTTTATTTTTTCTGTTAGTGCAGTTATGTTTCATGGCATACTAGGATCTCTTATAATTCCGTACACCCAGCAAAAAGTCCAAGAGTGAATGTATTTTGTATTACAAAACACCCTCCATTTCTAGCTTTGTAAACATACTACGAGCCACTTTCCAAGTATGTTCAATTATGAATCAAATTTGTGCATTTTGCCTTTTGATATCCTGTGCTTCTGAATAAATTTCTTCAAGCCTTACATCCAAGTAACGCAAATTATGGTGATACTGAGGACTAATCTCTGCCTTTTTTTTTTTTTAGTTGATTTTTTGTCCTGTATCAATCCCACTGGTTTCAACATAATTAAACAAACACCACTGCACTCCTGTTGAGCAAGGCAGGAAAAATCTGGGCTCTAAATGGTGATGTCATTGCTGTGCTGGCTGGGTCCTGACCTCAGCAGAGCCTTGCTGGCAGTTCTTAATACAGATAATACTTAAGGAGATCTCTAACTGCTTTCTTAAAAAGCAGATAACTTAAAATAGACTGCAGGAACACTCATGGATTTTTTTTTCTGTTAGGTTCAGGCAGCCCAAGGCAAAAGTGCATTTCTGCAAGGTTTGCCGCAAGTTGTTTATGGCGTTCCCAGATATTCATCATGAAATTCTTCTGCAGCCCGTTGTAAAACACAAAGACTCTAAATCCCTCCAGGCTTTTGTGCAGAGATTATAAATGAGCAGCAGATTAGCACCAGATGAAAAAATCTGTTCCGTTAGAGAGCTAATCTGTTCAGTCAATGGCCAGGTTTGTTGCGCTTATCTTTGTGGCAAGGTCTGACAAATCTGTATCTCCCTGTATTTGTAAATTCAGTCAAAAACAATGTGTCACTTCGGGTTGTCTCTGTCCTTTTAGAGGACTGACTCCCTCTCTGACTTGTACCCATTGCAGGCAGCATGGTTGTACCAGGCAGGGCTCTGCCAGGCTGAAAAGCAAGCTGTGAGAAGGCTGAAGATAAAGACTTGAAAAACAGAAGAATTCAGAAAACTAAAGATGATGCAACTGTTTCCAAATGCAGTGGCAGGCTTAAGGGGAAGCCTCCTCAAAAAACTAAAGAGGAGCGATCCCATGATTGCTCAGACTGCATGCAGCACTCTGTGTGCCATGCCAGGGTGGCACAAGGGAGCACAGTCAATGGCCTTGGCACAGGACTAGGAGCTAGTTTTGCCTGAGTTTTAATCCTGCCTAAATCATTGAATCCTCCCTGTGATCTCTGACAGGTTAGAGAATGTAGATATAGAAAAGTCTTACTAGTCCACATAATCCACTTCTCTACAATATAGGATTAGCCTGTAATCTTTATTCACTAGTATTTCAGGAGATGGAGCTTCTTACACAGTACCTGTAGTACAGTTGCACAGTCTGATATTCTCACAGCCAAGGTCTTCAGTTATATTGCTTTAAGGCAAAAATATTAATATAATACTCTTTATTTCCCTTTTCTGCCCATATAATGAAGAGCAGCTTTGGAAAATAGGTCTTACAAATCTTAACTGATCTAAAAAAATTACTGAGGTAAGCAATTTTTCTTATAAACAGAGTTGTTCAGAAATAAGTTGTGTTAGTGGTGTCACTTGACCTGCCCTGCAGACATCCTAAAGCAAGATGTACTTGCCCCCTTCTTCTCACTCATCCGCCGTTGCCTCTTTCAAGGCCAACTGGGCTTGACCAGAAGCTGTAACTCAGTATCAGGATTAACAGCAAATACCATGTATAAAATGAAATGCCTGTATGTGACCACAGAACATTAAAACAGCTAGGGAAAAAAGCTTAAAATAACAAAACTCTGAAACTAATGTCTTACCTAAAGTAGATTTTTTTTGTTAGTTTTAACCCAGATACTTAAAGCTACTTGGATGTCTGGGGCAGATTGCCCCTTCCAAGTGCTTCCACTTAGAAGTGTGTTTCCCCTTTCCTTTGGGCCTTTACTTTTTATCTGCAGTTTTGTTAGAAAGTTGCTACATGACAGCAGGGTTTCTAACAGGGGTATTTCGTCTCACCTCATCCATTCATCCTAGTATTGCCCTCTGGTTCACATCTTCGTAGGTGATGCCTCAGGTGAGCATCCTTTTGAGTGATGGAAATTTGGTTCCACCTGTAGTTATTTTGTTGCATATCTACAATCCAGAACTAACACAAGCTGATTTAAACTGCAGGGTTTGAAAATAACAGAAAGAGCTCAAAACAGCCATTCTTGTGTCCATGCTTTACTCTCAAAATGCTTAAGACTTTATCTATATTAACAAATTGCACATGCCCAGGAACATTCCCAGGCACCGAAATCACTGATGTGAAGTGGCCTGTGCATGTGCTTGCAAGCCAGGCGGGATGCAACAGATACACAAAATTACACAACTGAATTGGACCAACCATCTCTTAATAGTGGTGACCTAGGAGACCAGATTAAGGTACATTTTCTTTGGAACGAATGTCAGAAGTTATGACAATAAATAAGAAATTAGCGAAATCATCTATACGCATGAGACTTTTACTAATGTGCAAAACAATACGTGGGAGTAATTTCTGCAGTATTTGGTTCAGCTTCACCTAAAACTGATGTCTACCTTCAGGTATTTTTTGTATCAGCTGCAGTCTGCATTCTCACTGTTGTTGATGGAAATATACTCAGTGCAGCCCAAAGACACAGAAACCAATTCAGCTAACCAGACACAAGAATTTCTTCAGGGAAAGCTGCCTTATGTGTATGTAGGAAGGTGGTATGGTCTGCACAAGGTAAATCCAGGCTTTTGTACTGCTCACAGAACTCTCTGCAGCGCAAGTGCAGATCTGTTCCCAAAAGCCTTATGTTTATTCAGGTGCAGTTTTGTCCAACTTGTAACCAATGGTCCCATCCTCACCTTTTCACAAACAGGAAGACTACACTTGCTTGCATCCTTGGCTTCTTTGGTTGCTTGATCTGCCAAATTACCAGATGAGTCAAAAAAACCACAAGAATAGCGTAAGAGCTAGCCATGGTGAGACAATCTATGATTTTGTCTTGTAGAGGTAGAAGTGTTCTGGAGGTGCTTCTGTTGATTCACCAAGCATGGTGGTTGAGTTCATGTAGCACATCTGATAACAGACCTACTGCAGAGGGAAAAATAATACCTTTGGTTAATGCAAACAAAATATAGTAAGGAGTGCCCATCAAAAAACTGTAGTTGTGTACTTTTGTCATGTTCATATTCTTATTTCTGGGTTACCCAAAAATGTCTTCATTTAAGAAGCAACTGATACTTTCTTCATGAACACAATCCTTTTATCTTGCTGAGTAGTTTTTAAACAAATTAGGTTATGTATTGCATAAATAAAATAATTTTGTGTGCAGAGGTCTAAAGTGATTTCTGGCTAATGTTTTTTCAACGTTTGACTCATTTTATTTGATGCATTTGTACTCAATTTCTTAGTTCCACCATTAATTCATTTAATTCTTTATGGCATGAAGGAAAACAGCTTACTATATTACACAAATAGGTTATGAATTAACATACCTCATTACAGATATATATATGTATCTACAGCATCTAAGTGAACTTCTTTGGTTTGACTGCCCTATAAATCTCTAGCTAGGCGATCATGAATGAGCAAAACATTTTTTGCAGATGTGAAAATCCTTTTTTCCCTCTAAAATCACTTCAATAAAACCCAGTAGTTGGTTTTGGCAGATCTAGGTCACTAAAATGATGTGATGTGCGCTAGCAAGATGTTAAAAGCAGCAATGTATGGAGTTCTTTTATGGACATGGGATACAAAAGACCTCCTTTGTTTCCAGGTCTCAACCCTTTCTGTCACATCATATAATCTCTTTGGTGAAATGAACAAGCTCTGTCTCTATCCATTACTTGTCCCAGAAGACTTCTCTCCTTCTGTTGCTATTAGAAATATTTTATTAGTTTGTGGTTCAGTTTTTTAATGGATAGTTCTTTTTTTTTTCTGTGACTCCATCTTTATCAGTTCAAATTTATTCTTTTTCACACAGGAATGATTTGAGTCATGTGCAGCATTCTGGATGAGGCTTTAGCAATGCGGTCCACAGTGTATTAAGGCTTTTTCAACATACTTGAGACTGTCCCTAATCATGTTGTTACAGCCTTTTCACTTTGATAGCACATACTTATCAGGATACCCAGTTCTTTCTTTCTCCTCTGTTGTTTCCGACTGACAAGTCCCTTGGCTGAGGTTATTGTTTATTTTCAAGGGTATGATCTCGTACTTTGTCTCATTAGTTCCTGTCCCTTTTGGGGCAGAGATCAAGCAGTTTGTATTATGTGAGAAATGCCAGTGAGAAGAAGTTAAATTAAGCTTTTTGAAAGGCAGACTTCTAAAAGTCTCACTGAAGTAAGTAGGATGCTGCAAAATTTGCTGATTGCTCGAACAGAGTTCAGTTACCCTCACATCAGTGTCTAATCCCATAGGAAAGCCACCTGGCCTCCAGCTACTTCTTGAGAAAGATGTTGGCTCCCCATTTGTCATAGCTTCATTCCCTATTCTAATGCTTGAGTATTTGACAGGTAGACAACTGAATCCTGCCCTAGGACTGAGATTCAGGTCCAGATTCAGATCATAACCATCAGTTTAGGTCTTCAGTCTCACTGTCTACAATCAAATAATATGTTTGAGCATAATGTTAACAGAGCAGGTGGTTTGTAGGGTGCACTGCTCAGTGCATCAACCAGATGTGAAAGTGAAAATGTGAGAGTTAAAAGAAGTACAGTAGTACATTTCTATTGAGAAGACAGAGAATGAGCTTGCTTGCTGAGGGCTTTTTTGATGTTTCAGAGGGGAAAACAAAAAAAAACACAGTAAGGAAAAATTAGAAATTATAATTATGGTAGCATACATCTTCCATTTCTTTAATTTTATTCTTCAACTGTCCACTAAGTCACTAATGTTGGAAGACAGAATATGAATGAATCTGAACAAGTCAATAGGAAATGAGAATTTAAAGCTAGCGTAATTCAGCCCTGAAGATAGAGCTTCTTCACTGTTTATTCTTGTTGACTTTGGGGCTCCTTATGTAAATATTTTGGATTTTGGCAGGGTGCTTTCTCTTTGTTATTGAAGTGAAAGATTTTCTGCAAGCATACTGACTGAAGTCTGCTTCATAATTATTTGCAGTAAGAAATCACTCAGCAATGAAGACTTCATGGTTGTAAAACTGCCAATTCTGTACTAATGTGATCTTCTTTTCTCCCTCTTCTGGCTGCAGCAAGCACACAGTTGGTGTAAGAAGTCTGCAAAGCAGAACAAGCAACCATATCCATCTGTGTCAACAGATTCCCACTTCTCCACTTTGCCAGCCTTTCTTCATCAGAGCCGCCAATGTGTCTCTGAACAGCCACAAGAAATGGGTCAAGAAAAGATACATCACACAAACGGCCTTGGCCATTATCTCGGTTTCTCCCAGGAGGACTTGAGACACAGTGATCAAGGAGATTTCACACGCAGATCCAGCAGTTCCTCCAGCATTTCACAGTCATTTCAACGAAGCAAGTCTCTGTTCTGCTTGCCCACAGTGAACTCTGCAGTGTCAGAGACATTTCATTTCAGTGAACCATTTCATTTTTTAAATACTGGGTCGACTGCAACCAAGTTAAAAACATGGAAATGCAGCCCCAAGCTTAATATTGATGACTTGGAGGGTGCTCAAGAGACTGATGTAGATACAGGGATGAAGCTGTCCTTCTCAGACCTGTCTGTGGTTTCTGCATACTCCACCCTTAATGGATTTTGCAGTGAGTTGGAAGACTCTCTTCCCCCACAGAAACAAACTGTCACTAAGGCTAGACAGGTGGCCACCAGTGGAAGGCCTGTATCAGCCATGTGCAATACTTTTATGTCAGTTTATGGTTCACTGCCTTCTCTTTCTGAATGGTCTTCCAGCTCTATCACATCAGCATCTCCCACCAACCATCACAAACAGTCCTTGAGAGCAGCTGCCTGTTCTCTGGATGATCATGTTTGCCCAGCATCACCAGTTAATGAAGAAGAATTTTACATCTAAGGTTTCTCTGTCTTATACCTGCCAGGGCAAACATGTTCTACTTGTGAATGACAGCAGTGGTTCCACCTTGAGCAGACAGAAGGTTCCTCACTGAGGAGGAAGTGATGCATCAGAGCATGTTAAATATTTGAAGAAAATATTCAGAACCTTCCAAGATGGGTATTCTCAAACTAGGTACAGTAAAGCAGTCTAAGCTTGTACCCTGTACCTTTATACTGGAGGAGATGGTCAGCACAGAGGTTTCTCGAGAGCACGTTTTCTATGATGTTTTCTATGACTGACCCTTTGACTGGTGGTGAAAGAAGAGACATATAGTATTCCATTTTAATTTGGCAGAAAATAGAGATTAATTTGCGACACCTGTCTGCTTCAACTTTCCTGGGAAATTCCTTTGACCCAAGAAAGATGGGAGAACAAAGGGATATTACTGCCCTTTTCACAAGTTCCAAAGGCAGCTCTAAGCAGAACGGTTCCCAGCAGCACATCTCCAGTAGAGTCAGGCAAGAAGTTTCCTGTGAGGAAACACAATGTTCCTTTTAACCTCTGAGAGCTGGCAGTAATGAGGTAGGGGAGAATCACAAAATCATCAAGGTTGGAAGAGACCTTCAGGATTGTCTAGTCCAAGTGTTAACCTAGTTAATACCATATATAATACCCCCCTTTAGGGGGCATATCCCCAAGTGCCACATCGGTTGCCTCTTGAACAGTTCCAGAGACTGACTCTACCGCTTTCCTGGACAACTTATTCCAAGGCCTAACCACTCTTCCATTGAATTAGTTTTTTCTAATATCTAATCTGAGCCTCCCTTGATGGGGGAGGTTAATTTCTGCTCATCCTTCCACTTGAGACATGGTGGAAGAGACTGATACAACCTCTTTCAGGTAGTTGTAAAGAGCAATGAGGTCCCCCCTGAGCCTCCTTTTCTCCAGGCTAAGTGGACCCAGTTCCCTCAGCTGTTCCTCACAGGAGTCATGCTCCAGACCCTTTACCAGCTCCATTGTCCTTCCCTGGGCTCGCTCCGGCTCCTCAGTGTCTTTCCTGTAGCAAGGAGCTCAAAACAGAACACAGAGTTTTAGATATGACCTCACGCTTGTGCGCCTGATCCCTGGGCGGGCGTTCGCTGGGGAGTTGGACTAGATGATCCTGTGGGTCCCTTCCAACTCAGAATAACCTGTGAACCTATGAACCAGTGCCAAGTAAAGTGGACAATCACTCCTGGTCCTGCTGGCCACACTATTTCTGATAGAGGCCAGGATGCCATTGGCCTTCTTGGCCACTAGGCACACTGCTAGCTCGTGTTCAGCCAGCTGTCGACCAGCACCCTCCAGTCCCTTTCTGCTGAGCAGCTCTCAAGCCACTCTTCACCCAGCCTGTGGGGTTTTTGTGACCCAAGTGCAGGACCAAGCACTTGGTTCACATTATTGAACCTCATAAGATTGTCCTCAGTCCATCAATCCAGTCTGTCAAGATCTCTTTGTAGAGCCTTCCTACCCTCCAGCAGACCAACGCTCCCACATGACTTGGTGGTGTCAGTGAACTAACTGAGGATACGCTCAATCCCCTCATCCAAACCATCAATGAAGACGTGAAACAAGACTGGGCCCAATACTGAGTCTTGGGGAACACCACTGGTCACAAGCCACCAAATGGATTTAGTTCCATCCACCACCAATCTCTGGACTGGGCCATACAGTTTTTCACTGAGCAAAGAGTGCACCTGTCCAAGCCATGAGCAACCATTTTCATTAGGAGAATGCTGTGGGAGATGGTGTCAACCACTTTACTGAATTCTAGATGGACAACATCCACAGCCTTTCCCTCATATTCTAAGTGGATCACTTTGTCATACAGGGCGATCAGGTTGGTCAAGCAGGACCTACTTTTTGTAAACTCATGCCACCTGGGCCTGATCCCCACCTTGTGCCATGTGGTGGCATTCAGGATGATCTGTTCCTTGACTTCCCCGGCACTGAGGTCAGGCTGCCAGGCTTGTAGTTCCTTCCACTCTTTCTTGCAGATAGGACTTACATTTGCTAATTTAGTCAACTGGGACTTCTCTAGCTGTAAATGCTGGTAAATGATTGAAAGTGGTGTGACAAGCTCTTTTATCATCTCTCTCAATACTCTTGGGTGCATCCCATCTAGGCACTTAGGTGTCTGATTGGGATAGTGGGTCACTAGCCCCTTCCTCCTGGATTATGGGAACTTCATTCTGCTCCCTGTCTCCAATTTCCAGCTCTGGTAGCTTGATGTCCTGTGGGAAACTGGTTTTGATACTAAAGAATGAGGCAAAGAAGGCATTAAGTGCCTCAGCCTTTTCCTCATCCCCTGATACTTTGCTACCCTCTACATCCAGCAAAGGATGGAGACTCTCCTCAGGCCTCCTTTTGCTGCCAGTTTATAGAAATTATAGACATTTTTTGAAGAATCTTCTCTCCTTCCCCAGGGAAGAGGAAGCTCTACCGTATCTCTGGTGGACCAGGATGAGGGAAGTGCCAAAAGGGAAACCTTAGAGAACGTTTTCAGCTTCCCCATCCAAAAAGCCCTTCATTTCCAGTTGGAAGGGAGGCATCTGGGCTGTTGTCTGAACCATTTGTGTAGACAGTGGTAACCCCAGTAAATCACGTTCTGGGTGTTCTAACTCAGGCAATTCAGAGCTTACCTTTTCTTGAATACAAAACAACACAAATATTCAAGTGGTTTTATGTATTGCTACACCATTAGGCCCAAATATGTGAGAGCTCCCTGGTTTTTGAAGGGTTGTTATTTTTTTGTTAAAAAGTAACTTATTCTTCATGTTTTCAGTGCAAGCATACTTCTTTCTTGCTAAAACACGTCTTCTCAAATATCTCTCTCCAAAGGGAAAATGAGTCAAATTTTAGTAGCTTTCAAAAGAGGTATTTAAAATACACAATAACCTGGTTTGTTCTGATTAATTTGGTATTTAAAAGAGAAACATAAGTAAAAAGCTAAGTACCTTCTCCAGGATTTAAGTCATATAAACGCTTTTCATTGTGCATATTCTGAAAAGTTACATTTTTGTCAGAGAAGTATCACTGATTGCAGCTCTGGTCTAGCCACTGAGAAAATAACAATGTAGAAATGCGTATGTAGAAATGTGTATGTACAGTGCTGGATGTAACCTATTTACAGGTGTAGATGGTGAAGACCTACCATGATAGTGTTGCAGTCTGTGGAATAAAAAGTCTTTTTTTGAGAAAAATGTTTGCTATATTACCAGGTCATTTTAATCAAAAGAATTGCTGCTTTGTGGGGGGAGAAAATTAATAAAGAAAAAAAAAATTAACATTTAGTACAGGTTTATAGGGAAGGAGGAGGAGTTCCAATAAACTTGTACCTCCAGTCCAGAACAGGCCAGAGGGGTAGTCAGGATGCTACTCCTCATGGCTTTTTCATTTTGCTGGTGTTTTCTCCACACAGGCTGAAGTCCAAGTCCCTCCTGTGTGAGATGGTATGATAGCATGTAACCAGCACAGACTTTGTTTTTCGAACACAATGAATAAATAGGAAAATCTATTCAAGCTCTAAGAGCACAGAAGATTAACAGCCTTTTCCTGCCCTCTAAAACTGTATAGGTTCACTACATTTTTGGGTAAACTCTTCTCTGTGACCAAAAATAGCACTAATGAAGGATTTGTTATGGTGTGCATATGTTTACCTTGCTCTGTGCTCCTTCAGAGCCCACAAAGTCGATCCTCTGACTTTCATGACCTTTAGATCAAACGCCCCCTGGAACATGGTGAACTCAATTTATCTAAAATTGAGTTCCATGTTATTGTTTGTACTCTGCCAAAACACATGTAAACACTCTTAAAGTCAGACTAGCCTCTTTCTCCATGAGCTTGCAATTTACCATAAAAGCAGTGGTGCCTGGGACAGTCAGGCTGCATGGATTTAAATTTATGCTTCACTATTTTCTGTCACCTTCATGGTAATACAAAAATAAATTAGGAAATAACTTTGCATATTTGTTGAACATCCATTTTATCAACACTACCTACTTCCAGATATGACAGCCAACAGGATAAATTTGATTCAAATAAAAAAAATTAAAATGTTAGTATTCCCTATAGGGAGTATATGGAATAGAAAAACAAAAAAAAGCCTTTTTGCAATATTTTAATAATACAGATAACATTTGATCTGAACATGAAATAAAAAACTCATCTGAACTGCTGTAGCTGTCTGATCCTGGCACCATGGCAACACCCAGACTCCTGACAAAAACTGATTGGAGTTTTTACTGAAAAGGAGGCTTTGAGACATCCTTCCACATAGGGCATGCCTCTAGAAGAACTTCAGCACACCTGGGGGCTGTCCCCTGATGCAGCAGGAAGCACTGGTACTGGAGATCTACAAAGAAGTACAGGATAGCTCAAGTGGCAGTCCTGAGGTTCATGTGTGGTATGAACTGTCATTTCGGTGAGCATCTCACCTCCAGATTTTACTACATTAATCTTAATGGGAAGAAAACCAAAGGAGTCTCCACAAACTCTGGATTTATGCTGTCTCCTCTGGTTCTGTTTCCAAGTACGTATTTCTGTTCTTGTGTAGTGATACCTAACTAGAAATTAAAGTTTTAATTGTTTACATTGATGGTGCTTATAACCAAATTTTGTAAAACCTAAGTGTCCTAGCGTCAGGAAAAACAGAAGTTATAGTTTACAGTAAATTTTTTGTCTATAAGAAAAGAAAGCCAGATTATGAAACATGTTTCACTGAAGGTAGCCTTTGTTAAATCTCATTATTTAAGAAGGGGCCTATCTCTGCAGAGAGTTGAATATGGACACATTTCATGGCATTTACTTACTGTTCTGGTTCAATTATGAACAATGTCCTTTAGGAAATGCAGATTTTCCCTGAACTTTCTCCTCACCCCAGAATGTGTTGCTTCTGTGAAATAAAATAGATATGAAAAGTCAATTGTACTTAGTCTTCTGTGTGTTCATTTGTGAAGCACTGCAGACTCAAAGAGTATTTTAACTAGGCTTCAAAAATGACTGCAGTGCCACAAGCTCTACAGCTTTTGGCAGTGTATGTTGGTGGGATAATTGCAAAATAAACATAGCAAAAATATTTTTGTGTTGGACTCAGCTTTGCCTCTGCAGACTGGGTCTTCTGATTCACACTGTGGTGTTGTAAATCATTTGCTCCAGTAAAGCTGAATGATAAAATAGGAGCTATGACACATCTTGATAATCTTGCATGCTTAAATCCCATCGTGGTTTGTTTGATGTATGTTAGTCCTCGTAATTGTCCTTCCCCCTTATTTCCATCAGTGTGTGATGTTTCTATTAACATTTCTATAGTCCCACCATGGGACATGTCTGCATGTCAATGTTACATTGTATATGCAAAGCTGTATAGGCTTGTCTTTGTTTAGTTTTTATGGTTTTATGGTTTAACATTGTAGGTTTTGTATATATTTGCATTAGGAAATCCACTTTAGTACAGAGGTGAGTGTCCCCACCTCTCATGCGGAAGATCAGGGTTCAATTCCCACCAGGGAGGCAGTGGTGCTGTTTAAGAGTTAGACTCGATGATCCTTGTGGGTCCCTTCCAACTCAGAATATTCTGTGGTTCTGTGACACTTACAGAGTTGTAGAAACATTGGGAGTTGGAAGAGGCCTCTGGAGGTTGTCTAGTTCAAAGTGTCTGCTGAAAGCTGCTCAAGCCTCAAAACTTTGGAGTTAAATCAAGTTGTTCAGGACTTTTTGTCTGGTCAGGTTTGAAAACATCTGAAGGTGGAAATTTCTTACTGTCTCTGGGCAATGTGTGACAGTGCTTAACCACTGTCATGGTGAAGAATGACTTCCTAATCTGCAGTGAGAATTTGCCACATTCAAAACTGTGATTTTTCCCTCTTACTGTTTCACTGTGTACCTCTGAGAAATTTTTTCTGTCATCTCCATAATCCCCCGTTAGATGCTGGAAGACTGTAGTTGGTCTTTTAGCCTGCTCTTCCACATCACATTCTCCTCTTCCACATCATATTTTCTAGCTCCCTGACCATCTGAAGTCTCTCCAGTTTGTCAGTATCTCTCTTGTACTTGAGGAGCCCAGAACTGTACACAGTCCTGTGGGCGTGGTTTGAGGAGTGCTCAGTAGGCAGGAAGAATAATTTCCATCAACCTAATAGCAACTTCCTTGCTTATACCATCCAGTATGTTGTTGTCCTTATTACTGCGAGGGTGCCCCACTTAATCATGTTCAGCTTGCAGTTCACTGGAATCCCAAGATCTCTTTTTGCAGAGCTGCTCTCTACCTAGTAGGTGCTGTCATACCAAGTTGGTCCATGCCAGATGCAGGGTGCAGGGCTTGTATTTGCTTCTGTTGAACTTGGTGAGGTTCTCACTGGCACCTTTCTCCACCTAGTAAAGGTCTCTGTGAGTGGTAGTCCTGCCTTCCATTGTATCATATTCCCCAGCTGCAGGTCATTTACTAAATTGCTGAGGGTGCATTTCATCCCCTTATGCAAGACATAGAAAACAATGTTGAGCAGCACTGGACCCTGTGTTGACCTCAGAAGAATGCCATTTTCAGCTGGCTACCAGTTAGAATTTAAGCTGTTGTCCAGTGCCCTTTGAGCCTGACAATCCAGTCCGTTATTCACGCACATTGTAGTCCACCCATCTAGTCCATGTTTCCTTGATTTGGCTGCTAAGATACTGTGAATACTATATTGAAAGCCTTTCTAAAGTCAAGGAAAGTTAGATTCACAGTTCTTGCTCCATCTACCAAGGAAGTGATCTCATCAGAGGTGGCAATCAATTTAGTTTGCTGTTGGCAAAACATACTTTTCCAAGTCACTGTCCTGTCCAACTTGAATATGGAAATGGCTTTGAGGACTTCTTGATAATCTTCCAGAGGATTGAGGATAGGCTGATAGCTTGTAGTTCTTCAGGTCATCCCTCTTGTCATTCTTGAATTGGTCTATGACATTTTCTTTCTATCAACCATCTGGAACTTCACCAGTCACCACAACCTTTCAAATCTGATACGTTGGCCAGTTTCTATTGCACTGTCAGTGGTAGCCCATCCAGCCCTATGGATTTCTGTATGTCCAGCTTACTGCATCCCTGACACAGTCTTCTAGTGTGATTAGTAATTTCCTCCACAAAACTTCGCTACTAGATGCAGACACGTGGCAGACCTACCAGAACATCTTGTGATTGAAGACAGAGGTTTTTCCGTTTGGCAGGTTTTTCCAGTTACAGAAGAAAGGAACTATTCTAGTCTGTCCTGCATCACTTCCCAGTTGTTCAAAGAAGGTTCCATCTGTCTTCCCTTCTTGATTGAGTGGGTTGTAGGAGATGCCCACTACAATATCCCTTTTGTAAGCTTCACATGACCCATGAGATCTTGACTTTCTCATCCTCTATTCCCTCACAAACATGCATGCATTCATGTGACTCAGTTGCTTAGGCCGCAAACCTCATCACCATCTGCCATCCAACCTAAAGAACCTGTATCCAGACACAACAGCTCTGGTTACACAACTGTCCTGTAACCTCTCTAAATCGTCTGTTTTTACAGATGTACAGGTCCTTCAGGGGTGTTTTTCAGATTCAGCAGCCTGAGGATTCACACTGGCCATCCCATCTGCCCAACAGAATGGAGCTACCCAGGTGTTGGTAAGACAGTCCCGCCTCACAAAAGGCTTTGGAAGCAGATTAAAAGTGTGCATGTATTAACTAATGCAGAAATCAGAATATTGGAAGACATTGGTGTTTCCTTTTGTTCCATTTTATCTTTTGAAGATGAGAAGGCTTAATACAGTTACTCATTCTTCATAGGAAAACCATTCCATGCTTTAGTTCATTCTTGTTAGCCTTCTGTATAATTTTCTGTTGTGCTGGGCATATTTGAGCTAGAGGGTCCATAACCATGTATAGTTTTTGGAGATGTGGATGCACTGTTGATGTACAGAATGGCTTGAAGGTGTTTTCCATTTTATCTCTGTTCCTCTCCTGGTAATGGAACTTGCTGCTTTGGCTGTAGCTGAGCGCTGAGCTACCATTTCATAGATATTTATATAGCCCCAAGGTCCAATTCCCAAGCAGAAAAAAAACAGTGTAAGATCCTACTATCATGTACGTAAAGTAAGATATTTTTAAAGTGTAATTAATTTTAGAATTAGCTGCTTTGAATTTCATCTGCCTTTTTATTGCCTAATTGCTGTCTGTTGTGAGACCTTTCTGCATCTTTCCAAGTTGTTCATCATCTTTATATCTTGGATCCTTAATAACCTCAACAAACTCCCATCTCATGAAGCCCCCCTTCCAGGTTTAAGTCATGCTGAGCAATGTAAGCTTGAGTACAAATCCCTGCATGACTCCATTGCCAGCCTCCTTCATACTGTCAGAACTGGCTATTTATTTCTACCTTCTGTTTCCTGTCTTTTAGTCAGCTCTTTATTCACATAACCTTACCTCTTAAACCATCACAGCAGGGTTTCTTTAAGAAGCTTTGAGGAAGGACTTTGGAAAACCATTCTTAGCCGTACACCTATTTTTGATGCCTTCTGAAGCCCCTAATAGATTTATGAGGTGTGATTTCCTTTTATAAAACCATGTTGACTCTTCCCAAGAAAATCCTCAAAATTATCTCTATACAGATAATGACTTGTCTCTCATCTGAGCTTAAGTGTCATTTGAGTACATAGCAGTCCCCCCTGTGGCATTCTTGCCCAGCTTTCCGGATTCAGTGTAGTGCAAATTGCTAAATTTACACAGAGTCCAGACTTCCCAAGCCAAAACCTGCTCACATCACTGTGTGACCAACTGCTACATTGTGCTACCAATGGATTTATCCTCCCTCAATTTGTCAGGATTCCTGTTGAATCTCTTTTCATTCCTTGGGTTTCCACAGCAGTGCAGGGCAATGAACAGCACTGAATTCATTCTCTGTATGAGCAGATTGACACATTTATTTGCAGCCTTCACATAGATGATTTCACTGAGCACTTCCTGTTCCAGGAGAAGTCAATACAGAGTGCTGGGCAAAGTAGCTGGGAAGGTTTTTGTCCCACTGAGCTGAGGAACCCATGTGTTGTGAGGTAACTGGGGAGGAATCTAACTGCTTGTTTTGGAAAGCCTTTCAGCCTTCCAAGGCATAAATCCTGTGGTGGGATGTGTCTACAGTGGTAAATGAAAGTGGGACAAGGAACACATTTAGACACTGGATTATTTGATTGCTTGTCTCCATTTTGGACCACGTCAAGTAGCTTTCACCAAGACACTCCATGGTGGTGGCCTTCCCCCCAAAGACTGTTCCCACTACAGAAAAGGCTGCATCAAGCCCCTCTGTCTCCAACACTGTCCCAACCAGGCTTTGCATCTTCCTGTTCTCCCATGTGCCCTTCGGCATCCCACAGGGCATGAAACTCAGCCTCTCGGAGTCATGCTGTAAGAAATACCTCTCCACTGGACTGCAATGCAGTCCTCACTTCAATTCAGATAGTAACCTCCCATGCAAAATGGGCTGACTGTGTCCCTGAGCTGTAAGGATCCTGCAGCATTCCAAGAGGGAAGCCAGACCAACTGCTGTGTGGTGTGTCTAGTGACCAATGTGACTTCTCTGAAGGGTGTGGACACACGCCAAACAGTGCTGGGCTGGCCTTGGAGCAGAAGAACAGTACTCAGAGGGCTTTTTTTTTTAGCAATTTACAGATAGACAGTGTTGCTACAATTTGGCAGCAGAAAGGGCATCTAGATTCTTGAAGAGCTTCACAGGTACACCCGGCCCCTGCTGCGGCTCAGCTTCTAGCATTAAGCATGGTTGATGTCTGAGTAAGTTGTCCTTTTTAATCACTTTTCTCCTGGATATACGATCCATAAAATGCAGAATAGTGTGGTAGGTGGCAGCTGTTAATCCACTCTGCCCGTCATAAATGAAAATTGCTGACTTAGTGAAACATAATGAAATGGTGATGGAATTGATTTAGCCCAAGCTCACCAGTCAGTAAGAGAAATACCCTGTTCACACCTCCGTGACTGTAGCATGCCTGTATGGTGTGCCGGGATCCCAGCTTTGGGTGTCTCCCTGGGCCACCGGCCTGCAAAAGTTGCTAGTGCCATCTCGTGGTTCCCATGCACGAGTGACACCGCAAGAAGCAGCCAGCCCAGGTGGTGACTCAGGCTCAGTGCCCTCCATGACATCTATTTCAGCCTAAGCTGCTGACTGTGTCCGTGCTGCACTCCCACCCTGCTGCTGGCTTTTGTTACTCTCCCATAACAAAACTGAGGAGCAGAATAACCAGAGGCTTGACGACCCAAAAGGCTCTGCTGTGTCCTTTCAGTGCTCCAGAGCCATGGGTGAGGAAGCAGTCAAAGCCTGCTCTGGGCTGCACTTGGGATGCAGCCGAGCATCTGCTGTGAACAAGCCCCTGAGCACGAACATGGTAAGCTGACTGGCTGTCACAAATTCCTCTATATACTTTGATGAAAATTTTAGCCCTCCTGGTACGGAGATAATCTGCTAAGTATGACCCAACTGCTGCCAAGACAATGCTTCTTGTGAGGTTAGCAGTGCTACTGGAGAGGTCCTGCTCCTTAGGTATAATGAACTCGGGGACAGGGCTGCCCGGAACAGATACAGTATAAGAATGCAACACAGAATACCAGATTTATAATTCCTCCTACTTCCATGAATTAACAGCCATATTTTTGCTGTTCACACGTACTGTTCCGTGGACAGATTGTTTTTTAAATTTGGCTGTGATTAGGAGCAAGAGGGTTTTTTTCACATGGTTTGCCATGACATGGTTATGAGTCCCATTTTTCGTATTTTTTGGGGGGGGTTTTGGTCACAAGAAAGCAAAGCTTTAACTAATTACTCTGTGACTCTGCTTATGGAATTTGTCTAGGTGCCAATATTCCCCTGTTGTGCCATGTAAAGCCACAGAAATGCAGCCTCTGCCCTTTAGTTTCTTTGCTTTGGCACTTTCCTGCTTTGCTCGTTTTCAAGAGTTGATTGCCCTGATTCCCACAGGAGGGGTGAGGACGCTGGTTCCGGCCCTGCCACATGTGTAAAGTCTGTGCAGAAGTTTTGAAGAAAGGACTTTTAGGGCTGCCTAAGGCAGCAACAGAAACAACCACTGCCAGGGCTGCTATTGGCACCCACCTTGGTAGGAGATGGGGAAGCAAGAGCTGGAAATGGGGTCAGGGGTAGTGCTGGGACAAGCCAAAGGGCAGGAGAGGAGCAGAAAGATAGGATCCGTGTGTGACCTTCCTACTGTTTTCTAGTCACACATGGTATGCCAGCTCCATGCATGTGGGGCTGTGCAATACCCCACTCTGAGGGATTAGGGTGAGATACAGGAATGTGGAGGGAAGCCATCAGCCCTGGGGACTAAACATGCTGGAGCTGTCAGGTTGCCCACAGGGCCCAAGTGCAGAGTGTTTTACAGGTTTCCAGGACGATTTTTGCTCTGAGCAGATGGGCTGGTTTGCCCATCACTGGTTTCATTTGTTTCCTTTGCAGATGAGTTCTTTTGGATTCGTCACAGAATCACAGAATATGATGAGATGGAAGAGACCCACAAAGATCATCAAGTACAACCCTTAGCCCTACACAGGACCATCCTCAAGAGTCACACCATGTACCTGAGAGTATCATCCAAATGCTTCTTGAACTCAGGTGTGCTTGGTGCTATGACCACTTCCCTGGGGAACCTGTTCCACTGCCCAAACACACTGAAAAAAGGTGAAAAATCTTTTTCTAATATCCAGTGGAAACTTCCCCTGGTGCAACTTCAGGCTATCCCATTGGGTCCTGTTACTGGTTGCCAGAGAGAAGAGATCAGTGTCTGCCCCTCCTCTTCCCTTCACAAGGAAGTTGTAACTGCAGTGGGGTCTCCCCTCTGTCTTCTCCAGGCCAAACAAGCCAAGTGACCTCAGCCACTCCTAATATGGCTTCCCCTCAAGGCCTTTCACCATCTTGTTGTCCCTCCTTTGAACACTCTCTAATAGCTTAATGTCTTTCTTATATTGTGCTACCCAAAACTGCCACAATATTCAAGGTGAGGCTGCACCAGTGCAGAGCAGAGCGGGACAATCCCCTCCCTCAAATGGCTGGTGATGCTTTGCCTGATACTCCCCAGGACACAGTTGGCCCTCCTGGCTGCCAAGGCACTGCTGACTCATGTTCAACTTGCCATTGACAAGGACCCCCCAAGTCCCTTTCCGTGGCACTGCTTTCCAGCATCTCATTCCCCAGCCTGTACGTGCATCCAGGGTTACCCCATCCCAGGTTCAGGATCTGGCACTTGTCTTTGCCAAACTTCATATGGTTGGTTATTGCCCAGTCTTCCCTGACACATGCTTTGTCTCATCCCTTCAGACAAGACCCAAGTCTGATGCTGCACTTGCAGCTCCATGTCCAGAACAAAGTAGGACAGGACCCAGGCTCCTTTTCTTTCCTGCCCACTCCTCTATCTAGTATTTCCTTGCTAAATCAACTGGATTTGGTACTTACCTTTTCTCTAGCAGACTGCAGGGGACAAAACTCTGCTTTCAGCATTGCTGGGTATCATTCTGTGACACCATAGGGATGCAACCTCAGATGTGCTCTGTTCTTCTGTACAATAGAGACTCATCATCTGTTAGACATAGCAGATCAGCAGAATCTTTTCTGATGTTGTGATTTTTGGTAGACGATCCGAAGAAAAATTGGCTGCTCTCAGGACTGACAGCCAGCCTACAGCCTGACATGAATGAAGAGCAGAGCAAGATGGAACAGATTTTTGCCCCAAGCCTTCTCTGATGATGTGTTAAGTTTGGCAGCATCATTTGGAGAAGAAGTGAATTAATCTTCCTGGAGTTGTGTCCAAAAGAGACTGAGGAAGAAAAAGGTGGAAAAAAAAAAAGATGTGTGAATCTCTGTTGGTTATTTTGAAGCCATAAACAAGTGGCATCAGAAAAGATTTTGACAACCATATGGACTTTCAGAAGTGTGAAATCTTCTGAAAATTATATGCAATCATATAAAGACTGGCATGAAAAAAAAAAAGACAGTATGGATGTATGAGAAGTACAGACAGAGGACTACAATCTGTGATACAGGAGTTAAGATTCTGGGTACATAAAAAAAATGTGGTCTAGAAAAAAAGTATATCTATTAAATTAAATTATGTAAGAGAACTCTCCCAGAGGTGTTAGGAATAACAGTCACTCCTATTTCTTATTGCTGATTTTCTGAAATAGACCCTAGGGAACAACAGTTTCAGGGACTGGGCAACTGCTTTCCACTAAAATGACTATTGTTTTTCTGGGAAGCTTCACTGAAGATGCCACATGCAATCTGGATTTTACGTAGGGCAAAACCTACAGGTACAAGGGCATAAGTGCTGCTGAAGAGCATCAGCTGCTTCTGCTGTGTTTAGTAACTGACGTGACAATGCCAGGTTTCTTCCCTGGTGTTCACCAAGGGGACACTTCTTAACCCAGAACTTGGGAGGTGCTGTCATTGCCCCTGAGAGGCAAGCAGGATGACAAGAAACCAGATCTGTGAATTCTGTGACTTTGGTGTAGCACACCTCCATCCATGCTGTATGTGCACAGGGCAGGGACACCTCCATGCGCCACAGGGCCTGACAGATGAAATTGCTCACACACCAAAAAGGAGTGAAGTGCTGCGCTGCTGTCTTGGGGAAACAGGGGCTAGTGGCTATTCATCACATCTGGACAAGGGCCACCATGCTGCTTGAGGTCTTACTTGCTAGGAGGAGAGAAACTTGAGAGGTCTAGACTCTGTCTGGGGACGAAGTTTAAATGCGGTCACTCTGAGCATCTTTACAATGTTAGTGCTTGGTGCCTTCTCCCTTCAAGTTATGACAGTGCACAGTACTGTGAGACACGAATTGCAGCCAAAACTTCTCAAGTATGATTCATAATAGGCTTTGATTTGTCTCTGATTTCAGCTTCCTCTTTAGCATTCTAGGTCCAGATACTGTTCTGTATTGCTCGTCACACCATGAGAGAACGGGAAAAGCAGATGAAAGGTGAAAAATGAAAAGTGGAAAACAAACCAGCTACACCACCTTAAAGAAGCAGGTACAAAAGTAGGCTGGATGCTCAGATGAGAACTGATCTATGAAGAGAAAACACAGACCAGGGCAAAACCTGGTTTTCATCTATCAATAAAGATGTATGATTGGATGAAATGGATGATGTACATGAAATGTCTATTTGCATAGTTTGGATACTGAATCTGACACATTGGTAGAACTGAGACTGGGGAGTTCTGTGGTTTGGAAACAGGAAAATTACATTAACTGTACATACTGTAATGAACATTACTGTGGCTCACCAAAGCACTGATGTCTTGACCCAAAGAAATGCAAAAATGACCAACACAGGGAATCTCAGAATCAAGTGAAAGGTCCTAGCTAGGGAGTGCTTGTGGGATTTTGGAAGCCCTGCAAAATGTGTGTCTGTTTAGTTCAGCAAATGTGTGTCTTCCCTCTTCAAACTGAAAATGGCTTCTTGCCTGCACAGCAGTGACTATTCCATCTCCATCAGATGCAGATATTCCATAAGCCAGAGAACGTGAAATGCCCCTCTGTGATGTGGTGTATAACCAGACAGGCAGAAGCTCCAGGATGCAAATCTCTGAGAGTCTCTGCAGTTAAAAATCTCTTACACTGTTGGATGATTATTGCAGCCACAGCAGTCTGAGATTTGCTTGTGTGCCCAGCAGCTTCTCTGGGCTGCATCCACTGACAGCAATCCTGCCTCCCTACAGACTTCACTAGTCACACGTCAAGTGCAAATTTTCTGCAGGAGGACTTCAGAGCAGCTTGCTTCAGGTGCCTGGGGAAGGTGGTAAGGTGCAGAGAAAGAGGAATTCCCTGGAGATCCAAGCTTTATGTCTGCGCAGCAGATCAGACAGGGGATGATGTGCATAGCCCAGCCATTGTGTCCTATCACTGAGGGATTACAGGTCACCTAATTTGGACGCAGCTGAAGTGACATGAGAGGAATCCCAGTCTTGTTCTTTCATTCTGTGGGGTCAATGTTGAGGAGACCTCATGAGACATGCTGAACACTGAGAGAACAGATGGGAAAGGGCGGAATGAACAGGTCGTTCCACACTAAGCACCAATAACAAAGTTTCTGAGGGAATATCTTTGCTTTTTTGGTCTTCAAGTAATTTCCTGTCTCATCCAGAATACTCAGTGGTGTTTTCTGCTTTTTTCCAGTGTAGTTTGTATCTCAGCAGGGTACATGCAATAGAATTTCATACCTCTGTTCTGCTTTGCACCCAGAGTAATGAAGGTACAGCATTTGTGCACTGTATACACTATATACTCTCCTATAGCCTGATATTTTGGGTCCCTCTTTTCATTCTGCAATATTTCCATTAGACCCCAATATCTTTAAGAAGTCAGTAGACACTCAAAACAGTTCACACACATCTTAAATTTTTCCATATACAGTCAGCCCTCTTGCACTTCGCACCCCCCATATTGCTGCTTCAGATCTTAGTGGCATGATTTTTTAGCGATGAAGGAGACCCGTTTTCACAACTGCGCATGCGCGGCCTGCCACCGCGGCGGCGGTGCGGGCAATGGTGGTGGTGCAGGCGGCAGCAGCGCATGTGGCGGCGGCGGGGAGGGGGTGTGGGCAGCAACAGCAGCGGCATGGGTGGCTGAGGTGGTGGCGCGGCCGCCATTCAACGCAGAAGTCGGGCTTCGCGGACCCCGATTAAGACTGCGGGTGCGCAATATAGGAGACCCGACTGTACATCTTTTAAGTATACCCTTCCTCTCTTTCCCTTTGCTTTTCTTTAGGCCATTGCAACACTCAACAATCCTTTGTCATTTGGTGACGTTATAGCACAATCACCAGTAAGTTTAATGTCTCACTGTCTCTTTCCACCACTACAGGTGGTACTTGAAGTTAGTCCTAAGAGGTTCCAGTAGGAGACTGAAATGTGATGAAGTGTATAGAGAAACAGGTGGGGTTTTTTGCTATTTAAAAGGAAAACTCCTGAGAATACTTTAAGATGCCATGATCTGTATTTTCAGACTGTGGAGTGACAGGTCTAAAGAAAAGCATATCAAGACCCCTTTTTTTCTTTATTTAATGAGGTATGGGGTTTAGCTGAGGAATTTAAATGATTGACTGGGATGTATTTGAAATTCTTGAGGGTCATAAAGATCAAGGCAAATGGATCAATCCAAAATAATTAATTTTGACACTGTGACAACTGCTAGCTGTTTCTTTTTTCCCCAAAACAATATATGAATATTTTTCCCTTCTTGAAATGCTGCAGTAAAGACTCTTATTTTCCAAGGAACTGCAACACTAAATGTCCCCATATTTGACAAGAATATTAAACAGAGTTGTAGCTATTCTATCTCTAAGAGAACAAAAGTGTTGAAAAAATCAGTTTCTTAATTTCATCATTCATTCATTTGTTGGTCCTTAGACTCTTTTCCTTAATTAGTAGAGTTATTACAAGACCAAGTAGCCATTGATATACATTAAGCATAGAGGGAAAAGAACCCAAACAAAACAAAAAACAAAACCAAAATACCTAACCCTACAACATTGAGAAATAGCTGGTTTACATGTAATTACAATAGTCATGTAGGTATTATTTGTGTTATGCCCTACCTCAAGAAGAATCAGTGCATCATTGTGTATTGAGGAAGTGACCTTCAGAAAGAGCAATTCGCTTTTCAACTCTTTTTCTTTTCTATTACTAGTCAAGTTTCTGATGAAACAAGATAGCTTAACAGTGTAATTTTGTTTTACTCTGTAACACAGATACACTATTTTCAGACGTACAACCTCAAGGTCTGTGAATACAACAGTGCTGAGGGTCCCAGCTTGAAAGGCATCTCAGGACAAAAGTACACAGACAACAACTCCAGACGAAAGACCAGCAGCCAACCTGTAGTGAATGGCACATACCTTTCGTGTGGCTTCACACAAGGCCCTCAAACATGTGATGTCCTGGTCTTCCCAGAGAAAGAATGAGAATAACACTGTGTTACCAAAGCTAGCGCTAATACAGTCCCACTTACTACAGAGAAACCTAAACAAAACAATATTGTTTTATCAGATGCCTATTCCTGCAGACTTCTGTTTAAAGGAGGAGGAAACAGTGCTTGTTTTCTCTAAGAACTGGCCCCGAATTACAGCTCTGAATGCTCAGCTTGGAGTCAGCTCTCTTTTCCTGCCCCTCTCCAGCTGTGTCAGAAAGAACTAATGGCTGGATATGAGGCTGTCTGCACACTGATGTAAGAGAGGGCATGCCGGTAAAATTGCTGCCTCTCTGGAGACTGTTTTAACTCTCTTGATCTCCAAGAATTTCAATAGCTCAGAGAGCAATGCTTCAGACTTCTGAGAAAAAAAAGAATGAGCATACGAAGCAAACAAACTACACTGAAAACCAGCACTTGTTCATGCAAGTACATTTGCCTATTCCTATGGCCTGAGTTGGCTTTTGGCTCTACTGTGTGAAGAGGTCTAAGCAATGGTAAACCACTCTGTTCTCGGGGACTGCAGGTGCCCAGTCACTATAGTGTCTGAAGAAAGTTCATGTAGCTCCTTGGTGTATTTGTCTAATGTTAGCCACTTCAGGATCAGCAAGTTACTTTAATAATCTCTTGAATACTGCAGGGGGTTGGTTCCAGAATGATGCTGCAATAAGGGAAAACCACAAAGTAGCTGCAAATAGGCTAAATGTGGTAAATATACCAAATATGGTCAATGCAGTAAAGGTGGTGGTGGGGAAATACAAAGTATTGAAGCCATGAATGGTGAACCACAAAGTAACAAGGGTTTACTGTATTTTGCTGGCTTCAATATCTGTTTTCAGTAGTGCTTTGAAAAACAATGCACTATACTAGTAGTTATAACTATCTGTAATGTGTAGCAAATAATTCTGATTAAGGTCTTTTAGTCTAATCATTATCATCATCAATAAAATAAATAGCCTATCTTATTCATATAAATGTATTTGGTTTGCCATCCTTAATCCTACAGGCCAAAGTCATATAAAAATTCAATTGCACCTATATAATGCTTTAAACATAAACTGTTGACAATCTGGGGTGAAGATTGGATTCAGTTGCACCTAGATTCCTCTCTGGGATGGAGTTTAGAAAGTAATGGAGTCCTTTCTGCACCTTGTGGCTCTGTGGGAGGATTTCTCTAATAAACTTTGTCTGGAGCTCCATTCTGCTTGTGATACCTGCATCAGGAGAGAGTGCAGAGCAGGCATCCGGTCTCAGGGCTGTTTTGGGTTGCACCAGGACACCTGGACCACAGCAGCCTGAGAGCTTTACTGGTCTCTGTACTTCCCACAGGTCTCCCGTGCTCCTCCTCCTCACACACCAGGAGCAGACACATTCCACCCCTCCTGGCACTCTTGCTGCTGCAGCAGCGCTGCTGCAGTGCAAGGCTCTCATGGCTGCTTCTCCCCTCTGCCAGATTAAGACTCCTCTCATACCTGCCTTGCTCACTTGGTGCATATTGGTTTTGTTTTAATGGCTACCGTGAGCCTGGGGAAGGCCTTCAGTGCTCTGCTTTCCATATGGCACAAGGAGAGCAGAGCTCAGCTGCTCAGTAAGGGAAGATGAGAGCTACGGTGGGCAGCATGCAAATAAAAGCACAATTGCTTATGAATTCACAGAGCTTGCACACAGAAGGAAAAAGAAGAGAGAGGTTGTATGCTCAAAGCTGTGCTCCTTTGTTGCAGAAAAAGAGGAAGAAATGAATCATCTCTCTGGATTTTCATGTTTTTCACTTTCTACCCTATTGCAGTGCCACACCAACAAATGCCACCTGTAAAAACGAAACCTCAGTAGAAAGCCATTAGGAAGAGACCTTCTAATTAGTAATTTCACCTTTCCCTACAACTCCAGCTTTGTGCAGCAGTCCCCCACTCTGTGTTTAAAGCTGTATCTGCCTGTTACTCTCCCACAACACAGAGCACAGGCCCCCCCTCCGTGAAGCACGTACACTGGCAGATAATCCAGATCAGTTTACCTCTGTGTACCTGGCAGCATGCTACTGTGCACTGACCAAATATCAGAAGAGTTTGTTGTTAATTAGGATCAGATTAATCCCTGCTGACTGCCTGTCTCTGTGTGAAAAGGGCACTAGAGGTTAGAAAGTATTAAGTACCTTAAGTGTCTACTTACATAATGTAAAAACCCACTGAAGATCCAGACTTTGTTCTTGAAAGTATTGAGGTGAAATTATTTACCCAGGAGGCATTTAAACGTGCTTCTTATCCTATCAAAGCAAGAAAATCCATTAGAAAATTTCCGGAAGAAAATGTAATAAATATTTGACCATGGAAAATAATAAACCTGCAGCACAGTGGAGACAAGACAGCTACAAAAACAATGCATTAGAGATTCTGACTGTTACTTCCAATTTCTAAGAATTTACTTCAGCATATGAAGTGTAATTCTTATAGCTGCAATAAAGCTTTTTCTATTATAAAATTTTACCTAGTTTTAAATTTTACTAGTTCCTATTTATCATAAAAATACAACAACTAATAATTAGATAGATTTATATATATATATATCTCCATTCCATGACACACCCCATGGAGCCCTAGGGGCTTCACAGAAAAGACACATGTCTTTGTTCTTGTGTGGTCAAATTACTTACTACATCCATGACACTAAAATGTAAATTTTGTTTTGTTGAGATGCTCAGCCATTCCTAAGCATGTCTGTGGTTATTGGAGAGGTCAAAATATGGGGAACTTTTATGTTTTTCTCTTAATTTTAAATGTAATAATATTTTTACATAAGTGTGGTTTAAAAACCTGAGAAACAAGTAGGAAGATTTTTGGAGGCAAGATGTACAAATAAGGGTTCTACAGGTCTGTGAGAAAATGTCAAATTTACACATGCCTTCACAGACGCTGACTGACCTTTTTTTCCTTTCTTATTTTTTGTTACTGGCACATTTATATAAGTATTAGGGACATTTATATAATTACAGGATATTAGCTTGTTTTGAGGTCATCTGTTCTTATAACTTATTCCCCATTTACAGTCATAAGCTTATCATCGTGACATCACCTTGGCGGCCACAGCACTATCTGTGATGTCACCAAAAAGGATTAGAACCTGAAGTGGGGAGTTAGCTGCAAGAGCAGATCAGCTCCTAAAGAATAAAGGTTTTGTTTTGCCTTGTTAGCAGAGGGAGATGGAAACAGGCACCCACCCTTTCTCCCCTGAAGGACCATTTTACCTCACAGTTTCCTGACCTGATCCCTAGGCTGAAGGGAGAGTATCTGTGGAAAGACAGGCAGGATATAAAAGCTGTGGTTCAGTACTAAGCCAGACAGGCAGTGTGGCTTTGAGTGTGGTTGGTTCAGGCTGTGGGAGAGGTGAAGCCACAACTGGTGAACTGGCCAGTACAGAGCTGCTCTGTAAATAATGTTCTCCCATCTTATCCACTCTATGAGTTCACATTTGGTCTCAACTCTCTTACCTACTCAACCAAATACCTCTCTCTGAAGAAAAGACTTCTTATGAGAAGTCAGCACTGCAATTTCATAAACGTCTTCATGTTTTCATGTTTTGTTTTGTTGCCTGTCTTTTCAGCCGTATCAGCTGCAGAAATTGCAATTGTCAACATACTCATATGACGACCTCTTCCTACGTCATTTACTTGGCATCATTCATTTGGCACTGTAAATGACTGTGATAGTCAGTTAGATAAGCGTTTGGGGGTATCAGATTTTAATTTACTTTATATTCTATGTCAACAGCAAATGCATTTGACTTGTCAGTTCATGTAGTCAGCTGGGAGGAATATATGCTGCCACAGTGCTTTTCCCCAATCCTGCTTTTGTCTCACTGACATGTCTTGTCTCTGTGTGAATTTCAACCAGGCCCCATGCTGGGTATTGACTCTTTCCTAGAAGCATTTTAAATCTGCAGATACCAAAAAGGTGACATCTGGGGGCAGAGGTGGTATTTCACAGACTGGCAAGTCAGCTCTAAACATGCTGATGCAATACCTCTGAGCTAAGTAACTGATCTGTGACAGCCCTCACAGGTCAGCTGTGTGCTGAGGAAGGCTCTTATCCTACATTCAGAATCCACAGGGAAGAGGCTTTAATGCTAATATCTTCCCATAACACTGAAGGCAATATATGCACAGCTGAGATTATCTCTTTAGAGATTATGCACCATTTTTCCTGGCGTTCCTTAAGTCCTCTTCTCCTATGAGGCATGCATAGGAGAACTACTTGCATCAGAATAAGAATGGGCAAAACATCTAGTCTCTCCTCAATCAGCTTTTCTTCCTTTTTTTTTTTTTTTTTTAATTCAAGTAAGTTTCATCAAGCTAAAAAAGAGAAGTGAACTTGCGGTTCCTCAGCTCTTCAGCTCTTTTGAATTTTGTCCAGATTAAAATTTATGAGACTAGTCAGTGTTGATTAGAAAACTGTCCTGATTTGGGCTCTTACCCAACACACACTTCTGGATATGGAAACGTGTCAGTTCATCAACGTTACGATATTAACCTCATTCAGTGAAAGAGGAACTCCTGTTTGCTTTGCTGCCTACCAGAGAAAGGCACCACTGCAGAAGACATCACATAACACATTAGAAACACTTACCCTGCAACTTGGAAAAGGAGTTGACTGATTTCTTATGAACTTACTGCCTGACTAAGTTTTTTGTTTGCTACCACTACTTGTCTTCAAAACTGCCTCTGGGTAAAGTCCAGGTCTCATTTGTTCCAGGACTCACCCCAAAAGCCTCCGTGGTGGAGTCCTGCAATACCAACCCATCAACCCTTGTACCCTGTGTCCATGTGTCCTTGGGAATCTTGCAGGGCAGGAAACACTGAATCCCAGGGTGACACTATAAAACCACTGCTCTGTTATTTCACTTGCAGTATTAGAGGTACAGTCAAAATGAACCCTCAAAAATGTTATATTCATGTTTCAGATCCCCAGAAGCTGAAAAGGACTGAGAACCAACTGCTGCAGACTTCGGTCACAGGCAGCCCATGCCATTGCTCTTCTGCTACGTAAGCTTGCACGATGGGCAGGGAGACTACCTCCAGCTCTGAAGGTGCCAAAAAGCCTCTAATACTGCTAACAGGACTTCTTTCTACATGGAGCTGGGCTGGAGTGTGTGAGGAGAGCAATCTGTGTGCTCCTGCAGAATGGAGCTCCATTGTGGGACTCTGTGCTGTATGACCTCCCCAGCAGCCCCAGCTGCCCAGGCACTGGCATCAGCCCCATCTCTCAAACCATAGCACCTCACTGAGCAGATGAACTTATTCTTTGAAGGTGACCCTCCACAGAGGTCACTCTTTGAAGAGCAGGATTTTGTCCTTCTGCCTCAGCAGGAGACAGTGGCAGTGCTGGGTTTTACATGGCATGTGGATAGCAATAAGCAAATTCAGCTGGGTGTTTTGCAGCTCCACAGCCAACTGCCTCCCTGCAGAATAAGCTTTGTATAAAATGATGCAAATTTTTCTTATCCTGAGATTCATCAGAACCATCTTCCTGACTGAGCAAATGTGCTGGCATCTTGCAGTGCAGGCTCTCTCCTGGAGGTGAGATAGAAGCAGGAAGGAAGCTGGTTTGGATTCTATTTAATTTTCCCAGGGTTATTCTATATGTTAAAGAAAGCAAGCGCACGAAATCCAGATACAGATAGAAGGTTAAATTCTGTTCTCATTTTTGAAGGGGTAAGTGTACAGTAATCCCGCTGTAGAGTTGAAGGAAGATTGTGGGAGACTGATCAGACACAGAAAAGCAAAAAAGAGAGTTCTGAAGAGGAAAACCTGCTTCCCACCTGGTTCTCTAGTCTTTTTATTTTCTAGCCTTTCCCTTGACCAAACTCTGCTTCTGTGTAGCAGAAGCCCAAACTGACCAGAACCCAAAAGCAGAACTGCTCCCCCTTTCCTCTCAGCAGCCACACCAAACTAGGGCTTGGTTTTCTTTGAACACAGATGAATAAATTATAGAAAATTCCAGTCTCCCAGGAGAAACAATTGGTTGTGAAGAAAGGTTTCCAGAGAAATCTCTCTCTACCCATAGTGCCTGAGAAGGCTGTGCCTTTCCCTCTGGTTTCTCATTTCAGTCCTGTGACTTCTAGTTGCTTCCAGGGCTAAGTTCCTCACCTTCCTCCCTCTTGCCACAGAGGCTCAACCCTGAGTTTGTTTTCCACAGACAGAACACCCTGTCCCTCAGAGGAGCCTCCCAGCTCCCAGTCCCCCAGCGGCTCTCCATTTGCTCCAGGACCCAAGTCTGCATTTCATACTCCTATACCTGAGAGCAGAATCTGGCCCACGAAGACCTCAAAGATGAAGTTTTGGAGAACAGCTATCACTGATTGTTTCTTTCTCCCATCTTTCTTTTTTTACTTCTGCGTATTTTCACACCAGACACTGCATGGCACGTGTCAGTGCTGAGCAGCAGTGAGTGCTTCCGCGGTCTGCCCCCTTGCTCACCACCATGTCCTCACAGGAGGACATCAAGGGCCATACAGTAACAGCACTGACACCCTGCAGACACACGGGATCTAATCCATTGGTGAAAGCAGCCACCACTTACAGCTTCTCTCTGGTACTTTCCAACAGTTTTGCTCCCTGGTTTTGGGGGTGCTCACACATCAGGAAACTTTTCCTCTTTTCGCTCTCAAAGAGTGATGGGTTTTTTCTGCATGGTGAGGGAACAGAGAGATTGGACTCCCTCAGAAGCTTTCAGAGCTGCTCCTGTAGATGCCCAGAGGACCTCAACAGAGACAGAGCAGTTTGTGATCCAGATTCCTACCCACACACCGGTGTGCTATGTTTTCTCCAGACATCCTCAGTTTACGCTTTTCGCACTTCCCTGACAGGCAGTCAAAGTTATCTCAATGTGAAGAAGCATTTCTCAAAATACAGCTGCTACCTCTCCCCCTTTCTGAGTTCACCGAGTTATCTTGGGGACCAATGAATTGTATGCCTTTTTAAATGCGTTTCCGGCATCTTAAAAACAAATGGTTGCCAGAAAATTTATCAGGACTTTCCTCAGTACCTTGCAAGGCATAGTTAGATTAAGATCCAAAGAAGGATGTGGTGCCTAAACTAGGAAACAAGCAGTTATGAAGACTCCATAAAAAATAATAATAACTTAAAATAAAATCCTGAAAAAAGAGCCAGAAAATCCCTTTCTCAAAAGCAGCCCCACCCTAACATATCAGTAGGCCCAGGACACCTCTACTTCTGACACTGGATTTCTGTAATTGGCCTATTTGACTTGCAGTCCCCCCCAAACTAGACTCAGCTTGGATAGCTTAGTTCCTGGCTCCATGGATCTACTTGGCAAGCTCAGTTTTCAGACTCGCCCTCATGTGACACCAGCTTCTCCTCAGACCCCCAGTTCTCAACTTTGGATCCCAGTTTGGAGAAGAAAAACTTAAAACTTTTCAGCTGTTAAACTGAACAGGTGTGACAATTTTGGTTCTCACCTTGATTATGTTCACAACCTTCCTCCTGTATTTCATCACTAATTTTTTTAGCCGCAGCTAGTTTCATTGACTCTTACTTCTTTCTCACTCAGTTGCCTTCTATCCTTTTCATAATTCACTAAAGGATTTATTTTCCATTCATTATATGTAAAGCACATTTTTTACTACCCATGGCTGCGTTGAACTGTGTTGATCCAGTTTTACTTTCTCCTTGCCTGAAAACACTGTTTTGCTGCTAAGATTCCTCCACAGTTTTCCTTTCCTAAAGTACATGCAGAGAGGTAGGATTTGAAACAAATACCCCACTTTCTAAGTCCCCTCTCTGATGAGACAAGAGCCAGAACACCTTTTTGTCCTTTCCTACTGAAACTATGCTGCTGTACACAACAGTTATACCAGGTGCAATTTTCAATAACGTCTTTCATAAATACATACCCCAATGTGACAGCAACATTTTTGCAAAGTGGTAATTGAATGTAAATTTTTGACAGCAATGCCTAACACCTTCAGGGACTATCTTTCTCTTAAGTCTTAATAAATCCACAGTAGAGTATTAAGCAGGGCACAGAGGAAATATCTTATCAGGTCCAGAGCCTCTGGGAATATCACATTAAATCCACAGTAGAGTCCTCACCAGTGACCAGAGTTAATTTATCTATTGACAGCTCTGAGCCCTCAAGAAATCACTTGATGGCCTCTGTTTCATTCTACCTGAATACATCTCCAGTCCAGTGGACACTGTTAATGATATCTTCAGCAGAGAAGTCCTCATTCGGCCAAACACTTAAGTCCAAATGTAATTTTCAGCATGAGGATACTGCCATTGAAATCATGCAAAAAGCATGATTGCAAAAGCAACATCTCTGCCTGTTGTACTAGACTGCAACTGACCAAGCTCTTGCCCCTCATTTCCTAGCAGAAATGTGATATGTATAAAACCCAAGACCCTGAAACAGACTCCAGTATCCGCATCTATTCTGACATCTCAAAACAGCAGAAAGAAAGGAACAGAATAAGTATAGAGGAAAGGAGGTGCATCACTTCAATCCCATTTGGTCCCCAATTCTCTTGCGTGGCTGTTCCTTCCCTGCTAAGGATGAAACACCTAAACTATGGCTTGATCACAATGAACTTCTCGCAATTTCTTCTTTCCCACTTGCAATAGGAATGTATGTTGTATGTGCCAGGTCCTACACTTCGGTTACAATAACCCCACGCACAACTACAGGCTGGGGTTGGAGTGGCTGCAGGATGATCAGGTGGAAAGGGATCTGGGAGTGCTGGTTGATAGAAAACTTAACATGAGGCAGCAGTGTGCCCAGGAGGCCAGAAAAGCCAATGGTATCCTGGCCTGCATCAGGAATAGNAATAGCTACGTGTATATATAATGTCAAACTCTGTGAAGATCAATAAACTGGAGTTTTACATTAATTTTTAAGCCCAAATCTTGCTTGCCTTGTGGCATTGTGAAGATGTGAGGCAGAACCTGTGAATATGATGGGCAAGATTTTGGATCCCATCACATGAAGAAAGCCATGAAGAACTACAACTGCTGCTTCTAATCTATTCAAATCAAGCCCTTCCTCATTTGATCTCCTTCATGTGCACCACATTGTTTCTTTCTGGAAACTAAAGAGTGAAAGAAAATCTTGCTATTTGGGATGGCATTAATTAAAAAAAATTGGGGAGGGGGGGAAAGATATTTTAATTGCATGGGATTTCTGAATAAGTTTTCAAAGAGGGGGTAAAAAAATAGCTGTGTGCCTGGTACACAGAGAGCCCTTTCTCTTCCCCTTTGTGGCAGAGGAATCAATGGAATTCATATAAAAGAAGGAGGGGGGTGGGAAGAGAGATAGGAGATGCCTTGCTTGGTACCAGCAGGTCACAAGTCTCATGAGGCTCAAGCAGGGCTTGCAAGGAAGTTGCTGACTCTATCTCCATGTGTACCTTTTTGTTCCTTGCCTTGGATTTGCTGGTCACTGGCATGCTGCTTTGCCTGGCTCTCCATAGAGCTTGGAGCCTACAGGAATTTGGACAGAGTGGTACAGACATCGCCGACAGAGACTCTGATCACTGACTATCCCTTTAAATGCAGTCTCATGACTTAGTCTTTACTCCACTACCTATTAAAGAAGGAGACAAGACGTTCATAGACAGCTTCCATTCAGACACCCAGAGGGACACAGAAAGGCAAGACAATTTAACAGAGCTAACTGTGAGTAAATACAAAGTATTAGAGGTGCTCTCTAGAGCAAAGGGCATGGAGAAAGATTTGTAGGAAAGCCTGAGGTGAAAGAAGGTGCAGTAATTTTTAAAGTATACTTGTATACAATCTTCAAAAGGTGAAATTCTGTAGGGAAAGCTATTCTTTCATTTTAGCATTATTTCTTTAAATATGAATCTAAGTGTCTAATAATATAACATTGACCAGTGCTTGATTTCCCATAAAAATCTGACATGGTGATTTTGTGCTGCAAGCACTGGAGCCTTTTGCAAATACAACCTTATATTTGCCGGGATAAATTTCATAGAAGGGATATCTGTGGGGGAAATTTGAAGCCAGCCTTTTGCAAACTTTGATCTAGAGGTCAGCCTTGAGCCTCCAGTTAAATTTCTGCACCTTACAAGGGTTGGACTTCCTACTGGGAGTACTGGGGACAGAAAGGAGCTATGGGTGCTCAGCAGCATGGAGACTGCACTAAGGTGTCTCACCATGTGTGCAGGTAGCTAACTTTTTAGCCAAGGGGTTCTACGTTTCCACACTCTGGAATGGCCAACCAATGCTACAGTATTCTGGAAAACTCAATCCTTGTTGGTCAACAAAGTCATCAGTATGTCCCTGTATATGTTTTTTTTTTCTTTTAATGACAACAGGTACTGAGTAGACTTGGACAAGTCTTTTAACAGCGATTGTTACTATTGCAAGTGATATCCCAGCACTGATGGAAAGAGAAAGTTCCTCTGTCAGCTCAGCATTATGCTTTTCTAAATATATCTGTGTTATTAATTGCAGGTATGATTAACTGGTGGAGAGTGTTCCCAGCTCACCTTCATGTTGCCCATTTTCTTCTCTGCATTTATCCTGTGTGCTTGCTGTTCAGCCAAAGGAAACTGCATCTCCTATGATGAGCTGAAAGAGCTGAAAACTGAATTTGCCATCAACCTCTACCGGCGCATATCTGAAGCAGAGAACAGAACCAATCTAGTAGTGTCTCCAGCAAGTGTGGCTGTTTCTTTGGAGCTGCTGCAGTTTGGAGCTCAAGGAAATACCTTTACAGAGTTGCAGGATGCTCTAGGATACAACGTTCATGGTAACGTACTGCTTAAAAAAATACTTATTGTCCTACATTTTTTAATAAATTCACAGCTTTTCTAATGTGACAGGACTCAGACACACTACACTAAACTTCTGTTTTCTACCTCACTGCAAGATGCAATTTTGGTAGTGTTTTCTCCATCTTTCATAGCCAGGTATCAGCTGGACAAAGGAAGCTCAAAGGGGTAGTTGATGTACATATTAATATGGATTCCTCTTCTTTCTGAATTAGTACTTACTCTCTTATGGCACAAAAATACAGCTGCATCTAGAAAAGCCACTTCCACGAACAGCAGAACTGGTCCAGGTTTCCCAGAAGCTCATCATGTCCACTGTGTCCTGGTCTCCCATGTGTGCTCTGCAAAGAGGTGCCAGACAGGGGAGACATTTTCCCTCCCATCCCATTAACATATTTTATGAAACCTACAGAAGTTGAATTTCCTTTAAAACTTTCTAATGTTATTACAACTGACCAAAAAGATGAAAAGTTACCAGAAGGAGACTGGCAGACAGATACGTCGACAGATGGAGGGTGCAATTGCATCTTTCCTTGAAAGCAGGCTAAAATAAAATTCACTGGGAATCTGGAAGGGATATGGGGAAGACAGATGTCTTTAAATCCAGCATTAAGTCAGCTTAATTTAAGAATGCTGTTTTCATTTTAGCATTGGATTATCCTACCATCTCACATCACATTTCAGAAACTACAGTATATTTTACATTATGGGCAGAATGTTTATGAAAAGCAGATGATTGCCTCATCTTCAAAATTTGCAGCTTATACACAAGACACATATAGAGATGACACTGCAATTTCTCAGCATAAAATTGACTTTCAGAGTATGAAAACTTAAGAGAAAACCTACAGTAATTCCATCATTGTGTGCTGTAACCTGCCTTAGACACCATCACCATTCTGTATAATACTGGTATTCAAAACAAGCATAAATACAGATAGGGCTCCAGCTACATGGGCTGACATAGGAACAGTGGATCTATATTATGAGCAGCTGATATAATGAAGTCTTGCCTATCAGGCTCCTATTTCTATAAATTCAGTTCCTAAATGACATGAATTCATACAAGGATTATACCATCCTTGACACTTCTGGTTGTTAGGGGCTCAGTTATCGAAAAAGAAGCTTAAAGAATAACACTTCACAGCGAAATTCTAGCACAGATCTCCACAGAAAATGTAAGAAAGACAAATGCAGAGGTTTTTTATGACCTGCTAGCTCTTTTTTGCTCTCTTCTTCTCATGTGGCACATCACAGCAAGCAGGCATTATATCTCCATTTTAGCTGTCTGTGGCACAAGCCACATGAGCTTGGCTTTCAGTAATTTTAATGCAGGAACGTGAAAATAAAGGATTGGATCTATTGCTGTTGGTTATAAAATCACAATTCCACGAATGAGGAGGGAAAGCACTTCCTCAAGTGGTCTAAATCAAATAAATAAATCAAATGCTTAGATGAAATTTCCTATCAGATGAGTCAAATCAAATTTTACATGTATGCACGTGTGATAAAATTCCTTTCTCCCATTAGTTGTTTGCATTAATGTTTTTGTTGGTCTGCCCTAAACAATAATGAAGGATGTGGCTAAAGTCTTAGCAGGCTGAAAACAATGAAAACATTGATGGTTTATTCACTGTTCACAGAGAATCTGCCCTTACATGCGTTTGTAATCTTCTTTCACTGTTGGGAAAATTTGTTCACCTTTATTTTAACACTAAGAAAAACAATGTATAAAGGGATGTATCTCTAGACAGCACAGACAAAATGACTTGCTTTAAAATGCTTTCTTCTTGCTATTTTATTTTATCAGCAATAGAGTTTTTTAAAGCAACTTGGAGCTGTTGTCCAAGTAAGAATTCAGGACTTTGGTTAGCTAAGCACTTTGGCAAAGTTACAGGCTTGGGACACCACTCCTCACATTCACATCTGTTTCCAATTTAACATCCTTGATTTCTCACATCTTCCAGAGAGCTTGCCAAATGCTCCTTTATGCGAAACACAAAAGAAAAGCACTTTACTCCTCCGACTGTGAGAGTTTTCTAGACATCTCTGCAAGGAATTCAATATTTTATCCTTTGAAGACTAATAGATCTAAATTTTCATACCAAACTTGCCCCATGAAGAATCCGAACGGATGCGCTGAGAGTCTCCTGATGAGATGTGGGGCAGCTGGAGGCTCATGGTGATCCTGCCCTTTATGTGAGACCCTTAACTTGATCAGCCTAGGACAGGTCAATCCAGGTAGGAACAACTTCCCGGGTTAGCCAGCCCAACATGCCTGTATCCCAGATGGCAGTTCCTGGCAGAATTCCCTCCAGCTCAGCCCACAGCCACAGGTGACTGGAGAAACTGAGTGATCGTTCCATTTGTCTAACTCCTCTTCTATCAAAACGAGGATTTCCAACTAGCCATAATGGTGAGCTCAGCCATGACCATGTGGAGACAGATACCTATGAGCGGCCATGGGCACTCCAGGGTTTCAGGCCGAGGCAGAAGAGCCCCTGAGCCAAGTACCAAAGCAAGGGGCATAACACTACAGCCTCTTGGAGATGGTGGCCAGGAATTCATATGCAACACTCAGGTTTCACACAGAAATTGGAGCACTAGATGGTGAAATAAGAAATGTCCTGGTGGTCCCACAATCCCAAGAGGCACTTGCTAAAGAAAAGCAGCACTCTGGACATTTCCCGGTCCTCATGGAAAACTTAGCTGTAGAATGAGGAACCTGCTGAAAATGTCTTAAAGGCAAGTTGCAATCTCAACAAGACTTATTATCTGGACATAGGCAGGTCTTCTCCCAAATACAAGAAGTTATATAGGAAAGGGACTGAACTGCAAACACAGGAAGTTTGAGGAGATTTGACACAGAGCACATAAACATCATTTGAATGGGGTGTGAGTCCCACATCTCAGGAGGTCACTTTGGCACGAAGCGTTTCAGCACAAATCATTGCAATTGAGTAAAATAATGGCTGCTAAATCACTCTTCAAGGGACTCTATGGGAACTTTGTGATTTTAAAAACACAAAATTCTCTAAGTCTGCAGGGCCCATGTTCCTGCTGGGCCTGCACTTCAACCCTGTATCCATCGTAGAAACCACCACTGTAGAACTACTGAGCTTTCCAGAAACAGGAGATGAGGGCATTATTCAATTATTTTCATTAGTAGATAGCAAACTAGAGAATACATTAACAAATTTTGGAATAACATTGAGGTTGTAATTGCTACAAGCACTTTGGAAGACCAGAATAGTATTTAAAAAGATCCTGGAAAATCAGAGAAATGTATGAAGTGAATAGCACACAATTAAGTAAGGACAAATACAAAATTCTACATTTAGAAGGAATCATCAACCATTCAAATTGGCAAACCAATTTGAATTCAAAGAGTCAAAGAATAGTGTTTTTAGGAAAGGATCTGAGAAATCTTAGAAATTAAAAAATAATAATGAATGGGAAATACAATTCTGCTTAAAAAAAAAGCAGCCACTGTTGTGGGTTGTATAAGTAGAAGAGTCACATGCAACACACATCAGCTCCATTTAGCATTGCCTGGGTTCATAAGCAATACTGGGCCAGTTCAGGGCACCATCCCCCAAGAAACAAAACAACACGTAAGGGCCAATAAACCCAGAGACAGACCCGGAGCCATCAGGCAGATGCCTTTCTGGGATGGGTGGATAATTGCAGGAGAAGGAGACAGTGGTACTTCGGCATTGGCAGCTCAGCCAGTCACAGGCAGAGGTACGAGATCTCACTAATGGGAACTCAGAGTGCCAAAGAAAAAATAATGTACCTTATTAACTGTTAAGAATTGTGTTTGCATAGAGGTGTGAGCTGGATGGGAGATCAGCCACTTGACATATCTGCATTAGAGTGATTTCTACAGCAACAGGAGGAGTGCTTTCCTGTGCCCAGAGCATCACCTCCCTCAACAGTAGTGCTTGACAGCAATACTCCATAAATTAAGTGTGCTTCAGTTGTTGTAGTGCATTAACAATCACGGGACACCAGTGTCAGCACTGGAACTGGGGCAATCTCTGCTCCCTCAGCACAATAATTGCAGTTTCTCCCTCTCTCTTGCCTGGCAGATCAACGTTTGCAGGACTTCTTGCGCACGGTGTATGAAGGAGTGACTGACTCAAGCCAAGGCACAGTGGTTCAGCTGGGGTGCTCCTTCTTTGTGGATGCCGGCGTGCAGCTCTCACCTCACTTTGCTGCACATGCTGCACACTGGGCAAACAGCAGCTTGCAGCAAACCAACTTCACTGACTCCAACAGAACCGTGGCCCAAGTTCAGGAATGGATCACTGGTAACCTTGCAGGTAACATGGCAACCTACAAGAATGCACATGATTAAAATGTAAAATAAGAGCAATGAGAGAAATTGCATTTAACCATGTACAGCTTTTTGCCACACTCTGTGTTTTCCAAACTAAGTCTGAAAGCCAGGAAATCTAACACATTTCTAATGCAAAGAAAGAGTGGGGATAGATCTGAATCCATGAGTAAAAGTTTGTGGTATCAAGCTGGTAACCACTTGGCCTTGTTCCTGTAATTTCTGAGATGGCAATCCTTTGCAGTGTTTTCCCTTTTAATGAGGAACAGCCAAACTCCCCAGAGACCATATTCTTGGCACTGAATGCTTTCAAGGTGCTATGGGGAACCTGCAGGGCCATAAGCTCATCAGTTAATGAAAAAAATAACTGAAAAAAATCCTTAAAAGCAGCAGATCAAATCAATCCCTGATTTGCCCCATCAACTTATGTGAATGTTAATTTGGCCATTAACATGTGAGGTGATATTAAATACACACATTAAAGCTGTCAAAACTAATGAAAAAAAAATCTAGCCTTCTCAAAAGAAAAGTAAGTAGTGATCCAGCTCCGTGACAGAAAAGTATTGCTCTAGAAGCAGGTGCTAAAATGAGAGGTCATACTGTGGCGCTCACATGCCATATCAATGAATTGATCACTCTTTCAGAAATCTCTGAGATATCCAAAGCAGGATAAGTTGAATGGAGAAGTTAACAGGAAAGTGGGAAAAATTGGATATAAGCTTCAGGTGACTTAGTTACTTCATAAAGCAGTCTGTAATCATGGATCCATTCCATGAGGGATTTCTAGTGTTAATATTGAACCACTCTGAGGTAGAGGGTTAACCGGGCCTTAGGAGTTGTGTCTCTTTCCTTTAAGGATAGAGAGTGGTCCTGACTTGCTTTATTAAGTCACAGAGGCCTTTAGGCCTGGACAAGTAGGAGAGCATGTCTCTCTTTTCCAGATGGGGATGTACGTGGTGTGCTGCTTCAGAGTGCTCGGTCATCACTCAGCCAGATCGCCTTGGTGAGCACCATGTACTTCAGAAGCATGTGGCAAAAGAAGTTTTCCCTTATGGATACTCAGATGTTGCCTTTTACCACGTCAGACGGCTCAACCCTGGAAGTGCCCACAATGCATCACACAGCCGAAGTTAACTACGGTACCTGTGCTTACTCCAGATTTGAGCTATTGTCCAACATAAACCAGTTTTATTTATTTAATTTCCACAAATACCACACTAAGATTGTGTTATTTTCCCATCTTAGAGAAGTCTCATAAAAAATCCCATCAAATGAAGAGACCACCTGGGTGACCAAATTGACTCCTTACAATCCTGGGCATTCATTAAGCAGATTCTGGGTTCAAAGCAGTTCCTAAATTATCTATTGTCCCTGTCCCATCCCTCACAAACCAACACCTCCCAGCTCTCCATAACAAACTTGTCAGCTGTAGCAAACAACCAAAAGGCACAAAGATAATGTACAAGGAGAAAGGAACATGAGAGGCTGAGGGTACAACAGTACAGAATCACAGAATTAACTAGGTTGGAAAAGACCTTTGAGATCATCGAAGACCTATGACCTAACACCATCTCATCAACAAAACCATGGCACTAAGGGCCGTATCCAGTCTCGTTTAAACACTTTCAGGGACGGTGACTCCACCACTTCCCTGGGCAGCCCATGCCAACGCCCAATCACTCTTATTGTGAAGAATTTTTTCCCAAAAACCCAAAGTCCTTGACAATAGGATGGATCTTGTTAAATAAAGCTGCCTAGGAAGGGAGGACCATAAGAAGCACATTTGCCCCCACAAGAGGGAGAGAAGCAGTTAAGACTAAAACTGTGCCAAGCCAATTTGATTTGTGGGGTGGGTAAGAAATCTCCTGTCTCCTCAGCTTAATTCCTGCTTGTCATTTGAGTGTGTGAGCATCAGAAAGAGGATGGTATAACTAGGAACACCAGCACTGCACACCAAGCCCTCCTCAGGTCTCAGGTCACAGCCTGTTTACCAGATTTTAGGGTAAAACTGCAGATTTCCACTGCCAAATACAGCAAAAAAAGAAATAGAATTTTTTATGGTGCTTATACCAAAGCAGTAGACAATCTCAGCATGGGCTTAAAGCAGTATAAATATAGGCCGAACTTTTATTTTTACAATATATGAATACAGTATGGGCTATTTTCAAAGGTTTGATATATGTGCATTGCTGACAAGAGGACTCATGCTGCAGGCTTAATTTTCTACCAACAGGAATAATGCCAGTTAGCTACAAAATCTCTTTCAAGCTCCTTTCCCTTCCACCCTAAGTTTCAGAAGTGCACTTGGATCAAAATCTTTGTAATTCCAAGTCTAAATTTTTTCAAGATCTATTTATATCTCTTCACATCATGCCAACTTTAAGTTAAATAGTTTCTATTCAGCTTTGATATTTACTCCCAAGTGTACTTGCAAGTCACCAAGCTGCCTCTCAATTTCCTGTTAGATAAGATGAAGCCAGGCTCCTCTAAACTACAGTCATACCTCATGTATTCGTACTTCCGTATTTACAGGACCCCCAGGAGACCCATAATCCATGAATTTCAAGGTATGACTGTATTCAGGAACCAAGTGCTCCAATTTTCTTCACGTTCTTTTTTGCACTTTTCCAATTTAATTTAATCTTTCCTGAGAATAAACAACCAGGAATGTACACAACATTTTAATGAGGCTGTAAACATACATGCTTGATAAAATGATTGTAGTAATTCTATGTTTTGCGAAAAGTACCTTGCATAGTGTACTACAGAACTAGCCCAAGGTGGTTATTAAAGGTTGGCCTCACTTGGGTCTTTTCTTTTCTGTATTTTTTTCTAGCTGATGAGTTCTAAGTAAATCAAGGCGAGGGAAAACTCCACATGTGTAGTATCTTTCTTTTCTGTGTGTGTGCTTTTGAACCATCATTTGATTTCCAGCAACTCACTGTCTGTGATGAAAGTCTTCAATGTGGAAAATACTTTGGAATGTTACTAGTAACCCTTTTCAACTTGGGACCCCCTCTTTTACCTTTGCTCATTGTAATTTCCCCTTCAAGTTGCTTGTCGTTTTTCTTTTCTTGCTGTAATTGCACTCACTTGTCCCTGGAAGTAGTGCCACAGTGAAATTATATTTAATGCTTTACTTAAAACTAGATGGCTGGGTCCATGCCTTTTTATCAAATTAGTTATAGAGCAAAAAAAAAAGGGTTTTCTGCTAGTCTACTTGTTGATATTGCAATTTATCTCACTATTTCTCTCTGTGACTTAATTATTGTTTTCTCCAGAGTATGTTCTGAAACTTCCCAGATTACTTTTTCTTTATAAACTTACTCCTGTTTTCCAGTAATGGGAAACAACTGAAGCAATAATCTATTAAAAATCTTTGCTGACTCATTTGCATTTCCACATCCAAGTTCTTTTCATATTCCGGGGCGGTGATCATCTAGGCCCCAGATTATTATTTGTCTCTCTCAAGTCACATGAGATTTGTATCCATCTGGAGGCTTGTAATTACGCTTGTTGTTTCCTCATTTCTATTAGGAACCTGGCCATTATCAGAGAATATTATGAGTTGGAAGGGACCCACAAGGATCATCTCTTTTGCTCTGTCATTGGATTATTTGCTTCCCATCAGTAACAGCAAATAATTTGGGTGAACCTAAAAAAAAAAAAAAAAAAAACAGTGTTCAGCAACAGTATTCTTCCTTCCTTTCTCTTGCTTGTATGGCTAAAATGCTGTGCAACAATCACATCAAGCAGGTAGATGGCAGCTCATTATTTCTATGCCATTTTACCTATGAACCATAATTCACTAGGCCAAGAAATTATTTCTTCTGTTCTTTGCAAGGTCAGCCTTACTGTTACATCTTTCTTTCTGGTGTTTTTCTTCCAGGACATTCATGGTATGTCCACCATTGCTTCTTTATTCGGCTGGGACTGCCAGCTCTTGACTGCACTGACACCTCTGGCTTGGAGTACTCCCATCCTCTTTACATTTGAATCGTTTGTAAGTTAAATGATCTTACCGAGGAATGCAGTTTCCCTTTTCAAAACCCTACACATCATCCTTGCTGTTTAGCAACACCCTTCATTGCTTTATGAGCTATTCAGGCAAACAAACAGGTTTCTTGGGAGTAAAATGCAACTATAAACTCAGGAACAGACCTTTTCCCTGAACTTTCTCTTTTAGCAGAGTGAGATAAAGAAGTGAGAGGTCCAAAATAATTGAAGGCAGGGGGTTGCCAGTACTTATACAAATGGAGTAAAGCCAGTGACCAGGAATTCAGCAGACGAACTGCATTGTCTGACCATATACTTGCACCAGAGCCCTCGCAAACTTGATGTGAAATCATTAGGTGTGTTTGACCACTTGCCTAAACACAACTCCATCCTATTGTCCTTGAGTAGGTAACTGTAGCACTAAATACTTGCACAGAAAAGGAAAGTAAAACAAAATACTGAGGTTACTTTTGATCCAGCCTGAAGTATGGGAGCTTTCGGCAGCTGGAGAGACTTTCAAGGAAAGCCAAAATTAAAGGGACCATTTAAAACTTGCCAATTGTCCAACGGGGCCAATTCAGACTTTATCACTAAAAAACACTGGAAACATTTTTAACAAATCATTCTGAAATAAATGCATAAGATTAGCTCAAGCACAATGAAACAGAGGCGTCTCTCAGTCATTATTAAATAATAGTAGCTGTCTCCCATTAGGATCCAAAACAGAGCAAGAAAGATTCACTGTGACCTACTAGCAGTTGCAGATTTACAGCATTGTTTATCCTTTGAACATTGCCACGCAGAACAAACCAGCCTGGGGACAAGTAACGCTGCTCTAGGAAAATGTCAACATCACTGTTTCCACATGCCTCTTAAACACAGCCACTACTTTACAGACTCATTTTCCCAAGCAATTTGTAAATGATGTTTCAATTCTAATTTAGCCTATGTATAATCCTTATGGGATGCTCAAAATCAGTTCAAGCAAGGAACACTGAATGTCCTCACTCAATAATCTAAAGACTTTGATTTTTCTAATTAACAAATAAGGACTGTATAACCTTTGTGCAGAATTCGCTGACTTCAAAATACCAGCACACCCACAACTTAAACCACCCATGTCCAATGCACTACAAATGTAAGTTTTCCTTGTTTGCCCATTGAAAACCAGAATATCCTTTCCTAGCAAATGATCCACATGCTGGGATTGGTTTTAACAGAGCAATTCTCTCTCCATCTTGCCAGGCAGGAGGGCTCATCTAAGAGCCTCAAACTTAATGTAGCAGAATAATCAACACTTACTGAATCCCTATTTAATACGTATCTGCAAAACTAACAAATATTGTACACTAAATATTTGAGCTATGTACAGCTATGTATGTATTGTCAAATCTCTAGATATTATGAACATGAGCTACCTATATTATTTACAACCCCTGACTCAGAAAGCTGAGTGTCTACCCTTGAAGATACAACTACTAGAGGGTGAAGAAATAGTAGATTCAGTATTTTGGATTGTCTGCAGCAAAGACATTAAGATGTTTGCTTGTGAAATGTATTAAGCATGAATTTAAGTCCTGGGCTGCTAGCTGTTATTGACCATTCCAGAAATGCTATTTATGAGATTATCAGATGGAAAAATAAGGTAAAATTGTGAATGTTGAACCTGTTCTACTGTATTAGAGTAGATTAGACATGTCTGAATAAATTGTTCTTTGAACTATGGAATTAAAGTAGTACTTTTAAACTGCTATTACAAATTGTTGCACAATTAACTGCAAGTTTGGAAGCCATTCAGCTTTTACTTTTGAGACTAGTTTTTATAACCTTCATCTGATTTTGATAAATCTTTATGCCTAGGTTTTCAAAATTTTAGATTTGGTGCTTAAATAAGCATAAACTAACTATTGTTTAATCTATTAGTTTCTTGACATAAGGTTAAAACTGATTTTTAAAGGTGGCAAAGACAGAAAGATGAGGCAATGTAGATTTCAGCTAACCAAGTAGGACACTTCATTTAGGTTTTGCAATTTTTACCAGCAGTAAAATTTGAGTGGAAGATATAGAATTGTTTGTTTAGTCAAAGAATCATATGAGTTGGAAGGGACCCACAATGAACATTGAGTCCAACTCTTAAAATGGCACCACTGCCTCCCTGGCGGGAATCTTTGCAGGAAGTCATCATAGTTACTGTCAATGCCTTGCTATTGTTTTTTAAGCTCTGAGTAAGGAGTTCAACTGTTATATGAGAAAGTAATAAAATAACCATGTCCTGTTGAGATGGTGCTTCAGGTATTATTACTGGAATTAGCACTTTCCCTCCAAGATGTGTGTCTCTCACATGATCAGCTCTGGTCAGATGAGACTGTTGTGAGGGGAAGGCAACCTGAGCTGGCTACAAGAGCCCATGTCTTAAGAGACAACTCCTTAAATCCTACCACAGCTGCTCTGAACTGTCTGCTGACCCCAGCTAGGGTTGTGGGTTTGGGGTTTTTTTTCACACTTGAATGATGAAATAAGATCTGTGTTTGCCCACCCACAGGCCAGTTCCAGACTGCAGCTCTGGAGGCTTTCAGTGTGGTCGAATTACCCTATCTGGGCGAGAAACTCAGCATGTTCCTAGTGCTTCCCAGCCACAAAAGAACAGCTTTGTCCCACATTGAGTCTCACCTTTCTGCCAAAACCATAACCCTCTGGGCCAACAGCTTAAAGAGAATAAAGATGGACATTTTTCTACCTAGGTAAGCAATCTTAGCACAATGGCTTCACTACTTCAGTTGTCAGGATTCATGTGATAGCACTGATATGAGCAATGTGTGAGGAAAATCAAGTTACATGCTTTCAGTTTTGATATTTATCTCACGATCAGAGAAGCTCTAACCCTTTCTTAAGCCATGAAGAGGTGAGCTGGAAAGGATAAGACTTTCTGATATGCTCTGTATGGTTCTAAAAACCAAAATATTTCAGTTGATCCTACAGCTTTTACTTAAAATTTGTTGGGGATTAACAATCCTTTAAGGCTCTAAAAGAGATGCTGCTGAACCTTTCCCACATTCCATTTTCAGTCTTTGCTTAAAGAAAAATAAAAAATATAACCTTGTAAAGACACACTATCATGTGTTTTTTATTGTCAGTGTACTAGAAAAGCAGCACTGCCCCAAGAACTTGCCCCCCAGTCATACCCATCTTTCCATGCACAAAATAAGTTCATTATTCTTTTTCCACTTTAGTCATTTGCCATTGTTGGCACACACGTATCATGGAGATGTTTTCCATCACCTATTCCACTGAAATTCCAGAGGAGGAGGAATCAGGTACAGGAGACCTTTTGTGGCTGTACCTGTTTTATGGACCAGCACGGAAAGGGTTCATTACACTCCTCTTACAATGCATTCATCACATTAATGAAGCTCTGAAAAACAGTCAATACATTAATATTCTTCAAGCTAATCATTGGCAAATGTTTCAAAGGGCCATTTGCTATAGCCAAAAGGATTATTGGAGAGAGAGCCCTTGAGAAAATGCAGAGTTCACATGTCAAGAACACTGGGAGGCAATCTGATGGTGAGGTATTTCTTCTGTTAATATCTTCAGGCGAAGATGAGTTGCTTTTCTGCAAAGTACACTTAATCACACAGCCTGCACTGGGCTCATACAGGAATAGAGGGATGAATGCAAAGACTTGAAATGCATCTGCTGTACCTTTTAACTCTACAAAACTACAAATCCTGCATTTAAATACATTTTATCATGTTAATTTCAGGTTCAGTATTCAAAGCATTTTTGACCTGAAGACAGTGTTCTCTGCCTTGGGAATTAGAGACGCATTTGATCCCATCACTGCTAATTTTAAAGGCATTTCAGGTAAGATGCTTGACTGAATACGAAGTGATCCCTGACCCAATAGTTGTCTTGGAATGATTTGGTAGACCTGGGCCTTCTGAATTGATTGTATATATTTTGCTGTGAAACTCAAACACAGTTCACCCTCAACTGCTTCATTTTAGCATTAGCAATTGTATTTTGAGGTGTTTTGTAGGAAAGAGGAATCTGTAAAGGACAGGGTTGGTTTTGGTCTTGAGCTTTTTCCTTCTGTTTTCTTTAAGTTTAAATTGTCCAGACAGGATAGACCTAGAATACTGCTATTTATTCAGAAAATTAGGAATTCAAGTCGCAGTAAAGCATCCTACTTGTGTTCTTAAATAATCATTTAACAGTTAGGGATGCTGCATTAACAAGTTTATACTCCAGCTCCTGACACTCCAAACACCACTGGTACAGTACTGGGCTACATTGTCTTGCTAACCCAGTGCCCAGAGGACAGAGTTACACTTTCCCTGTGCTAAAACACTGGTGTTATGATTAAACTCTTGATTTTGGAAGCCTGAAATTCATCTGCTACTCGGAAATTTTTGTCCCTATTTACTATTAAATACAATAAGAACCCAAATTATCTATTTTCTTTTTCCTTTGACTACTTTCAGCAACACAAAGTATTTCAACTTAGTCATTTCTGCTCATAGACTGAGGGTCCCAGCTGTCCAGAGAGCAGCTCACATTCCTGTGTATGTGAGCGAATAACTGAAATTCCTCCAACACAGACAAACCTACTTTTACAGAAAAATTGCTTTTCTGGGATGAACCTCAGAAGGCACATTACTCATGGAGCTTATCATGTTGCTTTTAAAATTGAAGCTAGCAATGTTCTATGGCAGTATATGTCTATCTACAGACTGCAAATAAATGCAGATGAAAATAACTCATTGCTGCTCATTTTTTAAGCCTGCTGCTTTGTTTATGGCAAACAATATAATAGTGATGAAGTGATCAAGGATGTACCTATTTTATAAAGTATCTACTTAAATAAGACACATACTTGAAGGAAACAAACTCCATAAACAGTATCTTTTAGCAGCTTCCTTCCTATGTACACAACCTGGTGGCTTTCATCAGAGGATTAGGCTTGTAGAAGTATTCCATCCTGCCCCATGGCAGGGTTATGGATCAAAGGATATGCTGAGAGCCCTTCTCAGTTCTACTCTTACACTACTCAGTTTTGTGTCATAGGAGTAGGGCTATAGGTGGTCTGAGTGTTACATTCAGCACAGTTCATCAGCAAAGTATCTTTTACTTACAAATAGATACGGTTGAAGAATAGGCAAGTTTTCATTTCTTCTTCCATGGGAAGCAGAAGCCATAATCTTCAGAATACTTACCCTCAGATCACATTTAGCAAATACGCATTACTTCATTTCAGAACTGGAATAGCTTCCTTATGCCTGAAAGCTTCTATTTTGTTCATCAAAAACAGGTAGGATTTATCTAATTTTAATAATTCTGACCCTCCCTAGTTTTGGCTTGCTTTACATCCTAGATTTTTATGACTGGGCAAAATTCAGACAGAAATAATAAAACATGCCTTTAGTATTTCCTTGTTTTCACATTTGATGCTCAGATTCAGACAAGAAAGCCCTGTCAACCTTCCCCACTTTCTGCCCTCTGCAGTCAGTCGTATAATACGCTGAGTAGCTTCCTGAAATAAATTATTTTTCCAAGTTCCATTTTATGTCACAATCTCACTGTCTCATCCTGAAGAGCCTTTTTTTCTGCCATTTCTCTTCCAAGGGTTCCTCAGTTCTCCATCACCCTCACTGTGTTAATTAGTTTCTGCTTTCACCATGTAACTCTGCCTTCCAACACAACCTGTAGACCTGTCTGACCGGGAACTCCTACTCAGCATTCAGTCCACTCTTGTCCATATAGGAGGGAAAACAGTCAAAGAGGGTTGAAATACCTAAGTCATGTGATTCTGAGATCCTCTGGAGGGAAAAAACAACTGGTAAAAGCATTCTGATTATACAAAAACACGTTCATAATGAAACTCAAAAGAACTGTTAATATTGTGTGGTTATTTGCAGATCAAGATAGTCTTTATATTTCAGAAGCTATTCACAAAGCAGAAATTGAAATAACAGAAGATGGTACAAAGGCATCAGGAGCTACAGGTAAATCAAATATGCAGACATAACTTCTCACTTCTGGAGCTTATTACAAAGCCAACTACTAGTCTCTTGTTTAAAATAAAACAAACAGGCACGTTAGCATTTAAATGTATGCCTAATCTAAACTTTTATATTTAACATTTACTTTACCTTTTAAAATGTTCACAAGAACCTTTAATTTTTCATCTCAGACTAACATGTGAAGACTGTAGTCTCCAGTTGGAGAAAATGAACCACTGACTTTTCTGTTGGTCAAATCTGTTTGCTCAGATCATAAAAACAAATAATGAAAAAACATTAGTAGTATTGTATCTACAATGTCTGAATTGTTAGGGGATTTGAAGATGATGCCTTTGATAGCATTAAAGGTAACAATGGGAAAGTTTGATAAGACTGGCTTGATTCTTACATACTTTAAAGCATGACCTTCACACGCAGTAGCTTCTGGTAACAGATCATTCCACACAAGCAGCTGGGGCTGAGTGAGGGGAGAGGAGATGCAGATTTAACCTTTCTGCAGAGCTCTACAGCTTTAAATTCTATCAAAGTTTTCATCTCTATTGGGGCAATATTTTTCATAATTTTTCTGGTAATCCCCATACAAAATAAAAGCTTTTCACTACCTTCAGTTATATAGGTAATAGACAGTTATCCCACTGAAACCAATGAGAAAACTTCCCTTAATACCAGTCAGGCCAAGATAAGAAGCAGATTTTTAAGATATAATTGTTTAAAGTTCTGGATCTAGTCACATGGTGGCTTTTTTTAGGAGCACTAAAAGAGTGCCTTTCCAACTAGTTTTGCAGTGTCTTACTTGAGTCTTCAAGTTAATTCCATTGTTTCAACTGCTGAAAAATGAATCTGGTGGGTTTAGTCTTGGGGTTTTTTGACAATGACAACTACTACATGGTTACAAGGAAGAACTTATTTAAAGATCATGTATTTTAGTAACAGCTGAGCCATCGTAACTCTTAAGGACTCCCTATTTTACCTAATAATTAACTCACAACCAGAGACAGTCCAATTGAGATAATGTACTTTGGTTTTGTTGAGAGCTCTGACAAGAGAAATTCCAGGATGACAGGTATTTTTTTGCTGCCTGCCTCGTAATTAGAAGGAGGATTAGATTTGTGCTTTGCTTACCTTTTTCACCAGAACAGCATAGCTAGGAACGGGCTAGCAGGTGAGGCAATAGCATAGTATGACTTCAGCAGAGTTCAGGCTGTAATATCAAAAATTGCATTACCTTTGAAATCCAAAGCCAGACAGACTTGCTTCAGCATGAAAATACAAACCAATCACCTGTACGTAGTCTCAACTCTAGACTTGTTAATTCAGACTGATTTCACTGTTGGAAAAAATTGTTGTTTCATACTTAAATCACAAGAGCAACTCAAAACTCCAGGTGGTAAGCATCAGAGCTTGAGGGCACTACACAGAAGATGGAAAGCAAATGGATGCATTTCACTAATGTTTTCTCTGTTCCATTACAGCAATGGTGTTACTGAAAAGATCTCGAACCCCTATTTTCAAAGCAGACAGACCTTTCACGTTTTTCCTGAGACAAGCTAATACAGGTATGATGCATGCTCTGCCTTTCAGGAGCAGAATCCTTCACAAGTACAAAGTACTGAAATCAGTACATGCTCTTTGTCAATACCATACCATTCTTCAGGCCTGGAAACTTTGTCAATCATGGAAACAGTGTGGTTTGGGTTTTTAAAGCACAAAAAATACAGCTTAAATTTCCTTGACAAGAATATACAATATTCAGAAGTCAGGAAAGCCAGATTAGCCTCTTCTCTAGACACCCAGTAAACGTGCTCAAAGATTTCTACTTTAGTTGTAGGCACTAGAAAGATCTTACAGATACTAAATGCCCCAGTGTTAGGGACAGAATTCCACAGAGCAATTCAAATTACAAACTGGCTGGATCAGCATCACAGGTAGTTAAAACAGAAACCTTCCCTTACAAATGAAACTTACTCATGCCTATACTGTTGGCAAACAGCAAACACACTTCGGCCAAAAAATGCACTTTTGCAACTGGTAACTTCCTTACTTGACCTCTTTGAGATCCCAAACAGAACTGCAGAGCATGTCTTAAGAGTGAAGCGTCACAGTGCTCCTTTAGTTTCACTATTAGATTAATGTGTCTCATTTCAGACATCCAGTCATATTATTCCAGTATCTCTGCCAAAAGCAAACACTATATAGCTCACTGACAATAATAAAGAATTGCATTCTGCACCATTAAGCAGGTATTTGCTCCTCTGAAGCATCAGGCCATCTCCAACAACTCTCACCATTCTTCGCAATGCAGTAAATTTGCACCTTCAATATTTTCATAGCAACCCTTCAAATTATCAAAGTTTCTCTCCTAGCTGGGGTCACATCTGTTTGGATCTCCAGGGAACACAGTAACTTACAGGGTTCAGTAAAACACTGGGGTCTAGCAGGAAGAGAATTAATTTTCCTTATTTGCTTCCAAGCAACACACAGTTCTTAGTGAATATCTGTGTATATCATGTTCTGCTTTGAAAACATGTATCCTTGCATGTCAACCACAACGCAAGCAGCTATTTTTAAAGACAAAATCACTGCCTTGGTGAGGGATTTGAAAGATGCCTTGGCAATCATTACCAGTTAATGAATGAAAGTACTCTCACCGTGTAAATACAGAATTTTGAAATAAAAAGGCATCAGTATACTCCTCTATGAAGCCTGACTCTCAGACTCTTTAGGATTAAGAACAAATGGATTTTGGCAAATAAAATGGCCTAGTTTGTTACATAAAGAGGAAGGAAATCTCATTGTAAAACAGGATTTTTATGTGAAGCATAAATATACACTTTCAATCAACTCAAAGTTAGAATTTTATCTCTAATTTAAGCTTTTCAATGCAAAAAGAGAAAAGTCATTTTCTTTGCTCCAACTTTTTGACTGAAGTTTTTCAGGTCTGAAAAGAGGAAAGGGTAAACAAGATCTATTAATATATTTTATCAACCTATCTAGAGGTGCTTAAAAAGCACTATCCCCACAAAGTTCACAATGAATCTTCATGTAGACCAAAAGTCTTCATTGTGTCAATCCTCCAGTAATAGCAGAAATACATTTTCCAAAACTTAATTCTGCTCAAAGTAATTAAAAAAGGATATAGTTTTTTTAATCTGAACTTCAGGTTTAAACACATCCCCTTTGAAAGGCAGGGAAGATAACAGCAATACAATGGACCACAAATGCAATGAATCAAAGGCAGCAATTTCACTCAAGGGGTTGATCAACACAAAGCAGTGAATTTAGGCTCTGTTTTGCTTAGTTCAAAAGTGATCCTTTAGCCAATGGTTTGGGTGTATTTCGGGTTTTGACAAATTTCTAGTTTGGGTTATCAACTATTCAGAAAGGTTTTTTTAATACAGAAGTGTTCAAATTGTTCTAGACAAAGATGCAACTGCAGTCAGTTTTTCCATACAAGCAATGAGTGATTTGATGATTTGCTAATGATGTCATTAATTTATACATATTTTAAATTAACTATGCTTTGAAAATGAGGCCCCAAATTGAAATAACATTGTTTTCATTTCACAGGTTCACTACTATTTGTGGGAAGAGTTACAAATCCTTCATAAAAAGCACTGAACAAATAAGAGTCTTCTGTTCCTATGATGAGCTTTCCTCCAAAGAAGTTAAGCACTATATTGTATTTATTAAAACACTGCTTGAAGCAGTACATAATGCTTTTGCATGAATAAGCAAGACTTTCACATTGTACACAGTTGGAAACACAGCTGTCAAAGAATCATTAGCACCACAACCACATCAATGACAGCATAATTTAAGAAAAAAACTGAGCATACTTTGCCTCCTGAATGTTGAGCAGTATGGGCCAAGAGCTTCCAACTTCATCACGCCTAAAGTCAGCTTGACTGTTGCTGAGTGTGTAGGTCATCTGAATGAAAGCATCCCACAGGAAAGCTCTGTGATATGCTACTTTTCAAGCACTATATGATTTCCCTGTCCTGAAGTCAAAAACTTAAGAAAAAATTGAAAGTCAGTCTGACCCTAGGTAGATATAATCCAGCTGTGATGGTAACAAGGAAACAGCACAATGCTGTGGAAAGAAAACAAAAAGTCAAAAGGCTGTTTCAAAACTGACATGGAATCATAGAATCCTTAAGGTTGAAAAAGGCCTCTATTATCATCAATCATTAACCCAGCACTGCCATGAACTAAGTCCTTAAGCACCCCATCTACACACTTTTTGAACGTTTCCACCACTTCTCTGGGCAGCCTGGTCCAGACAGAGCACATAATAAATACCCCATCACTGACCAAACAATTATTGCCAAAAAAAGAAGCAGTACTGTCTTTCAAGTGTACACAGCATAGAATGGACATTCCTGAAGAACAGTGAATAAGGCTTAAAGCATCTAGAAAACATGGGGTTTTTCTCCACCATCCTGACACAAGCTGGGATAGAGCAAGCGTTCAGCAACTCATGGTACAAGCATCAGAAACACACCAAGGATTCCGAGTGAAGACTGGAAATCACTGACTCCTAAGAAAAGCATCAGAGAGAGGACTATTTAATTTAGCTCCCACTGAATCAAACAAAGCCTTCCAGAAATTCAGAGCATCTAACATAGATGGAAGACATGGCCAGTAAAGCAGTCAGTGATATTTTCTGTCCAAGCAGCAGCACCTTCTGTGCTATTCCTGTGTAGTTGGAATTCAGCATTAGCTTGCTTTCAACTCCACTGATTGAGAATGCAATATCCAGGGAGACAAAACCACTCTGCATTAACAATGACAGGAGTATATATAAACTCTGGAAAGATAAGGCAAAACAAATCATTCCAATAAAAACTGCACTCAAACTACACAAAGATTAAAATAGAGCTTTTATTGATGGAATAACAAAAGTGCTTTTCTTAAATATTTTTCAAAATACATTTATACAACTTACAATAATATATCCAAAATAACTGTATATACAAAACATTACCTTGTTTAATGTATGTGCTTTTTTTTTCTGAAAATTACAAAGCAACTTTTTGGCAAAGTTCAACCTTAAGAGGTGATAGTTTTGAAGATTGGATTAAGAAAAATAGAACCTGAGGGAAAGTGACGCTTATGTCCATGACAAGCAAGAAGTTCTCCATTTAGTTAAATAAAAATGCTTTTTTAGTATTTTTCACATTATAAAAATAACAGAAGTGAAGGGAAAAAAAGATGGATACTTCTCATGATTTTATAGAGCAGCTTCTCATTCTTTCACGTACAAGAACTCAAGACAAGAGTGCATGTCAAAAATGAATGCAATTAGGGACAGCAGTGCCCTGCTGTGGCTCTCAGGTGCAGTTTCTTAGCTGCTGTTGATATGGTTGACCTGATTTGATCTACGATGGATTTCTTCCAGGAAACTCTCAAGCTGTTCTATTAACATTCGCTTTTTAAACCTGTATTTAAGAGAAGACATGATAATGGATGCACAGAGTAATATATGAAACATCATTCACAAAACTTCTAGTGAACTCTGGAAGCTCCAGTTATTGCTTTAGGACCAGTGCATGGTGAGGCTACACATACCTCATATGTATATATGCTGTCTCCTAATGTTCTGGTACACTGCTAACTTGCCTTTCCATTTCATAAGTAGTACAACATTTTTTTTCTACAGTCTATTCTAGCACATTGCTGAACATCACTCAGCCCTCATAAATCCAGGAGGGAAAAAAAAGTGTTTGCTGTTTCTAGAAGTAGTTCCAAAATACAGAAGTCAAATATGTGTCAAAAAACACCCCTGGAATCGTAAAGCTAGTGACAAGTTTTAGCAATTGTTTGCATGCCCTCATGGCGCATTCACAAAAGTTTGTCCAGCTGGTACTGGTAAAGGAACAACCATTATACAGTGCAGAGCAAATTTCCTGACAAAAAATACGTATTGAAATTTTGAGAAAGAAATTAAAGACAAATACATGCATGATCCATACACCTGCAGACTCTGCAGTTCTATTCCATAACAATTTTACAAATTAAAACAGTATTCTGTCACTTTTGCTTACACCCTTGCCTCCACAAGTAAAGCTCCAGATAGCCCTGCCCCTTGCAACATTCACCCTGCATCTCTGAAAAGCCATTTCTGACATATTCCAGTAGCCATACATGTGCTTAAAGAGATGCAGCAAAAAAACCATTTTGAACTGTACAAGTTGAGTCCTATGACCTCACTAGACCCAGCAAAAGCCTCTGGGTTTAACTCAGGCATCCCGGTCCCTGTCCTTGGCTCACAGACGTGGTATCTGTTCTGATTTCCAGACCACAGACCTCTGCACAGTCCCAGCTTGACTACAGGGAAAACAAGCTCCCATTCCCAAGCACTGTGTCACTGAATACCCCTGCTCTGGTGCCTTATCGTTCCTTCTCCTAGGTCTCCTCAGTACTCCACAGACATCACACCAAGTACTGCTTCTCCCCCATTTTAACTCATTGTCTCTTGAAAGCAAAAGCTTTTTTATCAAAAGAAAAACTGAAGCTCAGCCAGTTTCCACAAGAAGATGAAAGCTGTGGATTATTTTGTAAGTCTTCCTCTCCCCTTACAACTATAGTGGATTAATTCCAGAATTTAATGGGCACTCTTTATAAACACACACTTAGTTGGTGAAGTGATCAAGAGCTTTCCTAAGCTTCCTTGGAGCAGGGAATCAAAACAGGCATCCCCAATTTGAATTTCATTCATGACATTGGAAAATCAGCTACCAATTAACAGAACAAAACTACCTTGACAACTCTGGAGGGTCTAGAGAGGTTTCCTGCAGGGAGCAGGGAACCTGGGTTAAATGGGACAGCGGGGCTGGATAAGCAAAGAGGCAGAGAACTGCAGAGGGTTTGTAGGCAGTGTTATCCACATAGATAAAATGATCACACTACAGAAGGAGAGAAGATGAAGGAGATTAAGCTGTTCCTATACTCAAACCATAAGAAACTGAAGTTTAACAACAGTCAACAGAAACAGAATTACCAGCCTTTTCCACCAGTAGACACAGAACTGTTGGTTATGGTAGGAGATAGGATTTAATACTGACACATCCAGTGGCAACACTCAATCATTGCCTAATTTTGTAGTAAAAGTGTCAGCTCAAGATAGGTGGAGTAGACAGGCTGTGCACAAGAAATCAGAGTTCCAGGTGATCTTACGAGCCCAAGTTTATGGGCACAAATATTCCAACCCCACTAAGGGCTGCCACAAACTTCAAGACCAACGCTGTTGTTTTGGTGTGCCATGACAGTGAGGAAGCACATACAGACCTACCAGCTATCAAACAACTCTGACAGGCAATATGACAATTAAGGAAAAAAAGTAAAGTAATAGCTGCTATAGAAAGAGTATGATCTAAATATATATACACATATATGTATAAACAAGTAAGGGACAGTTTCTACTCGGATCAACAACATGGGGTTTAAATCCTCACCAAGCCTATTTTCTACTGAAAAGCTAGCTCCATTTCCAAAGTCTCAGACAGGAATACAGTAAATCTGAATGAAATGTGCCTGAAGAGTAGAGACATCTTTACAGAGCATACCCGGACCTCAAAACTATTTTTTAGGACAAAATTGAGCTGATGCAGAATAATGAATTTCGACTGCTTCTGAAAGCTGATTCACAGTAACATGCAGCTCCATTACATCTTCAAATTAGCAGAAAACTCACACCTGAACTTTGAAACATGACTGATTTTTTAAAGCTACATGCTTTACCTTTTTATCCTATTGTCCATCTACATTTATGGTGATTTAAGTTACAGTCATTAATGTTTGTAAGAAAATCTGAGGGGAAAAAAGGTAAGCAGGGGAAACACTACCTCAAGATGCTTATGCATTTCTGCTTTTTCATATGCAATTACTTAGAGTGCAAAGCATCGTTTCCAAACAAATAACTGCCTGGTTATCAAGCAGTTATATACAGCACTAATGGTGCAGCTTTGCAAGATTAATACAATTCAGTTACCTACCTTGAAGCTTCTTTAATAACATTTTGTAAAAATATCAGTCGGGTTTGTAAGCTTCCTTGTACATGCTTCAGTAAAAAGAAGATTCTTTCATATTCTTAAAGGTAAAGAAAAGAGAAAAATAAGTTATTTGAAAATGCCTATACAGATATTGGTTGTAAGAGATCTGGGTGAAATGCAACAGACTTCATTCAGTTTCTGTAAGCTTTTAGCAATGACATACTATTTAATAAAAAGTAACATTAGAAAACAGGATATTGCAGTTTAGGACCTTACTAGAACACCTAACAAGTTAATTCTAATCACAGAATATTCTGAGTTGGAAGGGACCCACAAGGATCATTGAGTCCAACTCTTAAACAGCACCACTGCCTTGTGAGAGGCAGGGACATTCACCACTGTACTAAAGTGGATTTTCAATACCAAAGTTATAAAAACATGACTCTCATGGACATTGACAAGTACAGCAGTGCTTTAATCACTCATACAGGAAGTTTAGAGAGTTTTAAAATAAATTTGAGACTGAAAAGACTTGTTTTGCTTCAGTCTTACAGTCCAGTACATTTTTAAAGTGGCAGTCTAGTATGTATTTTGTTTAATTCTCAGGCCAATCATCTGCGAAAAATTTGGTATACTTACTCCTTCCTGGTTTTCGGATTTCTTTCATGATTTGTGCTCTTAGCTCGATATTAATCTCCCTGGAACTTCTGCAATGAACTGCTTTTCTCCCTTTGCTGGGTGAAGACATTGGCAAGTTCTCTTCAGTACTTTGTTCTTTACTACCCGATTCCTCATGGTTCTCCAAAAACCCATCTTCATTTAAGTTATTCCCCAAATGTTCGTGGTCTACATCATCTGTGTGAGCTGGTCGATCCAATGAATTGAATGGCAAAGAGGAGAGTGAAAACTCCGAATCCACAGTATTTGGGAAAAGACCTGATGAAAGTGGGTCCATAACATGATTCTCAATTACATCATCAATTGCAACTTCATTATTTGTTTCTGATGCTGAAAAACCAAAAATAATACTTGCCAGTTTCACATTCATCATCTGATATACGTCAGACCAGTATTATCTTTTAAAACTATGCTCCAACTTCCATAATCTACTGTACACAGCAGGCATAAAAAAACCCTGTTTGTGTGTTATAACATTGAGCCCATCACTATGTCCTGGCAATTAACAGCTTCTTAAAAACCACATAAAGGAAAATTCCTATATGAACCCTTATTACGACATGAACTACTGAAAAACAGCTCTAAGATGGGCTTTTATGACATGGTGTCTTTCCCCATTAAATCAAACTGACCAAGTTACTTTAATACTGAACAGTGAGCAAGAATGTTACACAGCACCTCAACTCCACACTAGAGGAAGTAATTTCACTGCATTAGAGCAAAATTCAAAGTCACTTCATGTTGTGACACTTACAGAGCATCTGAATTTCCACCCAAAGGAAGAACACCCTTCTCACTGTTTACACTGTCTCAGTAGAGGAAATACATTGTCTATACTCAGAATTCACATGGAAGGGTTTGTCTGAGAACTACACATATGCAACTCTAACCACAGATGCACATCAAAATATTTCATTTTCAAAAATGAAGGATAAAATTGCCGTATTTGATAAATCAGCCAGCAGTTTTTTATACAAACAAGGTTTTCTTACATAAATTAAACAGCAAACTAAAGATGATTGATTTACTTACTTTTGTGAATAGCAATAGGTTTAACAAGGTCAGGCTGTGCTTGTGCAATTGGTGTTGGTGGCCCTTTTCCTCCAATGTGGTTATTCACAACTGGAGGAGTTTGAGGTCGACCTCTGAGCAGGGGGGACATACAACGTCGTCTTTTTGGAATCCCTTGCATATTTGGTTCTCCTGGTCTTTTATGCTTATTCTGAGGTCCTGATACAAATTCATCTGCTTCATCGATCATCATTCCCTGGAATGAATTTAACAGGAAGAATTCTTAAACTTTACACCCACACCACATAATATAAAGAACAATTAATGCTTTTGATATTATGATAATGTTTAGTGTGTATAAGGCAGCTACATACAACATGCCTTTATGTTTGGAATTCTAAAATGTCAACCAAAGCCTCCTAAGACTAAATCAACGTGCTTAAGGCCCTTTCCCAACAGTCTGCATAGTAAGACAGAGTGGGCCATCAAATTTCCTTTTCAGTAATTGCAAAGAGACTCATGCATTTAATATAAAAGCCTGAAGTGATACTGGCTCTTTGGTCAATTCTAGAGAAAAATTCAAATAGACGGGCAGTCCAGATTCTGATAGTTACGGGAAGCTTTTTACAGTGGAAGCTTGGCAAAGAGAACGTGATTAATATTAGCTATACTACAAACATGTTTCACTTATAATACAATTTAGAGGCATAATACTGGTTTTCCAATAAAGACTGGCCTCCACACAATACTACTGATGGAAAAGCATCTGAGACTTTTTTGTAAGCAGTGCTTTTAACAAACATTTGAAAGGGTTTCTCCAGTAGACTACTCAAAGAGCAATGCAAGCAGCAGCATGCACACAACAGCACACTTCTTAAAGCTTTACAGAAAAGTCACCTTTTTGTCCAATTTGAATGGATTGCCAAACGTATGAAGCCTTCGTGGTTGATCAGGATCAAGTTCTCGGAGCGGAGAAGGTATTTGTTTCAGATACTCCTGGTAGTTTCCCATTTGTGCTATAGGTACACTGTGAACTTGATCTATTGTAACAGAAGGGCTTATTAACATCCAGTACTGCTCACCTTACAAGAATTTAGTCTATATCCACTTCACACCTCCAGTTCTCGTACTTTTAACAAATGCATTAACAAAACAAGTGTGCAAAACACCCCATTTTTCCTGTCTAAGTGGTATTTATAACACTGTTTTGACCGCAAGAAACTTGCCTAAATGAATAAGTACATGCCCTGTGGATTTATTTTAATGACAGGAAATAAGCACTAACTGTCATCCATGGACCTTAGTTTTCCAATATGTCCCATAACTTTTCAACAGAGCAATAGGTAAAAAAAGACTGGGAACAAATTAGAAATAAAACATTACTACAAAACACACATTACCGCAAAGTAATGCCATCTGCACACAGCTTTGACATAAAACTTGGCCCTATTTTAGGTACCCAAAATTTCATTTTCTAAGGTTGTTATGGCTTTCGAGTTGCCAAGTCTTTGATCCAGAAAACCTGCACTAGAAGACATAGCAGGAAAAAACCTAACTTGAGGTTTTATGTAGTTTAACCCTCTCTTCCCAAAACAACTACTCTGACAAAGTGGCAGGGTGAAATGCACAGATGTTAATCTGACCTAAGTAGTAGCAGGACTAATGTTACATATGCTTTCACTTGCACTGCCCTTCTCATCTTCTCCACTTGTTTCTCCATCTTCTGTTAGATGCACAAGGGAATAAATCAGCAGACTACTGAACTATTTGCTGTTGGCCTATTTAAGGAAGTAGTATCTAAATGGTAGCATCAGACATCTGAGTTTTAAAGAACCACATCATTTGTTACATTGCTTTTTAGTAATAATATCACAGGTAAACAAAAGCATCTCTAACCTTCATCTTGTCCTTTGAGGAACTTGCGAGTACTCTTCAGTAAATTAGATCTCATTCGTGTTAACTGATCCAAAAGATTTCTTCTGGGTATGTCATAAGCATTTCTAAAAGTCTGAGGTTTCAAATCCTACAGTTCCAGTAAATGAAACACCAATTAATGCCATGTAAAAAAACAATCTCTAGCATTTCAATGGAAGTATATTGAAAATAACAACATTACACACAGTGGTGCTTACCTTATTCAGCAAAGCTATTTGGAACCCAGCATACTCCTTCATATTGAGGTCTAGAGGTCTATGAGGAATTTCCCCAGTAATCCCCTGTAGCAGATGTTGAAAATCGTTCCTATGTGCCATAGACAGGTTGTGTGATCTGCTTCTGACCTTAATTCCAGTCTCTTGCGCTACCTTTTTGCCTACAGAGCCAATGACTCTATCGGACTCTATTTTGGCCTTAATTTGAAATAAATAAATAAATAAAATTGACAATATGCTCTTAAAAAGAATTAGTCAGACTTATTCATTTTAAATTCCTACCTACAAGATTCAACAACGTGCTAACACACTATGATGACCATAACCAGGATGAGTGCTTAAGGAGTGCTTAATACATAACCACTTAATGCTTACTACAATTTTAAATATATAGTGAACAGTTTGTGCCTATGCCCAGGTCTTCTGCATATTTCTCCTCTGCTGCCCATCATGGTATCTAAGCACCAATATGCATGCAATGCTTTTATTTTCATCAAATGCCGTAATTTGACCAGGAATTCTCTGCAAATCTCTCTGTACTCATAAAGGATTTAGCTGTTATTGTAGAAAGCAGTCTAACTCATGAGACTAATGCTCCCACAACTATAGTTGTGATCAGTCACCCAATGGTAGCAACTTTCTAAAAGCTCAACATGAATAGTCATAACATTAATCAATATGAAATATATAACAACACCCAATTCTGTTAGGCTAGACAAACATAACCCTCAATACTACGTTAGCTTTGCACCAAAATTAAACATGTTCATGAATGCCAGAGTTTTGGCAGAATACAACAGAAAAAAAGACCCCAAAAGATTTAGTACGACACCTGCCAATTTTGTTTCTGCAATTTCACATAAATTTATAGACTACTCAAAATCTGAACATGTACTTATTGAGAATACTGAGTCTTTACTGGCAGGGCCTTTCAGAAGTTGGCAAAGCTTTGAGTAGAGTTCGCAGTGCGTGACATTACATTTTGGAGGAGTCAAAGGTATCTCCATTAGGACATCAGTTCACAATACTGAGCTACATGACTGATTCAACAGAAGATGCTGTAAACTTCAAGACATTTCCTTCCTCAAGTAATCATTTATTTTACTGTTTTAAAAAATAGCTGATCCATAGAACTCATCAGCTAAGTTACAAGTACTTAGCACTACTGTTTTTTGAAGTTTCAAGCCTATTATTTTATTATCTTGAACACAAAGCTTAACATGCACAGTTGAGTAAAAGTGGAGGTAGCAGGGCAGAAATGCTTTAGCAGGTGCAGGAGACTAGCCAATGATATGGGCACTATTCTGAACACGGTCATTCAATTCCAATTAAACAATTCTCTCTACATCTCTATCCTCATTTGAGATTCTGAATTGTGTCTGTTATCTTCTGTACTGAACACTTTCCATTTTATGTCACAAGCCAAAGAAGGACACTTCTTTCAGATGCACAAAGTACAAATCTCTATTTTCTGAAAAAATGCTAAACCATCTTTAATATATAAGGCAAGACAACATGTTTTCTTTTGGACAAAAGTATGTTACTGGCTGTGCCAGTAAAAATGGTCATTCAATAGAAAAATTATCACAATTTCTACTTCTACATCTAGTCTTTATAGTCCAGTTTATAAAGTTTATATTTAAATGTTATGTTTACCTTCAATTCAGAAGGCCAAAATTATGTCTTGCTAATTGCTTATGGGAGGGTATTAACTTATCTTTCTGCTCTTTTTTTCTTCAGACACTGAACTGCAGTATTTTAATATTATCCTGGTATTAGAGTAAGTTTTCACTGCTCTTTTACTTCAACGTTACCTGCTGACTCAACTTTTTGAGATATGAAATGACACTGTAACTAAGTCCATATTCCACATTGTCAGCTATAAGGTTTGGTGCTCCCATCATTCTCACAGCTTTCTTCAAAGGCTGAAACATGGAATATATTGTATGGTCATGTTTAACTTTGTACATACTTCAACTAACTGTATCCATTTCAAACAGAACCTGAGATTTTCAAAGCCAGAAAAGAACAAAGACTCCCAGGGCAGCTTTTTTTATACTGAAACAGTTCCACTCATACAGAATGAATTATTAACAAAGACATCATTTATATACAAGTCAACATATCATGAGATCATGAAATTTCCATAACATTCAGGTCTCAAGCCTTCCACAGGACCCCAGTGATAACATTATCACTTATGTATAAAATTTAACTATTCTCTCAAATTAATAGATATTTTAATTGAAATAGAGACTATACCCACAGTAGAAAGACAACCGTAAAATAGGAATTAACACAATAAGTCATCTTACCCCAAGGTAATAAGGAGGCATTGTCTTCAAATAGCTTTCAAACGACTGACGCCATTTCAGCGTAGGCTTTGCCTTGTGTACTTTGAACAAGTCATCTAATGGTTATAAAAAGAGACAAATGGTTATATGTCAAATGGTTATAAAAAGAGACAAAATGAAAGGCATGTCTAGACAGCATTACATCTTTTTCTCTGAAAAACAAAGTTCTAGTAAAAACCAAGTTCTAGTGATCCCCCGTTACTCGCGGGCTGTTGGGTCTGGTCCTCCTCACGCGAGTCGTGGAATCCGCAAAGATAGCGAACCCACTACGTAGTCAAGTACGCCACGCCTGTAGCCATGCCCCCTCCCCTAATAAGGTCTGGAGGATGGTCCTGAGAGCGGGGCTTGTTTCAGTTGTCTGGCTGTGCTTCACTGAAGCAGGCGAGCACCAGGGTGGGGGATGGGGGCCAGGCAGTGAGCCTCGCAGGCCAGGTGGCGGGCGCAGCCCCTCGGCACACAATGGCAGCCCCGTCACCCCGTCGTGTAGCCCGGCAGAGGACAATTCCAGGCATGCAAAAACACACGTTTACACTAAATACATCCTGGCGATGCCGACTCCCGGCAGAGATCAATTTACATATTCATGTGCAGACTGGGGTCACAGTAGGTTCTGCGCATGCGCCAGGTCCCACAACTCACTGGAAAATCAACAGTGAGTATGCGGATCCCGCAAATTACTGACTGCGACTATGTGGAAGATCACTAATTCTTGAAGAAATTAAAGTTCCTCATGCTTAAAAATTAATACTTGTAATGTAAAATATATACAACTAAACATACATACACAAGATGAACACTGCAGCCAGAAGATGGAACTCACAACTATTTATCAAATTGAACTGGCATTGAGACAATGGGTTAGGAAAAATGACTCCTAAAACAATTCAAGTGAGACCAAAACATATCTAAAAGTGATGATTTACTTAATCATCTTACACAGAGCCTGAGTCAGGAAAGTCAGCCAGCTGGAGTCAAGTGAAGCAAGTTACTGATTCCACCTTTCTACAGGTGAGATTACTACCTGCACTAATTGCAGTAACCTGTTTAGATAATATCAATGTTTCAACTTCCTATCACATCAGGAAATTCGTATGAAGTGGTATTTACCTAGCAGTGGAAGGAGGACTGGATAATTATAAGGCATCACAAATAAATTCACACAATTCAGCGCTGTACTAGCTTTCAAGTAACCAAAAGGATGACCAAGTTCACTGTATTTTGCACTATTGCTCACATATACCTGCAAGAAAACACATCACATTGCATGTAAATACCAAGTTGTGAAATTTTACATCAGTCTATGGAACGCAGCAATTTATAAAAGACTTCAATTCATCATGCAGTCTACTTGCCTGCCAGCAGGTCTGAGGAGATTTTCGTTCCAGGATAAACTGAGTCAGTGGTGAAGGTTCTAATTCATATTTATCAAAAGGCAGTTTGTCAATGACCATCGGTTCACAGTCAGTGCAGGAAAATTTCACCACAGGATGAGATGTGCGAGGTGGCTAAACAAATATTCCACTGTTAATAAGTTGGCATAACACTTAAAATGCAACTGCACTATGACAACTAAAGAAATACAGCTTCTTCAAATCCAGGTTTATTTAGGGAATATATACAATAGAGGATTCATATATATTGTAATATGAGTCTTAAGCAATTAATTTATGATGTTAGCTCTGTCTTAAAACCTGAAGGAACCTTACATAAATGCCAATTATTTTACTGTAGAAGTCTAGAGTGATATGCAACTAAGACTTCCTGCACTTACACAAAAACTTTGCAAATGAAAATAAGTCTCAGGGGGGGACAAAAATAACATCTTCAGTGCTACTCCGGGCCATGTCCATTTTCATTCCCCACAGAAGCAGGTGCTGTACTTCTGCATTTGCTGACTTTCCCCAGTGCTTTTTCTTCTTGGTAAATTTAACAGTTAAAAAAATCAAATCCAACTATCAAGATCAAGAGCAGCAAGAATTTAAAAAAAACCCAAAACAAAGAACCCCAAACTTGAAAGAACTCATTTTAACTAGGTCTGAAAAAAAATTACTTTAAGGAATTTCAGTGCTCGGATTTTCATCTTTGTTATTAATCACAGGAAAAATGCCTTTGTGCCTCAAGTCTCAACTGTAAGTTAAGTTTCTTCAGCTGAAAGGGAAAGATGATTTTTAGTGTGATGGAAATTGGAGCTGTAGACCTTTCACTGAAGGATTTTGAAGAGAGGAACTTAAGCTCTTATACTTACCCTGAGCCTCCTCCAGAGCCACTAGGACCTGGAGAAGAGCTCAGCTGGGAGGCCTCCTCCCATTTACTCTCTTGACGAAAAGGTAACTAACAAATTCACAAGATGATCTAGGGAAACACGGCATTTCTTGGCTCTTCCTATAACTTCACCTTGAAAGTAATTTTTCGACACCTCTAACTTCTAGGATGAGCCACCCAAGTATTATTTGCTGAGAGCAGGTCTTGCCTTGAGTGACTCCACTGAGGAAGGTGTACTGTCCAATTGCACTCAAAACAGGAGGCACAACCAACTAAAGGAACTGCAATTCTCTTCAAAGAGGATGACTAATAAAGACTTGTGCTAGACTTTTTGACCAAGCCATGAAGCAGTTATACTAGGAATAAAAAGGCTGCAAAAGAGGTTAAATACTAAGACTTGAGGAGTCAGATATTCTGCTGTCCAGCAAAGGCTATGTTTACCTCAGTACAGCTGGAGCAGCCATTTCCATCTTGATATGCCAATACAATTATGAGCAGACTTCCATATACATTTAAGAAAGCCTTGACATTGTCATTACCTACAGTACACTAAACAGTCTCTGAGATTGAAATGTTTGGGACAACTCCACTGTGCATCAAGTAACAGCAAGAAAAACACAACTACAGACTCTTAAGTAGAAGGGATATGCTACAGACATACACATTGATTACAATATATGCTACATTTTAACACTATTTTTAGAACAGTATGGAAATTTAAGTCTTGAAGCACTATCAGCAAACTCAGAACACTTCCAGAGGGAGGTTCAACACAGAATTCCAATTTATGTCAACAACTTTGAGTTATGAGAGGTATACATGCTACAACAGAGAAAAAAATTCTCATCCTGCCATTTGGGTAAGTCAACACAATGTTTTTAGAGGATTTAGTTCAACAATTCTTCACTTGGCAAGATGTGTTCTATCAATCTGAATCAAGATCTGCAGTAGCAGACAAACTGTACTGACTTCACAGCAAACAGAGGCAGACATGCTTTCCTAGAAAACAGCTTTTAAATATCCCATAGACAATTGGTTTTTAAAAACTGTGTGAGATATACTTTTATGCATATATGCTAGCTTGCTTTGTTGTTCGAAGTGCATTCACATCCTTCAGTGAAGGTAGCCACAGATGCCAACAATATCAAACCTGTAAATACAGCTAAACTTTCATACTTGCATCATTCCTGGACTTGTTTTTCAACCAGAAGAGATAAAATTTATGAGAAGTTCAGTGAGTGCGCTGGTCAGCGCACCCATTGCAGATCAAGAGAACACAAATAAAAAATCATCATGAAATGTAAGTTAGAATTACACAACAGCATTATTTCTACTTTAGTGATTTCCAAATATTAGCAGAAACATGCTATTCTATATTAATGACTAGCTCTCAGACCAGAAAGCAGTGAAAATACATCCTCTAGAACAAATAAATTAACTCTGTCACCAGTAATTAAAAAACCAAGGTCTTGTCAACTTGGATAAACTGAAGGTGTGGCTAGACTGCACCACAGTAGATGGAATTATATTCACTCACTAAAATGAAAGTAGAACTATCACAAGAATTCCAACTGGGAAGATTCTATTATCTATTAATACCACCTCCAAGGCAATAGAATTTGATAGGCTTTTAGCAAAGTACTGGCATTTGATATTTAATGCTTCCAAGTTACCAAAAAGCAAACTCCATAGTATTATTTGCTCATCAGTAATTTGGGAACCTCTGTTGCAGTTTGCATGTGTCATTCCCTCTTGGGTCACACTGCTTTTACAGTTGCTACAACAAAATATGTAATACAAGATTCAAAAAAATACCAGTGAATAGGAAGTTCTGGAATTCCTGTGTGCACAAACCCTTGGCTTTATCATCAGTACGTACCAGCGTTGGAGAATTTTGATCTGGCCAAAAGGATTCAGGAACAGGCCAATGGCCTATAGGAACCCCAGTTTTAGGGTTTGGTCTGACATAAATGAGTTTGTGACAGCTGTGCCAAGGTTGGGGTCCAAAGGGTCTAGATATCTCCACCTGCCCATCTACAGAAGAAAAAGGCCTTATGAATTAAAACAGTTAAAACTCAAAAAGAGTATTAAACAGCTTGTATGAAGAGTTAAAACTACATCCCCAAGAAAGCCCTTCCTGCAGTTGGTATTTCTAAGAACAGCAGATAATTGTAAGCCTTTCTGCAAAAACAGACTATGAGAAACCAAATAAGCAGTGAGTGTTTACAGGATCATAGTTGAGAAAGCCAATTATCTGGAATCCTTAAAAATAAACAGGTCTTTTCTCCTAAATTATTGTTAACAGATAACCTTCAAAACTGTGCATTAAAAAAGTGATATACATGACTAATACTGCTGGACTTTTTATTGTAGCAAAGTAAGATCTAAAAAAATGCCACAAACACTTTGCAGTAACACCCAAAGAGAAACCTTGCTATGCCATTTAGAATGAGAAGTTAAAACAGTAAATTTACAGCAGCATTAACCCTTAATGCAGCTACTTTACTACATTGAACAAAAAAAGGATAACTATAAACTCAGTCTTTCCCCACAAGTTGTTCCCATTTCTAGCTGGCTGAAAACCACTGCTTAAAGCTTGGCAACCCATTCAACTATTATTGACTTGAATAACTGCACTGGAGACCACCTGAGCAATATGGCTAAATACAGATGGGTCTAGCAACTACAGCCAGTATTTTGAAACAACACAACTTCAGAATTATCAGGTCTTTGCTGTAGGAATGTCTTTCATATTGCAACACTTGCCCTTTGTCTTGGCAACTTCTGCATTAAATTCACTAAATTATATTCAGTCATCCCTGTTATTTGATCACAGAATCAACTAGGTTGGAAAAGACTCTTGAGATCAAGTCCGAACTATAACCTGATACCAACTTATCAACTAAACCATGGCACTAAGTGCCACATCCAGTCTCTCTTTAAACACTTCCAGGGACAGAGACTTCACTACCTCCCTGCGCAGCCCATTCCAATGCCTGATCACTTTCTGTGAAGAAATTTTTTCCTAATATCCAGCTAAACTTCCCCTGCTGCAGTTTGAGATTGTGTCCTCTCATTCTGTCACTGGTTGCCTGGGAGAAGAGACTGACCCTCAATTGGCTGCACCCTCTTTCAGGCAGTTGTAGAGAGTGAGAAGGTTTCCCTTCAGTCTCTTCTCCAGGCTAAACCACCCCAGCTCCCTCGGCTGCTCCTCACAGGACTTGTGCTCCAATCCCTTGACCATCCTTGTTGCCCTTCTCTGGACATGTCTGAGCATCTCAACATCTTTTCAAACCTGGGGGGCCCAGAAATGGACACAACACTCAAAGTGTGGCCTAAGCAGTGCCGAGTGCAGGGGAAGAATGACCTCCCTGGGGCTGCTGGCCACACTATTCCTGATACAGGCCAGGATGCCATTCGCAAAATGTGTCATACCACAGTGTAAAAAACAGCAAGTACCATCAATTGGTGAGGGGTCCGGTCCAGCCTTTTCAAAGTTTATTACCACTCCACTTTGCACTTTTTGCACTAATGACTCAAGACACTGATTCAGCATTCGTGGAGAGCACACACAGTAAGAGCGACCTAGAACAAAACAGTTAAGGTTAATGCTGTTCAGTGTTTCTGCCCTTATATTAACTCAGATCATTTAAAACTGTTTAACCACCATACACACTGATTTATATATGGATGATTTAAAGCTTCTCCTGAACATCACCTCAGTTGAAGCAGCAAGGCAGCCTAGTGAAGCAGTGATATGTACCTCATCACAAGTGTTTGGATTTTAGACTCTTAATGACTAACTCAAATTCCGGGCTGCATTCACGGAAAATGGGCTCCCCCTTGTGACAGACATCAACACTTAACTGTTCTAGAATTTCAGTCAAAGCACAATTAGTACAGCCTACAGACAGACAGAAATCAGTGGAATTAAATCCTTTTAGAATTCTTTTAAAATCTCTGTTTGCTATCACAATCCCTCTGAATCAGAACCATTGTTTTTAAAATGGGATAAAAACAATGTGTGAGTCTGATCTGGAATATAACTTCTAAGATATTAATAGTATGATTTTTGACACAGAAAAGTATCTGTTCTGCAGAACTACAGTCATACCTCCGTAGTCGTGAGGAACAGGTCTCCCGGGATCTCAAACCGTCTAATTCACAAACAGTCACGGGTTATTCATATGCACACAGGCCAAACCAATCACTCCACCCCCCTACCACTCCATAGCTCTGGGGAGCATTTTCGGCTCCTCCCATGGGTTCTCACAGCACAGGGGAGCAAAGGGAAGTATTTCTGAGCCCTCTCTGCCTAGGGAGGGCCCCAGAGAAGCCCTGAGCTTCTCTGCAGCCATGCTGCCACTTCCACAGCCGGGCTGCTACCACTGCGCATGCTTGCACTGCCTCTGCAGGGGGGAGGCTCCTGGAAGGAAGGGGGGGAAGGGGTGTCCCCAGGCTCTGGTTGGCACTCATGGAGCCAGGGAAACCTTAACTTTGCAACACTGCGACACTTGGGGCCCCTTATGGTGGGGGGCATGGTGTCTGTCAGAGTTTCTTTTCCTTTAGCTGCGGTGGCTACGATGCGTACATCCATACGGTAGCACTGGCCCTATGGACCCAGCAGAGCACCACTTCCCCCTGCTGGAGCAGGGGGAGGGCATGGGGGAACAGGAGCCTCCTTCTGGTACAGCAGCTGCAGTGGTGGCATGGGCATATCCTGCTGCTGCCCCGTCTCAGCACACAGCGCTTGCCCCACTGCCAGCCCATCCCCACTTTTGTGGGGCCCTTTCCCTGGGGCTACATCATCACCAGGTGCACCAGGCACGCAGTCCCCAGGCACAGACTGCATTGCCTTCCCTGGCTGTAGCCATTGAAACAGTAACACACAGCCACTGCCTGCTCACAGTTCACAGGCACTCCACACACATGGGCGAGTGGGGCAGAGGGGGAAAGCGGACATTACACTCCGGTCACAGTCCCTGTGGAGGACGATAAGTACTGTGCCCATCTGTGGGCAGCTGTGGAAGCTTTTACACAGACTCTCTCAACAGTTTAATGTTATGTATCAAATCACCGTTAGCGCCTCAGGAGTGCCCATGGTGGCCACATGCCTGGCAGGGGTCAGTCCCCCAGCACTGGGTCTCAGCAGCTGCCAGGGCATACCGTGGGCAAGCGGCACTGATGCTTCCCCGCATGGGACTAAAACACCCCGCGCCCCCTGAGGCATGCCACAGCATAAGACTCCTACAGTAGAGACTGGGCATGGAAACACACAGGAGCTGGGCAGGGACTGTGGCACAGAGCCAGAGGAGCACAGACACCACGGAACCTCCACAGCACTCATAAGCAGGGGGTAAGCGTTCTGCAGTAGGGACCAGGAAAGGAGACACACAGGAGCGGGGCAGGGACCGTGGCATGGTGCCACAGGACTATAAACACCACAGCGAGCAGGAGGCACCACACACCCTCCCCATAGGGCTGGGCCACTCCCACCCCACAGGGAGTGCTGGCACCAGCCCTCAGTGAAGCAGAGGCACTGCACATGCATCAGCCGGGAAGCTCTGCCAATGACTCCACCAATCACTGAGGCAGATTCACAGAGAATTTTCACAATTTGGTGAGGTTGCAATGCAGAAGTCACAATGCCCTGAGGTATGACTATTATGCATTGCATAAATCCTGCGTTGCATTCTGCATTCTCAGGAGGAGAAAAACATAAAATAACCCAAAATATTTCCTTGGCTTTTGGCTTCTTAGGAGTATAGTACAACATGAATTCAGCCCAACTGCACTGCAAAACAGACTCAATTATTATAACTTCTAATCACAATACCAAGATGCAATAGAACCTTCGTAAAAAATTCCAGAAGACAGACTCAAATTCCAAAACAAGTTACATTAAATTGTCTAGCTTTAATGCAGTGTCTTTAGTTTCAAAGTATCAGTCTTGAGACTATTTACAAGTACTGTAGGAACTTAAAAATGTAAATGAGTTCAGTTTTGTTCATGGAATAAACATTTCTAAAACAATGACATGTCAAAGGAGTCCAGAGCACTCACCTCCTGTGACTTCACACATGGGTGTGATTGCAGAATCATCCACTGGTACCCCTGTCATCTGCTCTGATTCTGGGGCTGTAATACCAGGCAAACGGAGAACCAAAGCAAACAACCTCTGATCCCATCGAAAGGGTTCCTTAGTCAACTCACTTCCAGGTAAAGGGGAATTAAGAGGTAAATGGAGCTGAAAAAAATTAAATCTGTGAATGCACAGCTTTAAAAAGAAACAAATTCAGATTTCATAGCAATGGCAACTCACTCTATATGAGCACCCATCTCTCTACACACATTTAGAATTTTATTCAGCCACTGTACATGACAAGCAAGACACCCATCATTTAATCAAGACTTCAAACATTTCAAAGCAATGTGATACATAATGTTGAGAGTTACAAAGGGATAACCACTTATAAACTGATCTAAACTTCAGAATCAATAGAATGTTTGCTTTAGAATTTCACCAGCAAGAGCTGCTTCACTGCAGCATTCTTTTGTTCCATTTTCTGTAAAACAGATCCATTCTCAGCTCATTATTTCCCTCAATTCTTCACGATAAGCACAACTGAATGAAAAGGTAATGCTAATCTAAAACTCCCACAGAAAAAATATGGGCATAGCTGCCAGGATCATCTACACCAAATAACTCAGTCTCACATGAACTAATGCAGTAGTTATGTTACAGTTGGGTATATCCCACAACTGAACTCATGCCTGGGCTTTAAGCAAAAAGCAGATGCTCTAATTAAAATCAATACTGAAATGCAAAATGAGTTATTTTAGGCAACAGGTAACAGTAGCCACAGCTACTCATACAAGGAAGAATTGCTTGCCCCATGACATTGTGTTGCCTCTGACTGGGAAAAGCTACAGGAGTTTTAGCTCAAAATACTAAAGATAATAAATATGCAGGAGCATTTTTTAGTTTTAATTCACAAAAAAGACAGTGAAGATTTCAAGCATGCTACAGCCAAAATATAGCAATGGTCAGGACATTATTTATTAACCACTAACAGCAACAGCCAGAGAGACTAACAAGACATCTGAAATCCCCAGGGACAGCAGCAGTTTTATATCTAGTTACCCCAAACACAAAAAGATGTGCTAGCTTCTCAGGGACAGCACAAAGCATTCAGAAGATTCTAACCTCTTTTTGCATCCAGATACTCACACAGACTAGTGGGGAAAAAAAGTCTTATCTGAACATTGAACTACAGAAGCCCTGAAGAGATAATCTCAGCTTGTAACAATTGAAAGTTTCAGAAAGTTCAATAGACTCCTGGCTGATGAGACCACTGCCAGCACAAAGCAAACTCATTTCACCTGGAGCACTGCAGCCATAAAGGGGGGGAAAAAAACCCCAAAGCAATGACTCAAATGCTGCAAACAGTTCTGTTATACCATGCCAAATACAAGGGTTAAAACCAAACACTAAAGCAAACTCAACCTCTGAAATATTTTCTAATGCAGCATTCAAATAAATCCCAATTCTCCATCTCAGCTCAATGTTAGCGAGAAAGTACTAGTCTGTACCAAAACTTGATGCAAGTCTACATAATCAACCATTACATATTGCCTACATTTTTAGCTCATAGTGCTTACTTAGGGAATTTGCAGAAAGCTGTTAAAAGTCCTTGTTTCTGTATTTTTAAGAGATAGACTGAAAGCATTAAATCTAATTTCCAAAATGGACACCTCATCTATTTCTACTTACATACTGCAATCATCTCACATTGGAAAAGACACAGGTCATCTTTGGTCCTAGCTTTGAGACTGAATCAAGTAAACTGATTGTTTTTGAAACATGAGAAACCCACTCATATGTGGCCAAGACACAGAATATTTTGGACTTCATCGCACCTGATGACTCCTCCCAAATTCCTGATTTTGTTTATGCAAGCACAGAGTACATGGGAGAATAGAACTACTTTTCCTGAAAGTTTCACATGAAATTGGCCAAGGGGAACCAAGCTATGTACCCAGTTTATTACATGCAGGTCTTCCCCTTTTCCTGCAAAGGGCCAGCAAGGACTGCCTGCCAAAGGAAACGCAGTTAACAGAATAGCAGCATTCCTAGTAAACAGCCTGGAATCCTAAGTAAAATGCTCAAGAACTTCATCTTCAGTTGGGGCTATTAAGGAATGCTGTTCAGGCTTTCCTATTTAGATCTGACTGAACAGAAGATGCACTAGATCTGAACAGTATATTTCACCTGCAAAACATACCTAAGTAACAGTATTGTTTTCCTTCAGGCAGCATACACACATTTTTACTACATATATAAAAAGTATCCCCCTGGATCCTGCACCAACCCTACCCTTAATTCAGTTTCTCATGCCACAAAAGCTTTCTTTGGCTCAGCTGGTTATACAGAGAATCTCAAAACCAGACAGTACTCAGGAGCAGGCCATTGCATTAAGTACATATTACCATCAAAAGTGTTTTCAAACTATACAGCATCATGCAAAGCAATCATTGAGACAAACACCCTCACAATTTAATGCCAGTTAAGTTTAACATCTATTTTTAACATTTATACAAGCCAAGTAATAGATCCAAACCACCTCATTCTCTACTGACATTAAGTTGGTTTTCTCACCTCCAGTTACCTTTATTCAAACTGGTATCCTATTACCATAGCAACTGCATACCTGGCAGAAAATACGAATTCTGTATCTTGCATTTCACTTCTTTCCCCATGCATATCTCAATATGAACGCATGCACTTATTTTCCTTTGTCTTTCACACTGGCTGTTGAGAAAAAGGTAGACTGAACTATTTAAAGGGAGGTTATTGATCAGCAATGGTCTTCAACACACTGTCTATAAAAGCGTCCTCCCAGTAGTAGAAACCAGCTGTTTTGTCTCAATACACAAACTCTACCATTCCCAAATGCATAATGCTACAATAAGACAGTAGTGTGTGTCTTATGCTCCTCTTCACTGTCTTTAAACACCTTAAAATATTCAAGAACCAAGAGGCGGTGGAGGACAACATTGTACTGGAGAGATTTCACAGAAGGCTGTTATTGGTGAGAAGCTCTTTTGTTTCTTCTCAGTCCTCATTTCTAGCTACATTTACACAATCATAAGCAGCAGCACAGACCAAAATACCACAAAAAAGAGGATTCTAGAGACCTTAGGTTGAAAAAAAGCCAAAGTAGTATTAGAGCACTGTGCACTGTCATGGCAGCTGGGGAAAGACAGTAATGGTCTCCTGGAGGTGACTGCACATGCAGGCTCATACATTAGAATTAGCAGCACTAGCACCAAGTACTTACAGGCAGCTCCACCTTGGGAAGTGTCATAAAAANTGAGCTGACAGTCACACACTGCAAATGCACACATCAAGACCTTAGAAGATGTGTCAAATGCCACTAACAGGAATAATAAGGATAAGGAAAAAAAGGAACATACACTTAATGATATTTGCCACATTTCTTGCAGAGTTGTTATAGAAATCTCAATTCTAACTGGAGGACTTGCAATTAAAAATATTATGGAGCCTTTATCCTGATTATTCCTGAAAGTAAGCACGACCTTGCCACTTGCTGCAGTTGTTCCAATAGGAATGCAAGATGACTTCCCTGGCAAGGACCAATGTGACAGTGCCAAACAGTTCTGGGATGAAGAGTCACAAAAGTCACTGATTCCTCCTGTAAAAGGAGCATCAGAAGAATGGCAACATACAGAAACCAAGCAGTACTGCTTGTACTTTTTGCTTGCATATCAATAGGTCAAAAATCCAGTTTCAGTCTTGCAAACAGGAGTTTAATGGTTCATCTTAAAACAGAGGATGTGTGTCCCCGCAAGCAACTGACCATTTGTTAAAGAAAACATCAAGAAACCATTAAGACCAGATCTGAGCGATCAAGCCAGAAGCAAAAGCCACTCCATGAAGAATCCATAGCACAAGACCATCTAATTGATGATGGTTTGCCAACAGTACAAGTCCATCCCCTCTCCAAGTTGTGACTGGGACAAGCAAGTCCAGGGAGGAGTCTGGTCAACAAGTCATGCTGAGTGTAGAACTGCTGTCAGCAGTCTTTAGTGCATTAGAGAGCAGTGCCAGAAGGGACAGAACTGAAGATGTTACTAACTTGTGCAGGTGGAGATGACAGTCTGTGCAGCTATCATTTCTGTCTTCAATCTGAGGAACTGTCCCCATGAGACACAGGAGCACTGAATGGGTAAGGCTGTTTATCTGCAAAACCCGTATTAAAATCCACCAAAGCACAGGACATCTAAAGGAATTCAGCAAGAGCTCTGAAATGGGGTTTCAGCTTGACTGCTTCACACCAGGGCAAATGACAGTGTTCCCATAGTGACAAACTGATCTCATTGGTAAGAATGCAGATGTTCAACTGAATGACAAAGCTTTGAGGAAATTTGTCTCCAGATTCCATGCTGGCTTCACAGGTTTTCAAAAAAAACCTCCCACAAAAACCAGCACTCTGTTGGTTCTCTCATACATGCCTTAAAGGAGCTAAAAATATACAGCCTTAGTCAATGCTAAGAAGTAAAAACACTGTCATACCCTGTGGGATATGATCGCTTCAACACCAACTCTGAAAAGCCTCCCCAAAGTCAAATCCAAATAACAAGAGACATTTGAAGGTGATTGAAAAGCTTTGTTACTGAACCAGTGAACTTCCACATCTTCAGGGTGATGTTACTGTACCAATTCTGGTTCGTTTCTGCATGTCCAACTGGAGAGATAACTGTAAAGGACACTCAAGTTGCACTAGGAAGAATTCTGATCAACAGGAAACACACTGACAAAAGCAAAAGATCACCCCTGAAGGACAGAAGCATCCTTGGATGCTTTGTTCCTCTGCTTATTGACATTGTAAAAACGTTCCTACTAGCACACCTAAGGCAAACAAGAAAGAAGTCACAACCATTTGTGGTTATGAAACATAGACCCAGTACATACAGATGGAAAAGCATCCAAAGAAACTTGTATTTGGTCTTGCAGGAAATAAGAGCAGTGGTCACTTTCCATTCTTCCAGAAGGCAACGCCTTTACATCAGCTTATTTGCAAAAAAAATCATTAGTTCACTATCATTAGAGGCAATTCAAATCATGTGTCAGATTTGGCCCAATTGACACAATCACAACACTAAAATTCTAGGTGTAGCACACACATACTGGTCAGCACTGCTCATGAGTCAAGCCTAAATTAACCCAACTAGAGCAGTCACCAGAGACCTTTTTTTCTCAACATAAGTTACCACAGTCAAAAGATGCAAATGTATGACCAAATGACTGCCTGACCCTAAGAAAATGCCTTCTTGTGAAGACTAAGGTGAAAAGGTTGCACCTGCATTTAAAGGGACAGGAAGACAAAAAAAAACCCTGCTGACTATAAAAAAAATTCCTGTGTCTTGCTGTAAGAAAATGAGCTTATGACAACCAATATGGCTTTCTGCCCTAAATCACGTTGGATAACAAGCTAAAAGGAAATGTAACAGACTCATAGCACTATGTACATGAGAAGGGACACACAAAGGCTATGCAATCCAGAGCCTTTTGACTGCTCNCAATCACTGGATTAAGCTGAAAAGAGCTTATGAGGTAAAAAATATGGTGGAAGTGAGGTTTTTATACAGATAACCTACTCATTATCATGGATCCAGGAATTCTCTTTCAGTTACTGGCTAGACTTATTTGTTAGTGGTCCACATAGAAATATGAGGTCATTCCACTTGCTTCCTCTAAGTCAAGTAAATTACAAAAACACTCAAATACCACTTTTCATACTGACAGCTTCCGTAAGCGCTGTAAGAATGCAATATAATAGACTATCTATTTAAGATAATAATTTAAGAGATTATAAGGTAATAAATTTAAGAGAAATTTAAGTAACTAATGAACAGCAGTATATGACAAGTCAGTCTGTATAGTCAACTGCGGTGTAGCACAGGGAAAAGTCTGAATTCTCCCTTTAATCTTTTCCCTGAAAAGAGGATGAGCTCAGGGATCTTTCTGTTGTTCTTTTTGGTTGGATTTTTTACTACTAGATGGAACAGGCACTGCACAGGCCAGACCAATCCTGTCCCTAGTGGTTACTTCCATCTTCTTATGGAAAGCATCCAGTATAGAGAGCAAGTTAAAATAGTTAAGTGCATCAGTATAGCTCCGAGTTTGCCAGATGCCTGAGTGGGTACTCCAGTATATTAAGATCTTCATTTTAAACTGCTCTACTGGTTTATTTGAAATCCATTTCTTCCGCTCTTGGATTATAAGGACTACTGATTTGATTAGAATNAAAAGCACTGGACAACCTATGCCAGCATTTAATCACTCAAAGTGGAAATTTTCTTGGTATCCAATCAGGATTGCCCATGGTACAATTAGTAGTAGTTGCCTCTCATCTCCGCCCTGTGCACCCCCAAGAATAGCCAGATTCACTTCAGATTTTACAAGTCAGTCATCTGACAGCAGAGAAGGTACTTCTCAAGAAAGGCCTTAAAACTACTAAGAGATTACCCCAAACACTACCCTGCTGCTAACAGCACTATGTTGTAGAAGATCCTAGAAGTGTCACACTATTCTACTCTACTCAGTGTTTTGGACTGCACCCATTCAATCACTGGATTAAGCTGAAAAGAGCTTATGAGGTAAAAAATATGGTGGAAGTGAGGTTTTTATACAGATAACCTACTCATTATCATGGATCCAGGAATTCTCTTTCAGTTACTGGCTAGACTTATTTGTTAGTGGTCCACATAGAAATATGAGGTCATTCCACTTGCTTCCTCTAAGTCAAGTAAATTACAAAAACACNTATATTAAGATCTTCATTTTAAACTGCTCTACTGGTTTATTTGAAATCCATTTCTTCCGCTCTTGGATTATAAGGACTACTGATTTGATTAGAATCTTTTTAAAGAACCCAATGTGAAAGTAGTACCTTTCACATACTCTCTAGTGACCGCATCCTTTGGGAAGTCACTTTGTAAAACCTGCCTCTATACATAAAGAACTTACATCTAGACTAAATTAAAGACACATGCCCTAAGAAATCAGTTTCTTCTGCTAACACATTTGAAAAGTCATGAACTCCATGGATGGAAATAGTCTACAAAACAGATCAACAGTTGCATCACAGGTTTCTGTTACATGAGAAGTACAAAGAGTTTTTTGTAGTACTATTGCATAAAATCATTTCAAATTAAAAGCAAAACACATCCAAGTTTAAGCTACTAATGAGCATTCTTCTGAAGGCTTTGTGCTCCTTCTGCAAATAGTATTGTAACACCACGTTTCATAAACATTGCTAGGAACAGAGGTCAGATCTTACCTCTTCCTGGANATGAAAAACTAGACACTTAACGTACCTGTATTTAATAAACATAGGCAAAAACAGGCAACATGGGATTTCACAAAAAATGTGTCCTGCAGCATTCTGACAAATTAGCAGCTGATAAGAGAAGCAACTGTCCCTTCAAAACCGGTTTGATTCCCCTGGTTACAGGCTTGATTTTGTGTGACTTAATTATTGTGTCCAAGTAAAGCATTAGCATAGTACCCTGTGATCATGACCCGTGTTAAAACTAATCACTCTGTGTATTAAGACTAACAAACAGCACCAGTTACATTTTGAATACAGAGGTTTAACCAAAAAAGCAAAGTTGACTTTAGAAACAAATACATAAACTTTTCATACAAGTCATTTTAGAGAAATATATACACGGTAAGACATTCTGTGATGCCACAGGGACATTCAACTAGTGTAGTGTTTTTGACAACAAAATCTTGGTGGGTTATTGGCACTTTATTTTCCTGTTGCCAGTATTCTAGGAGCATTCTGTCCCTCCTGAAAAAGAGTTCCACAGTAATCCACACACATGCCAACTTCAAGATGAGGCAGTGCATGCCACTCTACCTAAGGGTAAAACTGGACTGAATAAAAGACGCCTCAGTATCTTGTTTAATAGCTCCTACTCATCTCATTTTGCCAAGATCAACCCCTTGTTTTCCTTCAGAAAACAAAAAATCATCACTACATCCATAACCTAGTTCTGCTTAAAGGCAAACTACACATCCTGAATGCTTATAAATTGTCTCTCAAAATATGAGGAGAGAGCTAATAGCTTTCCATAAAAGACCTTTAAAACGCATTTTTTAGAATCCATTCAATATAAAGGATCATCTCCTGATTGTGTGCTTAGAACAGAAATATTACCTAACAATTTGAAATATTTTTGGTGAGGGGTATCCAGTTTGATTACTGTGTCAAGTTGACATTTACAGTCAATTTACTGTATACCAAGAGAAAAATGAAAAGTTATTTGCTCAATGTTTTTTCAAACCTTTGCGAAATTTTTTTAAAATAGCATGCCATTACTACAAAAAAATGAAAGAATAAAATTAAAACAAGGCAATCAATCTCCCCTATGAAAGCTAAGCTAGTTCATAATCCAGTTTAAACAATTGCTCAAAAGAATTTAATGACTCAAAGCACTCAAATGAAAAAAGTTACCTGAGAAACTTTAGCCTTATTTAATTCTTAAGAACAGCTACAGTATGTTTTTCTGCCAACTAATAATTTACCACAACAGTAAAATATCAGCTGGAAGCTAATTACACCGCACTGAAATAATATTGAAACCAGTGATTCTAACTAGAGGAAGAGAACATTGTTTTCACAAACACTGAGCATAAAAACACTTTAATCCTACTGCTAATCAATGAGTGTAAAAATAAACTGACATTTGATAAAATTAATATTTTTGATTTAGAATGTGATAAGCAATGCTCTTGTGTCAACCATGTGGTTCAACCATGTTAAAAGAGCAGTATTAAAAATCCCGTCTGACAACTCCTATTACCTTTAAAATCTTTAAAATTCCTCAACTAGACTTTTTCTCAATTTTACCCATCAGATTTAGGCTTTAAATTTAACCAATTTGGTCTAAGTCCAATTACAAAGTTGTAAGTAAGGAAACATGCATTCCTAAGCTTGAGCTCCTCTAGGACACGTCTGTGGGAGAAACGCCTCTGTCCTCAGTCTACTTTTTATAATTTCAGAAGCATTTTACCTGCACAAAGGATGACCATCAACATACTAAGAGTCAACTCATATTCACAAACATATCAAGGAAGAATTTCAGTTAAAATGCCTCTTACTGAAATCTGTTCTTGACTAAAAACTTCCATGTCACCAACCTGTAAAGAATACCACTGACTCTTCTGACCCTACTCCTCACCTCAGCAGTACAGAGGTATATAAAACCAATATTAAGTCAAGTATTCCTAAAAAAACCTTATTTAGGTAGGCTTTTAGAACTCAGATGTTTTTGTAGATTTCACAAAATGAAATTCCAGAAGACCTACACTTACAAATTTTAATTAACCTGCAGCAGTTTTGCCAATAATGGGTTGAGAACTTTATTTCAACCTAGTTCTACAGTAATCAAATTACTTTCCATTTCCCTTCCTCTGGAAATATACCATTGGAACACTTGGAATTTACACATCTTAAATACCATATTCTTCAAAATACATGGCAGTACCACTGACTGTGAACACCTAAGTAATTAATTCAGTCCAGCCCAATTATTTTGGACATGCAGTGAAAGGGGGTGACAGTGAACACCACCAGCTCTTCAGCAGCTTCCAGGAATGCTGCAATGCCCGGCAAAGCAGCTCAGGATAACAAGGTGTAAATAACGACTTACTCTGACAACTAATCACTGCAAGGTT
>WEKX01028978.1:474998-487550 GCA_013390025.1 Pitta sordida
ACACAGGGTGTTTTGAAAACTGCTATGAAGATTTCATATTCATACAAATTCTTCATATAAGCCAGAAATCTCCCTCGATACCTGATTAATGACAAAAATAGAAACTAGATCACAGTCACAAATAGGAATCTTACAAAACAACCTAATGAAAGCCCCTTTACAGAAATATCACTGCTACCAAGAAAAAAATGCCCAGGGTTTTTCTGGAAGGGCTGCAGGATAGAAAAAGCACTCTTACTATTAGTGCTAGTCCACAAACATCTAGAGTATGGACAAACATTCTTTATCATAATACTGAAATGTTTCAGCTCTCCCTGCAGTATCCAAGATGGGAGCACACCAGCTCTGCCTTCCCTTGCTGCTAACTATGTGGGAATACCACCTCACCCACAGGTAGTTTCAGAAATAACACAAGTAGATTAATCTCCTGTTAATAATTCGATAGATCCCCTTACTACAACAAAAAAGGGAAAAATGACCATCAGAACTACAGGTGATAGTGGCAGGTTTTGCAAGTCCAAATTGTAGCTCCCCTTAGACCCAAGAAGCGTAAAGATTTAATTCCTCTATATATGAAACAATATACACACAGAGTGGGTAAAAATACCAAATGTCTTCAACTGAGGGACAAAGGAAACAGGTGTGACAAATTTGAAGGAGTCCTAATTCAGCCCATGACAGTAATTACACACTATGAAAACACCAACTCTCAACACCACCCCTCAATCTCACAAATGAGAAGTCACACGGATTTTTCTATAGTTTTACCTGATATTTGGCAAAATAGCGCCAACATTGAGTACCTCACCTATGCCAACTTTGTAATTGGAATGTTAGCCAGCAGAGGGGGCACAAGTTACTAAAATCGGTCCGTGTACGAGGGGATTTGAGTCACCAGATCAACCGGAGGCACGCTGTTTGCATACTGGCTCAAAACACACAAACCTCAAACCTCTTTTCCAAAACTTTATACCTAACCCCCCTAAATGTATCCGTGTAAGTATAAATAACAAGTAATCACTGAACTTTAATCTCTTATTTAACCTTTTAATCCAAGAGTTGGCACATGGTTTTCTGACCCTAGGGCAGCACAAGCTACCATGTCACTTCTCATTTGCAGCCGAACACCCACCTTTTGGAAGGCTCAGCCACAAACATTCAATTCTATTATATGCACACTCCCTTTTCTTTTGAAGGTAAAAAACCAGTATTTATCAAGTTACTTTGTCTTTTGGAGAAGACCTTAAAACCAGAGTTTTAAGGAAGTCCACGAGAATTTATCAAGATATGAACTCATGCTTCCATTAACCCACCACCCAGGGAAACGAAAAATGCTGTTCTCAAGCACTAATAATTTCTCCTGCACTCACATTCTGAAAGTCAACATATCAATGGCAACAATTTCACAGTAAGGATGGCTACCAAGAGATCTCTCCTCTATGAGGTGAGATTACAAAACTTAAACCTCAGCTACATACAGCTACCCTTCTCTATAGATATTACAGGCAAATTAATTTCCCCCTGTTCTAGAGAATTCCTCAGTTGACCGCATTACAAATACCTAAGAGTTACTACAATGCCCAAGACAAACTAATCACAGTTTCTTATTTGGAATACCTATGGAGGATTACATGGTGTTTGCTTCATCCCTTACTGGCACTACAGATTAGCAAGAGATGAAATTATATTTGAATACAGTCAGGACATGGTTTTGGTAGCATGAAGCTTTCTGTATTTCAGGAGACTAAAACAAACGAGTTTAATGCTTAAACAAAAACAGAATAAGAGGAAAATAAGTAAGCAAACGGTCTTCAAAGCAGAACACAATTGTAAGAGCAGACTTTTCCTAAAACCAAAACTCCCCAGCACATCACTTGCAGAATATAAGAATGGAGAATTCTTGAAACAATGGACATTCCGTAACAGAGGTTACATAAGCTCCATATAAGAAAAGGAAACTTAAGGTATTAAGGAAAATAAATTGTACCAAAAGAAGTAATTTGCTCCTTGGTTTTTTTGGTCCTAAGCATTATTTTTGAAAATCTTTTAAAAAACCTGTTTATGGCTTCAATTAAATACTGATCCTCCAAGTGTCTGTCATCTTAAACTAACCATGCCCAGTCTGGGAGCTGTAAAGTAAAAATCAAAGATCCAGTCATATCAGCTCTATAATTAGAAATACTACAGAGACAAAACAGCTTCTGAATTGCACAAGAAACAAACCCATTTTCAAAAAGAAAGTCACAGAAATACATTTAAGCACATCAGCTGCTTGCTTCACTTGAGCTTGCAAGTTTGCATCCTATAGGCAATGATTTCATCACATATCCATCTTGAAATATATAACAAGAAAATTCTGTTTAGTATCATCTTTATAGATGCTCATAACTTGACACATTCCCGGATCCCAAGTCTGGCACTGGATGTGCTGCATAAAGACTATTTAATTGCACTACTTCAGTCACTTTGGAGTTCTCTCAAAAAGTTTGTGCCAAGAACAAAACCAAAACTAAGAGGGGGGGAAAAAAGAGGCAACACAAAGCAGCCTGAAAAATAGATGCAACGCACAAACTGATCATTTAGAATACAAAATCTCCACACTGAACAGTGCACATGTGAAAAGAGAAGCTACACATCAAAGAAGCAGTTTAAGACTCTGTTAATGCTGAGCAATAAAGGAATGATAAATACATGGGAGGACTTACTAAGCCATCAAGCTTAAAACCTTGGGATAACCTGATGTCTTCACACGCCTAAATCACACAAGACCCAACATGAGTAGGTCAGTTTCAAAAATGACAGTTTAGTATATAGGCTTGTCCTGTTTCTTTAAGAACGAATTTAATTGACTTTTAGATATCATATTATGTAAGTGATAACTTCTTGATTAACTTCTAAGTGCTCCAATTTAGATAAGGTTCTTGCTAAGTTTCAAAAACAATTCAGTACCTTATGCGACAGTCTCAAAAAAGGCAAAATATACACAGAACTAATTTCATATATAATGAATTCAAGCAAGTGAATTAACAGTGAAAACCAGCACTGAAATGAACAAAAAGCCACTAATTTTGAAATATTTAAGTACTGATGTGACAGATATATGTTAATCCCAGGAAGGGAAGAACTGTAGTGCTCCCTTATAGTAACTGAACTATATAAGCAGCAAAAGCAACTGTGATCACAACTTATTTGTAAGAGCGGAACCAAAGGCAAAAAAAGCACTTTATCAGTTAGTTACAGATTAGTAAGTGAATCACTGCTTCAATCATCTGAAATTGGATAAATCAACCAACAATAAGTGAATACAGTGGAAGCTGCTCAAAAATAGGTTACATTTGAGCTTTTATATTTTTTTAAAAAAACAGATTAAATAATTATCCATACCAAACAGAACTTTAAAGTCAGTCCCAAAGACTCTGGGCTTAAGATGATTTTGGTCGTATTTCCTAAACACATTTCTGAATGTCTTATTCCAAAAATACCTGACCTTGTCAAGCCCTGGATCAAGTCCCTAATTACAGCAGCCTTTCTGCTTCCCAGCAATTACTTTCCAGAGCTGCTCCTGGCTCAGTCAGTGCAATTCCCAGTGCTAAGCCAGGCCTCTCTTCCCTGGATACTGGACAAGGGTAAGGAGTCCTCCAGTTGCCAGCACACTGAGCAGGGAAAACACATCACACCCTCTCCCACTCCCCCATCGTCCCTCAAAAAATATAAACCAAACCCACACCAACAAGGGGAAAAAACAGTTATGTACAAAAATCAATACATCTTGGGGGGGGTTAATGATCCAGAGTACTGACAAGCTGACTGAAAGCAGCTTATTGACCTGAAGCACTTCTGGGGGACTTGGGAAAGTTGCTCGGAATTCCCTCTTTATCACCACCACTAGAGTAGGAACAACTTCTGTTTGAAACCAGATTCTGAACCATTGGAGTTCACAGTTCAGCTTATTAATCATCTCTCAAACACTGATTTATTTCACTCCATGAAGTTACACTCACAACTTGAAGCAAGTTTAGCACAACTATGAACATGTGAGAGGCCGTAAGTTGCAGAGCAGTATGTTGAAGATGTCTTATAGATGGACACAATCCAGCAGGGATTCTGGAATTCAAAGCTGGAGGGGTAGAATCGTGGGAAGAAAGATTGTCACTTTTCACTCATTCTGTATATAGAGCATGTCTAGACAAGAATGTCAGTGCCCTAAGTTGATTCCAATGACAGTTATTCTGGATTTGTACAATGTAGCATGACAAAATGCAGTGTATCCAGATAATTTATCCATTACTACTGGATGAAAGATTAACACCCTGCTCCCTACAGGCAGTCGCAGTTACATGTAGATAGGAAAAGAAAGGCCTATAAACGAAGGGAAATGGAAGTGGCAACATTGAACAGACACCAAGTGTAACTTCTCAGTTGAAAATCCCCTCATCACATCAACACCCCCTGAAACATTATTTTCAATTCATATGTTGCTGAACCATTGCCAAAGTCCCACACTGGAGATCATCTAGCAGTTCCTGCTAGACCAGTCTTCTAGAAGACCCCTGAAGCTAAAACCATGGAACTATATTAGACATAAGTGTTGGTTATTTAGCTGCTATTTAGTTACCTACAACTGCAAGATGCACACTGACCATCCAAATTGGAATAACTAGAGTAGGATCAATTCTGACAAATTCTCTTGACCTCTCACACAACCAGAAGTCTTATCTCCTCAGTGTCCAATAAGTCATTCAAGGTTCTTACCTGTCTGTTTTAAATCAATCACAAGCACTAACCTACTTTCCCCACTGGAAAACTCAGGCTTACATCTATATCAAATGGCAGATCCACACAAGCTGGGGAAAATCCCTTAACTGAGGCAGAGACTATCTCTAGAATGAAAACAACAGGTAATTAGGTAAGATATCCGATTTCTCAATAACGTATGACTGAAATTGGTTGTGCATTTTGGAAAGAAATCTAGTTCACTGGGGCCAACTTGATGGTACTAGAGTGATTAAATAAATCCTTTCAATTTTTTTTTGTAAAATATACTGGCAATCTGGAGAACCTGACTTCCTGCTTGCTGTCAATATTCAGAATTACAAAAGTAAAAATATACTAATAGATGGTAAACACTTTGACACACTTGATATCCTTTCTACATATCACAGACTCATCAGAAATCTCACAGTTCACAGGCTAGTTCACCTTAAAAAAAATCAAGTCTCTTAATACATATGATCACTGCCTCCTACCTGCAGCATTCATTTTTCCTTAAGTGAACCTGATCTACCTTTTGGGAAATTAAAATTAGCACTATAATCACACCATGAAAACGAGGTATTTAATAAAGAGTTCTGTATTAGCCAAGATACAATGCTCAAAAATTAGATTAAACTCCAATCTCAAGATAAACAGGTAAAAACAACTTGAAAAAACATTCAGACAATTCAATGCTAAAAGTCACATAAAATGTAACCATTAACATATTCAAGTGAGAAACGTAGATATGGGGATATTCTATTAATTGAAAGATTCACTCTGCCATTAAAGGTACAGAATGTTCTTGAAGAAAAAAGCAACAGCAAGCTCTCAAGCAACACAATCAGTTTCATCTGAGCCTCAGTTAAATTAAAAGTGAGGCAGCTCCCCCCCAGCTTTACCCTATTTACCATTACTTCATGGATTTCATTTCTCAAGGCATCTTTCTGGAGCCACCCCTCCATGATATTCGAGGGATTAGTGTACTTGTATTTCACAAGATAATCAAACTCGTGGCTCATTATCCAGAGGTATTTGTGCTGCCTCCCTGACAAATGGTTGGGATGAAATGCAAGTATGTTTCAAAAATACAACACTGCAGCTATATGACACATACCTTTAAGTATCCAAATAACAAAGTGAGCATATCCAAGGAGACTACATATAATGGCCTGAAGAAAATAAACTGTTCCAGAGAGAAAGTCACACCAAGAGAAAATTTTGGTCCTCCCAACTGTCCTCAGACTTCCTCTGATGCCTTTTTAGGGAATCCAAGTATATTGGCCAGAGACAGCCACCTGTATCATCTGCTTAACCTTTGCCAATGCAACTGTGCTCATGTGATGCCCCAAAAAGCAAAGCCACAATGAACATGTGATGGCACTGCCCCTTCCAAATCAGATCTGTTTAAATACTGAGCACTTAAAGACAAAGGAGTCATGGCACATTCAGAACCTGATGGAGTATATCACTTCTTACTGCTACTGAAAAATACTGATGAGATTGTTTTCACTAGAAAAAATAAAGTTGTTTGTAAAAGCCCATTTCAAATTGTTTAAAAATATACTGAATTGGAACTAGAAAAGTGATTTTAAGAACACATCAAGAGTTCGTGAGCTTTGTTGCACTGGGAACGCTGAAAAGCAAGCAGTTCCACCTCAATGTGAAAAAACACTAACAGTGTCTGCGTAGCTCTCATTAAAGGTTTTTATAAACCAAAAGTACTTAAAAATGACAAATATTGCAAAGGTGGACAAGACAGCATGCTTTAAGGTTACAGTCTAAAAGGTATACTTTCAAACCAATGTACTTAATTTCTTCATGCAGCAGGTGAGAATGACCTTCACCAGCATGTAACATATACATCTTTGACATCAGCAGGCATAGAATTTTGTTAAAGCCATCTGCATTCCATAGAAAATAGGAGACTATGAGAAATCCCTTCTTATATATATTTCCGTCATTATCATGCTTCCTCTCTTGGTTACCACTGTCTGAAATTCTCCCATTTGGTTTTGTTGGGGAAGGGGGACAAAAAACCCCAAACAGGACAGCAGAACTACTCCAGTGCAAACCTCTGCCTCCACCAACATGACAAGCAAAGTGCCTGTGCCAACAAGGCAAAGCAGGAAATGCTAACCTACACTTTGCTTCCAAGGCTGGAGGCACACTCAACACAGGCCATTCCAGGCCACTGTTTATGATCCTACAATGTCAAGACAAAAGCCATGCTCAAAGAGTGACTTTTGAGAGCAAGGAAATCCATCAGCAATCTTCAAAAGCCTAGTGGGAAAATAAAATCACACTGCTCAACAATTTAAAGAAAACACATCACTGCAAAAGCATAATGCAGTCAACATTAGGGGACAGTATTTTACATGTGATTGTTGTGGGTTTTATAAGATCAGATACCAGACATGTAAGCAAATAGTCTTGTTAGATGGTCAGACATGGCATGGCTAAAACACCTGGAAAAATCCTGGTGTTTAAAAACAATGCCATTACATACACGATACCTTCCAGGCTAGAAAGAGCTTCCACAGAGCCTGGTAAGACATCCAAACTGTGTTTCTTGTACTAAACCTAAACCCAGGCAGCACCTCATTTATCACTGTGAATCAAAAATATATATCTTGAGACCACTTGTATTACAGAAGCATCATGGCTGACTTTCCTGTTTCAAAACAACTAAAGTTAGCACATGCTTTTTTTGTATCAAATCTGTTTAAAAGTCAAATTCATTGCTAAGCCAGTTTTCTCATATCAGTAATAAATACAATACTTCACTGAGTTAAAAAGCTCGTGTTAATGAAAAGCACATTTCTATCTGCAGTATTAAAACAATTTTATCATGAAAAAAAATCTGTAAAAATACCTTGATATCAACTCAACCATTTTGAAATCCACTCAGGTAAGTCTATTTTACACTATCAAACCTTATTCCGTGCAATAATGTTGAAAAAAAAAAGACCTTCATTCCTCAGATAATAGGCAAGGTGAAACATACGGGGTTTCAGAAAATCAGAGCTTTGGCAATTTCGAGCATCTATTAGATTCCAGTTTCAGTGTTGTGTTGGTCCTTTGCACGTATCCAAAAACTATGGATACATATTCTATCTTGGACTCAGTGCTTAGTGTTAGAAATACCACCCCAAATTGCAATTAAAGCACAATAACGGTTCATTTCAACCATTTACATTTTTACTACATTGTAACAGCAGCTCCACTTTCCATGTTTTCAGTTTCCACAGAAACACATCTATTCGTATTTAACCTTTCTATAAACAAGCTGCACATTTACTTCACTCAAAACTAGTTAGATTGTGACTATACATGCAGCAAGAAGACTAAGGTTTGGTATTTCAGAGTACCTGAAACAAAGGAGAAGCTGAACTGGAGAAAAATAAGAGAACTCCATTAACTAACTGCACACTGGGCTAATGAAATACAGTATTTTGTATGATACAACAGTAAACACTGAACTTAGCAGTTAAACTGCTTTCTTCCTGAAGACATCCAAATCCTGTATTTTTTCCCAAATGCAGGTGAGAAGGACTGCTATTTTGAGCAAAGGCTAAAAGCTGACACCCTCTTTGACGGTTCCTTCCTCTGCTATCACAATCATCACAAAGCACGCTATGGGGGGAGAAGCTATTATTGGACTCAAGCAGGATAATACTGAATTTATCAATCTGAAGGTGCTGTAAAAAAGTTAAAGGAACAGTCACCTTAAAATATGTGTACTTTCCAAAACCGTTTTTTCTTGACAAAAGCCTTCACAAAAACTTGGCTCTAGCAATCCTAGGTAAGACAGTGTTTATAAAGTCCAACTATAGCATTAATAGCAGAAATAGCTTTTGAAACAGTCCTCCACGTTCTTCCTCATCTAAATGGGCTGACAGTGTCTCTTTGAGATCAAAACGTGAGATACTGTGATCAGCTGATCATTTGGTAACTCAACCTTTGAGCAACCAAGCCAGTACTTATTTACTGAAAAATTATCCTGAAAAATGATAAACACTCATAAGAAAAACCTAAATATTAAAGCTGAAGAAAATATGAAGCAGTAGATGACAGAATGGCTGTTCTGCCATCACTCTTGTTCAAGAAGTCAGCTGAGTGAGAACTCTGGTCCACTCTGAAAGAAATCAAGTCTAGTGAGTCACACTGCCTTGAAACAAAGTTTATACTCAGTAGGGGGACAAGATATCACGTTGTTGGACAACCTAACCAGAGAATCCCATCAAGCTTAATCACGTCCTGTCATTTGCAGGTACAAGAAACATCTGGTTTACAACGCATACATGTGAAACAAGTGGATCTTGGCAAGAATCTTAGAAGCTTGTCAATACACTAAAATACAGGCAAGATAGTCAAAAGATCTTACATCAGACAGATTTCCCACCAATGTCACATAACACCACACCCAAGACACTCTAAGTGTTACTTTTTTGTAATCTTCTACTCCCACTCTAAGATAATCACTCTTCAAACATCTGCCTGCTATATTTTAGTTAACCACTATGTTGTGGTCTTAACATTTGCAGCTACTTTAAAAAGGGTGAATCAGCACTTGATCTTCTGAAGGAAACCTCTTTCAAATCCAACTGAGCACTTTCGCTTTGGTGAACTTCAGTTTCTCATACCATGTATGGTTAAACACTCATTTATCTGGGGCATATTTTATATAGTGGACAGGAACAACAGGAAGATGACAGGATAAAACGACAGTTCTCAAAAGGCCAATGAGAAGTTGAGGACAGTTTCCTGACCTGGATCTCACCCTGAAAATGCTGAAGGATTAGTTAAGTGCTCCAGAATTTGATCTGATTTACACAGAAGAAATACTATTTGGATGAGAACAGCCAAAATGGGAACCTGTGACTTCAGCAGCAGATGACCTGACACTCGCAATGTACAGTAATCCCTCACGATTTCACAGTTCACCATTTGTGGGTTCAACATATCACAGGGTTTTTTTCCCCCCCATCTGGACCATCTTTACTGCTACTTGATGGATTTTGCTTATTGCACCACCTTTCTGGAACTGACCCCCATGATATTCAAAGGATTACTGTATTCCTCTATTTTCATGGACACTAAAAAAAGTCCAACTTTCTATTTACTCTCCTGACTGCACACAGGAACACCTCCTCAGCCAGCTCCACATGTGGAATGGAGTAAAAAACATGCACAAGCAAGGGTGGGTTCAAGCCCAGAGAGGCGTATAACCAAGAGACCCCAGAAAAAGTCATTGCGTCCCAGACAAAAGAGCAGCTATTGCAGTAAGGAACACTACTAGTGAGTCAAAACAGCTGGACAACTCAACCGCCCACTTGATTCAGTAGCTGAGCACATCTGGTTCTCTCAGAGCAAACTATTTGACATGGGTTTGACTAGAAAAATTATCAGTAGCAATGGGAAAGAGCAAGCATTCTGCATATGTGCCTACAGTGGTTAAGTGTTCAAAAGATTCATATTACTCATGTAATTACAGAAAAACAGCAGAAAACAGGAAAGACAGATCTATAAGGAGAGCAGATGGCAATAGAAAAAATTACCATGTGTGGAACCAGCACTTTTTTTTTGAAGTTTCATCACTAAACTGACATTTTAAAAATGTTCAGGCTCACTTGATCATTAGTGACAAAGCATTACAGTGCAGCATGACAGAAGCTCCCTTCCCAAACAAAGGTGGCACGTTATCACACAGACTCTGCGTACACTGGAAAGGGGAGGACACAGGGGACTTCTGTTCACGACCATATTTCCATGTTAAATATCAAGAGCAGTAACCAATCCTTAGATAGTGGAGGAAGTATTACATGAGAATAACAAACAAAAAGAGGACATTCAAGTTAGTATACTTCCACTTGAAGAACACTTTGTCCAATACTAATAATATCCCTCAGGTGAAACAAATCCAGGTTTTGATCCAGTGCCAGAAAGAACTCGGTACATTTCCGAATGCATACATTCAACCTCTAGTTTCTGTCTTTTAGCAACTCATACTAATGAGCAAAAGAAAGCTGGCCCACACCACATGGAAGTCCTGCTTTGAAGAGACAGTCGCAATAGAGGTATTAGAAAAGCACAGCTTCTCAGGGCTCTGGTGTACAACAGACAGGTTTACAGAAACACAGGTATGCAGAGAAATGTTGTGGTAAACTCACTGGAAAAAATGGGTTTGAAAAAGTTGTGCTCCTTCCAGTACTGTTGGACATGTGGTGTTATTGGAAAAACAGCCCACCTCTTAAAGTGTACTTAATTGATTATACAGAACTGTACAGAGAAAGCAAAGTTCTCATAATCATACCAGGCTCACCAGCTAAGGTACTGAACATTGAATTGATACAAAAAAGTACAAAACTGAGCTGAGGTGGTCATGTTGGAGGCCACGTCACAGCTTAAAAATTGAGAAATAAATGAAGTCTAAAATAATAGTTAGGTTTGGTACCGGACTACATAACCACTGACTGTACTTCTTCAGTCTATCTGAGCTCTGCTCATTTTTGAAGAAGCTCCCATATTGCGTATTTATCGAAGATGCCACTTTGGACAACTAGCTGATGGCTGTCTCAGGGAAGTCTGTGCTTTAAGACTTTTTTGTTGCCTATTAACAGTCAACCTACCTGCCCATAGTTGTCTATGCCAGTTACTAATCTATTTAAGTTTAATAAATCAAAAGCTGTCCTTAGGGACTGGCCAAGAGTCGTAAGTCCTTCAGCTTGAAGGTTTTTCAGTTCATTCATAAACGTTGCATGGTTTTCCTTCCAGCCAGCCTGCAAAGAGAAATGTGAGAAGGCTTATTCTGCATATAGAAGTTTTGCTTTCCTGTTAGGCAACGAAGTGCCTTTCCTGCTGCACACAGCTCACAACAAATGCCAACAAAACGCCTCAGAAGTTACATTTAACGCTGCCTGGAAAAGTCTGAAAACATGCACTTCTCTTAAAAGTTAGAGCTCCCTATCAAACAAGCATTTTGAACCTGTTCCGCAGGACAAACTCCTGTGAAGTGCCCAAACCTTAGAGCTGCTTACACCACCCTCCCACAAGCCCTTCCCAGACAGAAGCCAAGCGCGCTGCGAAGGGAGTTCCAACAGGTTCACGGTCCTGTCACGTGGACCCACCGCCCCCTTCCCCCCCGCCCCGGCGGAGCGAGGGAAGTGCCCTCCCCTTCCGAGTGCGGGCTCCCCGGGATGAAGCCGGTCCTTCTTCCCCGGGCTCGCCCCTTCCCCGCCGCACGAACTCTGCCGGGAGTCGCCGTCCCCCGTCCCCGGCTGGACCCGTATCCCCCACAGTCCCTTGCAGCCGCGCTCGCAGCGCGCAGGAGGCGCGTCGGCCATGTTGGTGTCAGCGCCGCCGGAGCCGCGGGGAGCCCCGGGGCCGGAAGGACAGCGGGGAGGAGGGCGCTGAGCGGGGGTTACCTTGATAGCGTAGGGGGGCTCCTCGAAAGTGACCAGCATGTACCTGTCTCCCCTGCTGGCCGGGTCCCGGGCTCGGAGCTGCGGCGAGGGGGACAAAGCAGAGGGTGAGCCGAGAGGCGGCGCCGCCGCCGGAGCCCCCCGGCTCGGCTCGGCCCTCCCCTCCCTCCCTCCTGCCCGCACACTCACACACACACTCACAGACACTCACACACACACACACTCACACAGACACANCTGTGCACGGGGAAGGGCGCCTCCCGCTGCCCCTCTGCCGAGGCGGGGGGGAAGGGGGGGCAGCCCTGCCTGCCCTGCCCTCCTTTGTGTGAGGGGCCTGCTCAGCCCAACACAGGCTGGTTTATGAGGGAGAGGCGGG
>WEKX01028978.1:494532-533421 GCA_013390025.1 Pitta sordida
CACCAGTAAGCCAGGACTGTTGGTAAATTATGGAGAGTGTCTTGGCGAGTTCATCTGCTAGTTCTTTCATCACCCTCGGATGGATCCCATCTGGTCCCATGGACTCATGATGTTGCAATTGGAAAGCCTTGAAGGTTCTAATATTTTCCTGTTGGCATTTTTAAGGCAGCATACCATTTATGGTTATTTCCCAAACATGGGTCCAAAATAAAAAGTCCAAGAAAGTCTATCCCATAATTCTGGTTGACACTTTTCCAGGTTTGGGAGAGTGTGTGTGTACACTGGTTGTATGACAAATGTAACGTTTTCTCAGAGTTCTTTCCCTCCTTTATGATATTTCTATTCTCTGTTATTCATTTTTCCTAGGACCTTGACACTGTTATATGCATTCATATTGGCTGGTTTAGGTGAGTTCTGAATGCAGCTAACAGGGATTTATATAACTGGGGTCTCAAAGGAAGATGAAACTTAACAATCCAAAGGAGACAAAAAAACCCAGGCTTTATTATATTCATCCCATTACCTTTCAAGGTATTGCAGGTGGGTTTTTATTTATTTTATTTTCCTTGATCAATTCTTACTTTTCTTTGTGTCTTCCATTTTGTGTCCTCTTTATCTTCTCTTCCAGAAAAAGTTACAAAAAGTTTTTTCTTGACATTTCTGCTTGGATATTCAGTCTGACTTCCCTCAGCTGGCTGAGGGAGAAAAAGCCAAAACAAATTATTTGCCCTGACAAGCGTTTTCACTTTTAATGTTTTCAATGGTTGGTTCTGCTGTGTGCTGGACTTCTGCAGCAGCTAATAAGTAACTCCTGATGCCAGAGTAACTCCTGATTCCAAAGGTTGACAGGTATCACTTGAGCTCTCATTTCAGAAGTAAATGACAGCCCTTTAACCCAATTACAGTCCAATGCAGCATAATTGGACTCACTTGTGATTATCTACCAACTGCCTATTACAGTTGACTTATGGGAAATGGGACAGTGTTCCTTTTTCAAGGGGAATGAGAGTCTGTTGTGCTTTAATTTATACATTGTTAAGAATGTTCCAGCCCATTTCCATCATTTCACCAAAATTCCCATTTCTGCACATACTCATTGTTTCCTAATTTCCATTTATTATACTGAACTCTATTACTTGTATGCTAACATGTTTTAGACAGTATCCCTCTAATTAATACAGCCAATTTTGCTAGAATGTCAATTACTGTGTGGAGTATATAACTGTAATTGTGACCATTGTCTGAATCTGTTCCTTACTGCACTGCTAGCAATCCAGTAGTCCATTGCCACTAGCACCAAACCTTCCTGTAATTCTGATGTTGTAGTGAATTCCTTCCCAACTGACAATAAGGTCTTACACAGCTCTTTCTCCGCTTGAATTCTCTGGTTTCTGGATTGTGAAATTATCCTCTGCATAATTCAAGAACTGTTTCATGATCTATGTTTGGCAGAATTTGTTACCCAACAGATGTCTGGACAGTTAATGACCTCTGTTAAGTAGAGCCCTGTGATTTCTTGCTACTGATGGTCCAATAATTTTTAATGTATTCTGCTACAAGCCAGCACTAGGGCAGCATGTCACCTCCTGTTAAAAAACAGAAGCATAAAATGTGTATAAATTTTCCTTTCAGCATTGTTGTGCCTTATCAGAAGTGGTATTTTCCCCACATTTTCTTTTGATTCTTTAAGTTCATGAATGTGTGCGTACAATGCACAGATGCACATAGCTCCATATTTTTCCTTTGCAAAAGCCAAAGGACATGAATAAACCCCCTGAAATTAATCAAAATATACTTTCTAAGTACTTCCATAAATACAAGTCAGAACCGACACTGCCAGCCCTCAAGCTGGGGAAAGGGTAGATGCCTAAAAAAGTCTGTGGTAGCAAAGCCTCTCTGACTGTCACTTTTACACATATGGCAAATACAGTCTTCCCAGATGATTTGAAGGCATTGGAGTGTGTTATACATACCTGCTCCTGCACTGGAAGGGTCATTGTGACCAAGCTGATGGATTGGAAAGTACCAAAACCCTGGAGAAAAATTCATCTGCTGGATCTACACTGGTAAGGTTCAGACGCCCAGTGCCCTGGCACTGCTACGCAGAGCTCATACAATTAAAGTACATATAAGCAGATTACTTGGCACTGTTGGCATGCGACTCTTAGCAACCTCTCAGATTGTACAGAGACATGGCTTGGAGGACAGCATGAAGCAGGGATCATTTCCCCAAAAGCAATTTTACGTACTCACTTTTGGGTGAAGAAGAAAGTGTAGTTCTGTGATAAAAGCTGGGACACCCCATTTGGCCTCAGCACCCACAGGACAATCTCTGGTCTGTTGTGTGAGCTAATAGAGCTGGAGTAGGTCCCAGAACTACTTCATACAGCTTTGGCCTGGATCCCTCTCTTTGGTGAAAGGTTCCTTTCTCAGTTTGGTTTTTTGAGGGTTGTTTGTTGGTTGGTTTGTTTTAATGTATTTAAGTATGTGCATACATGAATACCTTTTCAGATGTGACTTTTCAGATAGAGAAACCTGTTTCCAACATTTATTCATTACAATTTGAGGGTCTTTACATGTTCTTAACTACAGCCTGTCCCTTCTCTAGTGTTTTCTCACTTGAACACTTTGGAACATGTGGCCAGTTCTTAGTGTTTCTTGTCACAGTTCACTGTCCTGTCCTATTACTGGGAACTTATCTAACACACCAGATAACACACCAGAGAAGTTATTTTGACTTGGAGACCATCATTTGGCCTCTTATGGAGTCTTCTGAGCAACTTTCATCTTACAACACTGATACCTGACTCAGAGCCTCTGTGTGAAAATTCTCCTGTGGTCCTCCTAAGCATAAAATACACAGGCTATTCTGGGGCTAGTTAGCTTTAGCTTTGAGGGCTAATGAAAACTACTGCAAATGGAACTTCTTTTTGTCCCCTCTCTCCAGTCAGTTCCAGGTGGATTGACTCAGGCTTTCTTTGTTTTCTCATTTGGAGTTTCCTCACCCACTTTCAGAGGTACAAGATGAACATTCATTAGTTCCTTGGTCTTCACAGAGGTATTTCTAGTATTGTGACAGATTATGCTGTTATACAAGGAGGTCACTGAGATACAGATGAGGACAAGACTGAATACATAGTTAGTTTCCCCCTCCAAACACACAGCCTCTATTTTCTATTTTACAGTAAAGGGTATTTCTCCCACTTTCATGAATTTTCCCATTTGGTAGATGTCCTACAGCGGTCCAGTGCTTTCACACCCACTCTTGTCCCAAATGATGTCTCCCTGAAGCAGCTAAACCTGACTCAGACATGGTTCATTCTTCAGAATCAAAGGGCACTCCATAGATTGTGGCAATAGACATATGGGCCTATTACTGTGCAAGATGCTCAAAGCAGTCAGACATTCTGGCTGTAATCTATCCAGAACAAAGATGATGCTTATCAGGAGCGACCCTGAGGTGATCAGGGAACCAAAAGCTCCACAATACCATCTGTGATAGTGCCCATCTAAATGTGGGATGAATGTATGTACTCAGGCCAAGGAATCTTCCTGCAGTGATGGCCAGAACCAGTGACTTACCTGCTAAAATGAAGGTGACACGTAACATTTGCACAGAATAAGACATGCAAAAATTTGATTGCACAATCTGAGATTCTGTGTCAACTCCTCAAACAGCCCTGTGGTGCTGAGTCATAAGTCTCTGCATACACTGGAACTTCTGCAGTTTTGCTCTCAAGCTGCTTCTTGGGACTTTGCAGAAATAATTTTGCACAGAAAGGATGAGTTCAGCTTCAGGAACCACATACTTTTAAACCAATCTTTTGTCACAGGTTTGTGTTGTCAAAAATTGGCATCTTTAAGTGAGGATCTACCTATTTTTTTAAAGACTCACATGCTTCATTTATACAATATTAAGCTTTCCAGGTAATTGCAGTAAGAGGTAATCTACAAAATCTTCAAGAAAACCACCCAGCTGCAAAAACTCTTGAAAAATGCATGTTAAAAAGATGTTTAATTTGTTACCAGTAGCACTTCTAGGATCTTTTTGGCTCTAAGCTGCATCAGACCTTTCTAATATTTTTGATATTCCTGCATTCTTTCTTCAAATGTACTTAAAATACTAACAAGCAATAAACAATGGTTTATATTTTCATGGTAGTTTTCTTGTTTGATTTTTCTCCTTGTGGACTCAGACCATAGAATCACAGAATGGTTTGTGTTGGAAAGGACCTTAAAGATCATCTAGTTCCAACCCTCCTGTCATGGGCAGGGAACCTTCCACAAGACCAGGTTGCTCAGAGGCCCATCCATCCTGGCCTTGAACACTTCCAGGGATGATGTGTATTGATATGGAGAATTGCACTGCTCCAGGTGCAGGACCTTGCACTTGGCCTTGTTGAACGTCATGGGGTTTCAGATGTTTGAAAGCATTTTGTCAACCTAACAACTTCCACTGTAGGCCCATGTGTAGTAAAGGTGAGAAAATTAAAAAGAAAAAAACCCTAAAAGGCAAAAGTACAAAAGTTATTGTAAGAAAAAGTTCCTTGATATTCCCTGGACATGTTCTTAATTGCACACTTGAGGTGAAAGAAAAGGAAATATGTACTTCAAGGCTTTCATATAGTTCATAGATTATGCAAGAGAAATTCATTTACCTTTCAAGCAGGTTACATAGGTGATTTTAATGCATTTTCCAGATACAAAAATGTGTCTACTGCTGATACTTCATGATTCTTCAATATCACAGAGAGAAGAAAGATTTAGGGAAGAAGAAAAAGGAGTTATGAAGTCCTGAGGCCTTGAAAAAAAATAAGAATAATAAGCTTAGAAGAATTAGTGGTCAGAAAGTTCTACCAAAAAAGACAGTGAATTAAATTACAGAGGGTGTTTTACAGCAAGTTGGGAGCCCAGAATGTGAGTAATACTATAGCAGGATCAATGAGGACAAAGGAAACAGCAATAAGACTGCATACAATGCCAGAACTGCTTATGGGGCAAAATGGATGAGCCAGAAGTTCTCATTTGCAGCCCACACACTGACACAGCATCCCTTTTTTTGTTCTCACATGTTCACAGTCAGTTCCAAAGCCACCAGCACTTGCATGGCAGCTAAAAATGAGTGTATATCTTCTCGATAAGGTGCTACACAGTGATAATGCTGGCATATTTTTTACTGCTAATCTTCTCCGTAACTTTGACCTAGAGCAGATCCAAGCTCTCTCTTGATAGCTCCTCATTTTCTGGATGCCCACATAAATCAAAACTAAGGAAATATAGAAGAAAACTGTCCCAATGAGCATGCAGGCCTTATTAATAGACATATGATGGGCAGTATACTATTCATCTGTGACTGATAAATGCCTGGAGCAAAATAAGGAGCAGTGATTAAATTTGAGGGTACATCTTTTTAAGCAAGATGGACAAGTGAATTTTCCACAGAACATTTTGGCACTCCATGAAGTTTGCCTTTCTATATAAAGCGCTCATCTATATTTGTTTTCCACATGCTTCCAAGAATGATGTTACATCTGAAATTTAAAATATTTTCCAGTAACTGTCTTATGAACTGATGAACTGATGGCACAAAAGGAGGAAAGAATTTAAAGTGTTTTGCAGTTGCATACTGCTGCTTATATAGAAGAAATCATAATTCCCATATATTGTAAAGCAGGAAAACAGTTTACATACAGAGAAGAAAAGCATGAGAGACATGGCATGAGAGAGGCAGCTCTACTTATGGCCAAGTGGTTTTACCTTTTTTATGCAGTTCTCATTTGTGTATTTAAGTTCTTTGGTTTTACATGGGTGATTGAGGAAGAGGCCTCAGAAGCTGAAATCTGGCTTGCTGTCAACAGAGCAGTTATAAATTTAAGCACTGAATCAGTCAAATTGCAGTTTTGCCCCCACACTAGTTCCCTTCTTGCAGAGTGAGAGCAACTGGAATCAGATACTTAATGACTCCAAAGAGCATCTGTTGAATAGTTTGGGCCTAAAAATCAATTGCCATAAAACAGTTTTCTTAAAAGCCTGGCGTGGGGGCCTTTAATATTACTCATTATTGTTCCGCACTTTGTAAAAGGGCTGTTTTCCATAGCATCCACAAAGAGGCAAACCTGTTTATTAAATTGTCCTACACCTACTCAGAGTAGGCCCAGTGCTGGGCAGTTTTAGCTGGAAGGTATCAGGGATGTCACTTACGTTTCCAAAATGTGTTAAGGATCATAATTTTGCAGAAAAGTACAATTACACCTAAACAGAGCATACTGCTCTGCTTTATGGTGAAGGAATTTCACATCCTCTTGTAATAAGAGTAATAGCTTTGCAGACGGGGATATGCAAACACGGTGACATCAGAGCTGGGGACCTTTCAGCTCCCTCCGCTCTGGGCCACTCTTTCCATCTGCAGTTTGGGATTCTGTCCTGGTGTCTGAATTGTCATGCAAGATGGGATTGCCTACTTTTTGAAACAAATTCAGTTTGTAAAACTTTGAAGAATCTTACCCTGATACGTATCAAAATAAAGACATAAAACCCCAAACCCAACCAACCAAACAGAAGATGGAGCCAGAGAGTAGTTTTTAAAGCAAATTGCCAAAGAAGATGGGGAATTCGGTTTGCTCCAACTCCTAAGCTCCCAACAAGACTGTTTCATTTGCCATGGTGTCATGCCAAAACACAGAGTAAGAGAAATGACACAAAGAAACACAGATGAGGTAATAGTAATTTGATATAAAGCAAGCTGCGTTTTTCGGCTTGTTTTTCACTTTGTGTTACTTATGGATATACTTTTCCTTGAACAGTTCAGATAATCCAAGCATACCTTAGTAGCCACACTTTTCACTGATTCAGAATTTATGTTAACGAAGAAAAGATCCTTTAATGATGTCACCATATAATCTTTGCAATTTCCTGCAAAAAACAAATACAGTCTGGTCTCCTGTACCATGGAACTGCGGTCTTATTCAGGTCCCGCAAAGCCCTACTTTCGCATTGATTGGCAGCTCATTAACAATTTGCCCCACAATGCCGCATGGCTCCCCTGGGGCTCTGGCGCTGTTTTGGCACTGCATTGCCATGTATTGGTGTTTGTGTCAGCACTTCCTGGTGCCTGCAGCCACCCCATGCTGGGAAAAACCCTTTTCTGCTCGGCCAGGGACACGGGGGCGGGGGAACCACCTGCGCTGCTGTCCCGGCGGACCTGAGCGCCCCGAGGGGAGGGGGCGGGGGGGCAGGCCAGGGCAGCCTGGAGTGGAGGGGCAGAGCGGGGCCAGCGCGGCTCGCCATAGGCAGAGCAGTGCGCCTGTGGTCCATGCAGCACAGCGTGGGGGTTGATTTGAATATTCATGACTGTCTAATTTGAATATTCCTGCGTGTCAGGTTGCACATGTGCAGTTGTGAAATGGGCCTCCTTTATTGCTGAAAAATCGCACCACTAAAATGTGAAGCCGCAATATGGGGGGTGCAAAGTGGAAGAGGGCCGACTGTACTAGAGGAGCTTCTTATAATTCTTAATCCTCCTTTTTTTTTCTTTTTAATGCAGAAAAAGAACTGAATAAGCTTGCTGCTTTTGGTTTAAAATTCAGTTACTAAGTTGTCTTGCTTTCAGTCCTAGCAATATTTTTAATCTATGCGATCTGACTTGAACACTGTGACAGAAAATGAAAAAAGATCTTCTAGGAAGTATTTATAAAATTTATTTTCTTGATTTTTTTTTCAGTTACATAGAGAAACACTTTTCTAAACTACCCTAATTTTGCTTCTGTATGTACTCACTAAAATTAACATCTACACCAGTTCTAACTTTGTTTGAACTGTCATGGAAGACATGATTACTTACCTTTTAAAACAAACTTATTTTGTAAAACTTCTAACTAAAGTTTTGTCCGTTCGTTTTTTTCATTATAAGTAAACTGTTTTTTAGAAGTTTTTGCTTTTATTGTATGTGACAATAGTAGATCTGGGAGAACACTCAGGTTTTGTTAGTAATTTCAATGCCTTTCCCACCATCACAAAAATACCCTTTTAGCCTATTGTGTAGAATGGAGGAGGAGGCTTCAGGTTCCCACTTGGAAATCTCTATTTCTTCTCTGCTTCCCTTTCTCTTCTCGCCAGGTTTCCATGCACTACTTTTTCTTTCCTCAGTCATAGCAAAACTGATTCTGTGTGCAATCATTTCTCAACCGTATTTCCCCATCTCATCAATGAGAGTGGAGCATTGACCTCAAGTTTGCACACCTGGTGAAATGATGTACTAGACCTCAGGACACTTTTCTATTATTCAAGTACTTTCCTCATATTGAAGAGGAAATCACCATTATAGATAAGATTTAAAAATTGTCATTAAGAATTTTATCTTGAATGGCTGCTGGAGCCTCTCTTGCATTGTGTTGTGTTTGGTGGGGGGTTCCCCTTCCTCTCTCCCCAATGGATAACTTATTTCCAAGATCACACACTTATATACTGCATATATTTGATTTCAGCATATTATTATTTGACATTGGTCCAAAATGCATACCCACCTTTCAGTGTTTTCCTCCAGTGTCTTAAGCCTTGAAGGAGTAGTTGGAACTGAAACTGTTTAAGAATATAGGAGATACAAGATTAATAGGGAAATGTGATGTTTCAATAGGCAATTGAAGAAAATCCAGCTGATTTGGGCAATATTTAGGACCTACTTCCAGTCCCATGACGTACACCTTTGCCTATCAAGACACCCATTTTCTCAACTACTTTGTTTCTTAAAAGCCTGTTTGGAAAAAATTCTTCTGGGTCTTCTAGGATACGCTCAGCCCCTGATTAACTATCACAGTGCCTAATCTTGAACACAAACAACTTCAAAGTCAGCAATCTTGCCAGACTTCAGTTTTAAAAGGCATTTTTAGATACATATCCGTTCTGAAGATTATCAAGCACGTCATAACCTTCAAAGAATATCTCACACCTCACCAAGCAGTAGGACAAACATTTCTATCTGTAGGTCTAGCTTAGGACTGCAGGATCATCCATAACAGTAAGACAGTGGGGTCTTTGCCTCTTTAGTAGTAGTTCCCTTCTAAGAATTATGAGTAACAGATGTTATCCAGTCCAATCACACATTCTCAGGAAAATAGTTTGAGACTGCCAATTCATTTCCTATAAGCTGTTGCTGACCAGGCTTTTCCCTTTAAACTAGACTTAGGAACATCTCATAGTTTAGCTGAGAAAGTTTAAATATCTTGCTGTAGTCCTGCAGAAACTGTTTGCTTAGCATAACAGAGATTACTAAACATCTTGAAATTTTGTTTCTGCCCAAGGAACTGACTATATCTTTCCTCTGTTGCCTACATCTACTACATAGAGAACGTAAGTGCAAGTGGGCTATCAGGATTTGCTCTGTAGTTGATGCTGCTGCATGTAACTCCTGCAGAAAAATTAAATTCTTGATCTTGGATATTTTCATACCTGGTATTTTTCATGGAGAACTACTGCTCATTGGCTTAGTGTCGGTAAATTTAAAGTTACAGCTGAAATAACACTTCCCAGTCTGCTGACAACTTCTGCGATGTAGGACAACAGTTCAGACACTGAGCATGATTTTCCAGAATCTTTTGGGACAGCTTATGAAAGTTTGGCATACGCCTTGGCATTACATTCTCTTTTCTCTGGCACTAGCAGGGTTTGGGGCACATTATCTCATTTCTTGGACCTCAGTGAATCTGTCAGGAAAAAGAGTGAGAAGTATGTAGTCTTTTGATAAAAACGAGCTGCTGGAAGTCTGTCGCATTTCCCTTAGCACTAATCCATCCGAAGGGGAATTTCCGATGCCGTCCAGCTGCCGCACTGCTGCCAGGATACCCGTCTAACGTAGCAGCAGATATCCCCTATTTACCTTCAGTTCCCAGAAAAACTCAGATAGAAAAATGCAACCAGAGGGAAGCAGAGCCCTCTCTGTTTGCTCTTTACGCCAGGCGGCCGCAGCAGTGCGGCCAGGGGGGCGTGTGTGTCACACGCACAGTGTGGCCACCGTGCCGACACATGACAACGCGGCACTCGTCAGCAGCGGGACGCGCTCGCCGGGCTGCCCGCAGAGGATAGCCCGCGGCCCGGGAGGCCGGCTATGGCCGGAGGTGTGTGGGCGAATCTCTGCCTGGTCGCGGCTTTCCCTCAGCAAAGGCGCGGCGCTGCAGCCCCGCCATGCGAGATGGCGGCGCTCGGCNAATTCCCACGGAGAGCGCGGCTCGGGCGAGTGCCTCCTCCGCCTCGGCACTGCGGGCTGCCTCCCGCCCTCGTCCCGCCGCATCCTGCTCCGGCACAGCAGCGCTGCCCGCCGGCCCCATGGCAGCGGAGCCCCAGCCCAAGGCGCTGACTCGCAAGCCCCTCCTGCTTAACAAGGTGGAGGGCTCGCAGGACGTGGTGAACATGGCAGCAATAGTGCCCAAGGAGGACGGGGTCATCAGCGTCTCGGAGGACAGGTACTGGGTGGACAGCGGGCGCCCGCGGCGGTGGGGCTGTGGTGGCCGCAGGGTCCTGGGAGCTGCTCCACCATCGCCGCCGTCCCCGGGGAGCGGCGCTGGGACGTGCCGGGTCGTGCCGCGGTGGTTCGCCTCCATCCCCAGCGAGGGATGGTGCTGACAGACCCCCAGCGCCCCTGGGGGGACTGGAGACTCCGACACGGTGGTCCGGCATAGGGACATTGATTCAGGCAGCTACACCAGGTCCGGGAGGAGATGGAGTTCAGAGCAGAGGTCTCCAGCTTCGTGTCACCCTCCTCCACTGCTGTGTGTGGTCAGGGCAGCTGAAATTTGCAAGACTTGAGTGACTGTCCTTAACGTGGGTATAAATGGGATTTGAGATCCACTTCATTACAAGGGCTGCCAGGGAGGCTCTGGAGATGTTTGACCTTGCCTAAAGATTGTGGTGGCATTGGCTGGAACAGTAGTTTTGGTTCCCGTTTCTCTTTTCCAAGCGTTTCTTGGTAATTGTTTAAAAATATAGCATGTATCAGTGATAAGATCTTGAAGTTAAATCCCATGTTGTAAAACTGCCAAAGAGGAGAATGCTTGCAGGAGGTTTAGCAGGGCTGTGCAGAGTCTGAGGCTGCCCAGAGGCAACTCTTGTCTCTGTGAAAGAGCTCAAACTTATTTCAGCCCTGTAGCTGCAGCTCAAAAACTCTGTCTCGAGGATCTTTAACAACTTAGGTGGTTTTTTGCAGTGTCCATAAATTTAAGCAGAATGTCTTTGCAATTTAGGTGCGCGGTGTAACTCCTGTTTTAAGATGGAGAGACACAGTGCGTCAACATTTTGATACTCAAGGATATCTTGATGGGCTGTTTCTTATGGCGTTTAGTGTCTGCTTTTATGTCTCTGCGAGCTTTCTGAAAAACTGACAGTATTTCCATTCATCTTACTTTTGTCCTCCCTGTTACTTAGTTTTCAGCTAATTGTCAAATATGTCTAAGTTTAAGGTCATTTAAGTTCACCTAGGCTGAGGTCTCTAAGTAAACTCTCATGCCTTGCAGCAGAAGGAACTGAGATACTTAAACAAGTGCACTGTCAAAGGGACTTTAAGCAGAGTTTTACATTGCTATGTGCTCATGGTTTTATTATCTTAACATTTTTAATGTATTTGTGATGTTGAATAAAGCTTAGGCTTGTTTTGGTTCGTTGTAGCTTGTTAAGCTTGGTCAGCCAATTCCTTTTACCTGTAATAAGGTATTCCTATATTCGTATAGGTCTGTCTCTCAACCTCTGCCTCGCCCCTCACCTTACAAAAAAAAAAAGTATCTTCAGTTGATATGTTGATGCTCCAGTCTGGTAACCGATAGGTCAGGTTCAAGAAACGAGCAGTGAAGAAGAAGCCAGGGATTTCACACTAAGAAACTCAATACAGTTCATGAGCACCACCCTCGCCCTTCTCACCCTGCAGCAAACCCCTGGTGTAGGTCAGTTAGGTCCAGCTTGCTGATGAAACTGAGTACAGAAATCTTCTGCTGGATGCGCTGACCGATGTCTAAGGGTTTGCTGGTGGGACAGGACGGCTGCACAGACATTAAAGTACTGAATAATTCTGGAGCTTCCAAGGCTGTCAGATGTCTGTCTGAAGTGTCCTTGAGATGTCATAAGCTATGATCCCGCCTTTTATTTCTTTAGGCAGGAAGACGTTGGTTGATGGTTCTTTTTCTTCATTTTCTGCCTGCGTTAGCATTTTTATTGTAATTAAAAGGTGAAGAGTCTAAGACTTGTTTGAAAGGAATAGCAGAAGTCTAATCTGGAGGTTTTAGGATACCTGGGGTGAAAGCAAAATTTGTCATACTCTCCATACCTGTGTATTACAATTAGGCTTGTGCAGATTTTTATGGTAACTTTTCCTGTTTGGACTTGCCCTCTAGTGTTAAGTGTTGATGTGGTTGTTTAATGGCTTTGAAATGTTGAGGGGTTTTAAACCTTCCTGGAAACTGCAAAGGATGGTTATGGAGATGTTATCTGGCTCTTTAATTGTTAACCAACTAAGTGAGTTTCATCCATGTCGGTCAGCCTGTTACTATATGCACGACTCATATTAGAAATGTTCTGCAACTTTCGCAGAGAACTTCAGCTGGAATGACTCACCTCCTTCAGCACTTGCTTCAGACAAAGGAAGAACTGTTTTGCTGGCTAATGGCTGAACATATCATTATTGAAGTTGCTGGTAGTCTTAGTATACACAACAGCAAGGTTTAAAGGTTTTCTTTATTGCATGATGCAGACTTATACCTCTAAAACTTTCAAAGCAGGAGCTGGCTTAGTCTCTGGTGTCAATTTTGTATGGCACCAGTGGTTTTATCTGGTTGTAAATGACATGGAAGTGGTTTCAGCTATAGCTTGCAAACATAGTCATGCATTGTATAGATGTGAATCGTATTTGTAGCACATACATGCAAATATTTTAAGAAATAAAATTAGAACCAAGTAATAGTAATAGAGAGTGTGGTTATTCCTCATAAAGAATGGCATAGAGCAGGAAAGAAGAAATCTTGGTGAGGTGGGGAGGTTATCTATTTAACTACATTATCTAAATTTGACATACCTTGCAATGTTGCAGTTTCTTTTTAGTGTGCCTCATCCATACACTCTACAGATTTTCTCTTCTGAACATGGTCTGTCATGGTAATTGAGTGATGCGCATTGTGTCCTAATCTTAGTGGGTTTTCTGATTCCTTACTAAGGCAAAATAGATTGAGTCTGTATCTCCACAATACCCCTGATGTGCATGGGGAGGGATAAGATACTTTGTGGCTTTCTTCTAAGGAAAGGGATGCACCCCTCTGCACAGGGGAGAGTTAAAGTAGTGGCAACATTTGTTGTCCAAAAACGTGTAAGTCTGATTGCAGGATGGCTCTAAGAAGGAAGTTATTAGCTTTCATCCATGCTCTTTAACCTGCCAGCAAACACATGGAATAAACAGTTGCAGTCGGGTCTCCTATATCGCGGACCTGCGGTTTCAGTTAGGTTCCGCGAAGCCCTACTTCTGCATTGAATGGCAGCTCATTAATATGCAAATTTGCCCCACAGCTTCACATGGCCTCAGCGCTGTTTCAGTACTGTGTTGCTGTGTATCAGTGTTTGTGTCGGCCCTTCCCGGTGCCCGCAGCCACCCCACGCTGGGAAAAACCCCTTTTTGGCTCGGCCAGGGACAGTTTCATAACTGCACAGCGGTGGCTTTGGGGGAGCGGCACCACAGCTGCTGCCACAGCAGGTCGCGCATGCGAAGTTGCAGAAAGGGGCCTCCTTCATTGCTAAAAAATCACGCTGCTAAGGTTTGAAGCCGCAATACGGGGTCACGAAGTGCAAGAGGGCCGACTGTATATGTATATAGATGAACATGTAGAGTCTTGAGTGACCTATAGCACTGAATGCCCATTTGAACCTTAAGTGGGATTTTCCTAATGTGCACAGCGGAACCTAAGTTGTCACAGCTTCCTCTGTATTAAAACCATGTGCTACCATTTCAGAATTGGTGAGTGGCCTTGTCTTTTGTTGCCTTCAGAGGGAGATGTGGGTGTTGGGCATGTCTGAAAGTAGGTCACTGGCATGTCAAGTTCAGACATATCTAACTCCATGCTCCAGAGATTTAGTGTCATTAATCTTACCTGAGCATGGAGATACAGTGGGATGAGTGCACTGACTCACCCAGCTTTCAGTTCTGCTTGGTGTTGGCACACTCCGGTTCTATTTATGCAATAGGGTTGGTGTTTTTTTAATAAAGGAGTAAAGACCTTTGTCTTCACTATCTTGTATCATCTTAAACTACCAGGGTTTTTTAGAGGTACAAAAAATTAAAGTCCATCTTGTGCAAATGAAATCTGTTTGCTGAACTAATGGTGCACTGGGCATGGGAATGTGCATATGTGACGACAAATGTGGGACTTGTCTCTGACTTCACAGGTTCACAGGTTATTCTGAGTTGGAAGGGACCCGCAGGATCATCTAGTCCAACTCCCAAGCGAACGCCCACTCAGGGATCCGGCCCACAAGCGTGGAACCATGGGCACCACGCTCCATCCATCCAAGCCTCCCACCATCTAGACTCCTAGCATGCCTTTTTGCATGGAGAACTGTGATCTTTACAGATGTAAAAATATTTGTCCCTGCCTGGAAGTTCTTTAAATTTTTATAAAAACATCAGTCACCAATAAAATCATTGAGAGAAAATGAAGAGACCTATTGCTGTAGAAGCAACTTGGGTTGTTCTGATTTTTTTTTAACTAAATTTTTTTGATATGTTGTAATTTGATGATTGTGTTTGGAATAAAGGTCAGGGTGGAGGCTAATGCTGGCTGAGTGAAAGTAGTGGATGTTGGCAAGAGGTTTAGGAGAAGACAGATCCAAAAGCTCTTGGAATCAGACATTGTTGCAGATGTTGAAAAGTAACTGTTCCTCATTTGACTAACATGTATCCTGTTGAGATGCCAAAATCTGAGACTAGCACATAAAGTGCCTTGCTTAATGATTGTTGAGAATAATAAACTCCACTTAGTAACCTGGGGGAGACCTTTCTATGTTTTGGTCGGTTTGTTTGTTTGTTTTTAGTTCTTGTAACCCTCTGTGGCACTCTGGGGAGTTTGCTGAAGTTCGTGACAACTTGTTGAAGTTTGTCAGAGCTTGTGTATCCCTGCCTTAGGAATCTCTCCCACGTGTCTGTTAAAGATTTAAAGCACAGTTATTTAGTCTTGTCTTTTTGATTTGAGCTGTCCTGTAACTACTAGCTCATGTAGCTCAAAGCACAGATTAGTGGAACTCCTGCAGTTGTATTAAATTCATGTCTTAACTGCAAGATGACAGCTGCAGAAATGTGCTATGATGTGATTTGGACAGCAGCTTGTACAGACCCAGCTCTAGCAGCACAGTTAGGCATCAAAATAGAGTGGAACACTAGGTGCTTAAACACTTAGAATTAGAGGCGCAGTGGGCTTTACTCACCTCTCTGTTTTACAGATTTCCTTTATATAAAACATGTAAGTGAATGTATATTATGTTACAAGCTTTGTTTGGAACTGCTTAATATACCTTCAGTTTGCCTCTTGGTAGCCTCTTTTCCTGCCAGCTGCTGAGCAGTGTTCTTGAGTTGCAGCAAGTTTCGGGATGGTGCATCTGCTTCCCGTATTAACCAGTTCTCATTTTCATCTTGTCTTCTCTGACCCCATCTTAATTTCCCTGGCATCTGCTTACACAGAGACTGGATCTCTCATCAGCTTGTCTCATGTCTGTCAGGCTTGGTGACCTTCCCCTGCAGTCTCTCCAATTCTGCAGCTGAACAATGCTCCTCGCCAAGAGGGGACTGTACAATGCCACCTCTGTGTGTGGCCTGCAGACCCTGGAAGAAAAACAAATGCCAGTTGAAGTACGTGCAGTACAGAGATGGCATATGCAACTAAAAATGTACTGTTGCAGGAAACCTGTTGATTTATCTCCTCAAGCTAAAGATGTCTAGAGGAGGTGGTGATACTGCAACATTAAACAGCTGCAATACCATAAGCTAAAGGAATTGCAACGATTTTGAAGCTACCAGACTGGTTAAGTAAGGCTGGCCTTTCACTGAGGGTCACTTGGCAGACCAAGTATCAAATAGCATGTGAAGTTGTAGCACAATAGAAATATGTCAGTAGCTTGTTTGACCTACCTTACAGTATTTTGTTTGCTGAGACAGACACTTTTTTCTTTCCCTCTCTCCAGCTGCACTGGTTCGTTTTTGGTGTCTGCTGACAGTGATCTGTGCACAGATTTCCCAGCAACGTCTTTCAGCTGTGTGGTAATACACAGAAGAGAACTGCTGGAAAGTAGCACAAGCTTTCTAAAGTGCTGTTTGTAACAGCTCTGAGAGAAGTCAGAATATACCGGGCAGCTCAGAGATAAAATGGGAAGGAGAGAATGGGATGGCACAATGTAGGCACGTGGGGGCTTCTGTGCTCAGGAACTCTAAAAGGTTCTTAAGTGGTGTACAATGCCCTAAGGAGAGCAACTGGCTTTTGCACAAGTGTCTTCTGTGCACCATTGTGTTCTGTGCCCTGTAATCTCCAGACAGTGGAAGACCATTCACATAAAAGCACCCCTGGAGCTTTTTTGCTTAATTGCTTTGCCTATGGTGCTTCATCACACGCCTGCCAAATATGAGTGGTTTCATATAAAACTGCCAGGATCTCCATGTATTTGCCCAGGGATTTGATAAGAATTGCAGTAGTCCCTAGTGTACCCTGGAGCTAGGCTAGGAGCAAGAAAAAACACAGCTGTATCCCTTCTGCATACAGTGTGAGGGAGCGTTGAATGCAGCTGGATGGGATGTGGCACCCATGGGCAGGAATGGGAGCAGTAGCCATGAGGTGCTGAGAACAGCCACACGCAGCCAGATCATCCTATTCAGCAGAGCCTTATCCTGCATGTGTCATTTGAGGAAAGAGAAGATAAAACTCCATTCTTTATGCTTTTGTAAAGTAAAGAAAAGATACAAATGGGAAAACTCTAAAACTAGCATCCATACAGAAATGGCAAGTACCCCAGCACACAGGTTGGGCAAGTGGCTGGAACAAGCTTGGAGAGGGGAAAAAGCAATTTTGTGAAAGGAGAAACAGGAGAGGGCAAGTTTATCAGGCAGCCCTCCAGGGAGGGAACTTTACGTCATCACAAAACCATACGGATCTCTTGGGGTTCTTCATATGTCCCAATCTGTGTGCCTGATGGCTTGAAACTGCACATAAATAATGGCAAAAATGGATATTTGGCTCTCAGAAGGCAAGTAATAAATCCCACAAATTAGACTGTGCCAAAATTTTAGACGGACAAAATACAGCCTTCTTGCTCATAAGAGAGAACAGTTGTGGAGGCTGGGCTAAAGAAAAAGTGGTGTTTTAATTTTTCTCTTAGTCAGGCTGCAGGAAATAGCATTGTGTAACCAACGTTGGCCAGACTGAGCATATGGGCTTTGCTTGTCACACCATGTGCATTCACCACTCAAATGAAGTTTTTCAGGGAACACTTAAGGTTTTGAGCACTGAATTGAAGGCAATGCCAAAGCATAGTTGTGGGTAGGAAAGCACTGCTGTAGCGCTGCCAAGTTTACTGAGAAGTTTTGTCTAACATTGTCTTTTATTCGCCAAGTCCTGGACCATTCCCTCTTACTGGGAGGTAAAAGATCAATGTCCTCAACAGGTTTTTGCAATAACAGTAGTGATCGATCAGCCCTAGAAGACAGTGCTTTTGACCTGTACAGGTCTGTCATTATGGTTTCCTTAGGAGCTGAGTCCTGTGGAGAGAAATCTGAGAAAAGGCTGTCCTAATGTGAAGTGGCCTATTTTGCCACCAGATTGAATTACTGTATCTGGATTCAAGTGATGAAGCCAGGACAGTGCTCTGTGTTGAAGGGATATGGAGAAAAGATCCATGCCTGTATTTAGAATGTGACAGATAATGAGATTTTGCACCTCCAGCAGCGAGCACAAATTTGATAGCTTTAACTTTGGCTTTGAATTCACTTAGAATAGAAAATAAAGGCTTAATTATATTCTTAAGCAGGAGGTGCATCTGCTTTGTGAAATACTTTAGGGCCTTAAAGTAAACACCTTTTTTTTTTCTTAAAGCTTTAGTAAGGTCTAATCCTGAATTTATACTAAAGGTTTTACTTTTAATATGGCGTAGGAACAGTTTATGTTAGCATAGACAGAAGCAGATACTGATAAAAACTAGAAATTTAAGAAGGCAGTGCAGAAGTACTTACATGAGGAAAAGAGGACTAAAGTGGTCTCAAAATTAATTGTCCTGAGGGGGAAGGGTGAACAGATAATATATCTGTCAAGTCAAAATTGACACCTTTCTCTTTATTGTACCCTAGATCTAGAATGAAATTACTTAATTACTGTAAGAAGTAAATTAATTACTTCTTAGGAATTAAGAAGTAAATAGTTTTTGCCACAGTGAGGTGATGCATTTTGTTCTGTTACACTGAGCTCTATGTCCCATTCAGTCAGAATAACTATAGTTAAGCCCCAAAAGTACATTTTAAGTCTAGAAGCAACTTTCCTGGACGATTTTGTGTGCTGCCTTAGCAACTGAGATTTTAGTACTGTCTGATGAGCAAAAGCCTGTCTGATAGTATCTCAAGATTTCTGTGTTGTGTTGCCTCTGGAGCCAGGAGTAAGAGGAGGTTTTGGGACTGCATTAACTGGTATTAGCAGCTAAAATAGATGTATGCTGGATTTCTTCAAGCAGGAGAAAGCTGGGGAAGTACAGTTGGGTCTCCTATATAGTACAGTGGTAAGTGTCCCCACCTGGCGTGTGAGAGACCCGGGTTCGATTCCTGCCAGGGAGACAGTGTTAAGAGTTGGACTCGATGATCCTTGTGGGTCCCTTCCAACTCAGAATATTCTGTGAAATACTTCTGTGAAATATCACGGCTGCGAGGGCTTTTTCAGGTCCTATGAAGCCCACCTTCCGCGTTGATTGGCAGCTCGTTAATATGCAAATTTGACCTGCACCCTTACACACCCTCCGGGTGCTCTGGCACTGTTTTGGCACTGCCCTGTTGTGTATCAGTGTTTGTGTCAGTGTTTCCCAACGCCCATGGCCACCCCACGCCACGAAAAACCCCTTTTCCACTTGGCTGGGAACACTGGTGCGGGGGAGCTGTCCGTGCTGCTGTCCTGGTGTCTTTCCATGTGGGTAGACCTGGTCTCTCCGTACTCGGGGTAGACAGGCTGCACGCGGCTGCTTTACTCCAAGAGGAGTGGGACAGGCGCCATTCAGAGTGGGCCCGCCACAGCTGCTGCACTCCCAGTGGAGTGGGATAGGGAGGGCTCGCGTGGTGCAGGCACACCAGTGGGGCAACCCGCTATAGCCTTCTCACTCGCAGCAGAGGGGAGGGAGTTTATTTGCATATTCATGACTGCCTAATTGAATATTCACGCATGCCAGGTCACACATATGCAGTTGTGGAAAGGGGTCTTGTTCATCGCTGAAAAATCACGCCGCTAAGATATGAATCTGCAGTTTGGGGGGCGTGAAGTGGAAGAGGGCCGACTGTAGCTCTCTTAAGAATATGAACTGCAATGGGTGGTAGACCACTGTAGTTGGCACAGTGTGTAACATACAGGGATTGGTTACGCAATGCATAGGCACTAATCCATTTCTGAAGACGACTGCAATCTCTTCCTTTCAGGAAATGAATCAGACTTCATATACATATCTCTTCTTGCTAACTTTGGGAACTGCCAGTAAATGAGTGGGAATAGATGAATCCATCGTCACCCTTTCAAAATACCAACTGGTAAATGAATCCACTAGACTTCCACCAGAAACATCAGCTCTGACCCATACAAGCACTGAACTTCCAGGTTCATGTTCTGATGCCTCTTGTTGCTAGGTTTATTTGTAGCCAAAAAGCAAAAGCATATGAAATCTTGGAGATCTTGCAGTGGTGCTCAGTGTCACATGGCCATTGCTGTGAAACACCAGCAGATGAGGAGCTGAGTGGGGGGTTTTTGTTAAACAAGAAATGCTACAAATACTGGTGGTTGTGGTCCTTCAGATTCCAGCAGTTAACATTCCCTCAAATATTGTCCCTAGCCCGTATTACATACTAGGGAAAGCAGTAGGGAAAGGGAGCTATGAATGTACTGATTGTTTAAAAAAAATTTACATGCTGTATTGGCTGAAAAATGCATGAACTTTATCTGAATTCTGAAAGTTCCTCTGTGATTTCAGATGCTTTGACTTCTTCTTTTCCTCCTCCCCAGTAGATTCTTTGGTAGATAAGAGAGAAATTTGGTGAGAATTTCCTTAATAAGTTTTTGTGACCAGGAAACCAAGTCAAGAAGTTTTCATCCCCAACCAGTTTCTTCCAAAGCATCCTTTTGTTTATAGTTTATATTCATCCTTCTAGAAACCTGATGACCTAAAACCTCTTTTTTGAGGATTCGGGAGTTGTCTGCTTTTTCCAGTGTGTGAGCACACCTGAATGGATGGCCCAAAGACTGCAAGTATGGAGGTGACCAGAAGGAAGCATGGATAAACCAAACAAATGGCTTGTTCTGCCTCAGCCTTCCATGGTCTTTCCTTTGCTCTAAAACGTACTTTGTGTTCACATGCGCTTTTTGACATGAGCAGGCATTTTTACATGGTTTTAGGAGCAAATTCTTTTAGATTCGAGTGTAATAGTTATTCAGCTCTTAAGCACAAAACCTGAAATATGTATTAACTGTGTAGGCAAGTGTTTTCTATACATCATGATACGGGAGAAAGAGATAAATAACCATTTTGACAAAAATTCTGGAGATGGGAAAAGCAAATGACATGGGTAATTGCTTAGTGATCTGCGTTTGGATATTTTGAATGTGCATTATAAAGTGCAAACGATGGTTTCAAAAAGTGTTGTGTTTGCATGTATTGGCACCTCGGATTCAATGGTATTTTTCCAGAATTAAATTATACTGCCTGTATTTGCTAGCAGGCTCCTAATTTGCAAGCTGGTCGTTGTGATACTCTGAACCATTATCTGGGCAATAGTTCTCTTTTTGTTTTGAGTGTCATTTCCCTTTATTGCTGTGTGTAACTGTAAGCCAAAAAAATGGTGCTTATTCATTTGTTGGCCAATGCAGTTACACTGACCTCAGGTAATAAAAAAAAAGGAGAGGAAGTATGGATCACCTTGAGATACTATTGCAGTGTACAATGTAACCAGAAAGAGGAGATCTTGTGAGTGGGAACAGCAAACTCTTTGTTTTTCCTGCTTTCCTTTTTTTTTAGCCAAGCCCAGTATTGCACAGGGTGGTGGATGTAGGGCAGACTTCAGTGGGATCAATATTGTTTCTTTTTTTTAATGACTGAATGAACCAGCTGGGAGAAATGGGCAACTGAACCCCCAGTTGCTATAATGGCTGTACTTCTAATAAATTAAGTACGTAGTGTGAGAGTATGTTTTGAAGCACAGGAATCTCACTGCCATCACTGTGTGGTTGTTAATATCAGATTCTTGGCATAAGCCAATTTGGGATTGGCCAGTTTGGGAGTCGGCTGGTACCAGGGGCCATTCCCAATCCATAGCTTGGATGTAGCTGCTGGTTTCTATGCTAGGTGCCCTTGTGGGCAGAGATTGATCCCAGGCTTCTGTCAATAATGTAGGTACGTTTCACATATCCAGAGCACCGGATTCCTGCTGGTGGGTTGTCAGATTGCCTATGGGAAATTGCTTTTACGATTTAAAAAAACTTCAAACAAAAGAGCAACTAAGCCACTGGTTTAAACAAGACACAGTCCTTAAAACTGGTCTGACTGTGAACATTTCTGCTGGTTGGAGATCAGTAAAAATAAATTTTATAAGTCTGAATATGAGAAAAAAAGTAGTCTGAGATGTCACTAATCATCTGCCCCTTTGAAACACAGAGTTTGGCATTGTGTGCTGAACAGAGTATCCTTCATCATGGTGACCCAAATCTAGAGCATAGCTTGGAGAGGATCAACAAAGTCCAGAGACCCTTTGCACTGAGGTTTTACCAAAACACTTCATCTTTGAAAATACCTTCAGCCATAAAAATGACATTTGCGCTCCTTTCAGTTGCTAAAATACTTGAAATAAGCTGGACGTACTGTTGCCACAGACTGTACTCTGAGCACTGTTTTCCATCCATACATGTGATGTTTCTGCCAAGTGATTCTAGAAAAGTAAAATAGTTGCATTAAAACTTCAAGGTGGACAGAAGATAAGATATTTTCATTTTCTAGTAAAACTGGTGACGCCACACAGGAACCATGAAGAGGAAATGGTCTACCTCAACAGCTTGTGAGTTTCTCCAGCTAAGAAAAGCAAGGAAATTTCAGGTACAATAATGAAATGAATCTTCAAAGCACATTTTCAATAGAAAGGACTTAACAGCTGGAGATGCTTGCTCTGCAGCAGTCACAGAAGTCTTTCTACCTTGTCCAGCTTACCTGCCACTGATAGTGTTACAGAAGTTACATACCTTATTGGGGCAAAGTCTTGTGGAGAGAAAGTATCTTTTCTGTTGTCTTTCAGTTTTGTACAATTTGTACCATTTGGTATCTGACAATTCTCACAACATTTATTTCAGTCCTTCTCTTTTTTTAATTTTTTATTTTAGTGCAACCCTAAGTTATTATAAAATTATGATTGCCTTTTTAAGGCATCAGAGGATCAAGAAAGCAACATAGTTTCCTTAGACTCATATGTACCTTGAATACCCAGGATGTAAGTGGTTTACAACAATCTTTATAGTATTTTTCTACAAAATCTGGTTTTGCTGTACAACAACATTGCACTTTCTTATGTTGTGCACAAATAGAAATTCTGCTTGGCCTCTGTTGCATAAAATCTTGTGGACATAACCATTTTAACTATATACTAAGAGAAAGAAGCATATTTGCAGTCAAATAAACTTAAATTATGAATAAAGTCAGGTCTCCTATATCATGGACCTGCAGTCTTAACTGGGCCCCAGGGAGCCCTACTTCCGCATTGAATAGCAACTCATTAATATGCAAATTTGCCCTGCACCCTCACACAGCCCCTCGGCGCTGTTTTGGCACTGTGTTGCTGTGTATCAGTGTTTGTGTCAGCCCTTCCTGGTGCCCGCAGCCACCCCACGCTGGGAAAAACCCCTTTTTGGCTTGGCCAGGGACACGAGTACAGGGAGCTGCCTGCACTGCTGTCCTGGTGTCTCTTGGGGTGGGTAGACCTGGTCTCTACATACTCTGGGTAAACGAGTATGACTTGGAGAGTCATTTGAGAAAGTCTCAGACACCTGAGAGTGTGTAAATATTTCATGCTCTGAGGGAGCAGCCTCATCACGGCCGCCACCACTGGGGGGAGGAGCGGCCCCTCTGCTGCTGTCGCTGCACCGGGGCCAGGGAAAGCAGCAGTGCCACCACTGCTGCCGCCGTCCCAGTGCCTGAAATAAGCGGAGGTGCCGTGGTGGCGGCTGTGTGGGTCGATTTACATATTCATGACTGCCTAATTGACTATTCATGCATACCAGGTTGCAGTTGCGAAAAGCAACCTCCTTAATCGCTAAAAGATCATGCCGCGAAGATGTAAAGCCACAATATGGGGGGCACGAAGTGCAAGAGAGCCAACTATAGTTATCAATTTTACAGAAATCACAAAAATAAACATAAGAAGATGTCTAGCTTAGCTCTCCTTCTTGTTAAACTAAATTGATATTCTTTCCTGAAATCAGATCAGAGAGACATTGGTGTTGCCATTTGACAACATGTTATGGTTATGTAGTATCTGAAAATATTACGCTTATTTGGAAAAATCAGGACATCTTTTAGCCTGCCTTGTCCTCCTAGTTGAGTCCTTTTTACGACTAAACTGTTATGGAGTAAAATGGGTGTCTTGAGGCTAAAACTTAGGATCCATGTACTTAGGCAGTCCAAGGTAGGATTGGAAGAGCGTGTTAGGAGCTGAAGAGGATGTGGGATTTCACAGACCTTTTTGACATTTTGTGTTGGTTGGCTTTCACTGTGGTGTTTAACTGGAGTCCCATTTTTCAGTACTTATCTCTTTAGTGGAGGCAGTACTGCCAGACTTGTGCACTTATCACTGTCCTTAAGTTCTCTTGTGGAACTGGATCATGGTGCTGCTTTCTCTGTGTGTCTAGGATTGGTTTAGAAACATCTTAAACACATAGTTTTTATGTTAATAAAACATAATATAAAGTTTATATTTACTATAATATAAAGTTAATGTTCATATTTTTAAATACAGTCTGCCCTCTTGCACTTCTCGCCCCCCATATTGCGGCTTCAGATCTTAGCAGCATGATTTTTTAGCGATGTAGGAGACCCGTTTTGCAACTGCGCATGCACGACGGGCAACAGTGGGGGCGCGGGCTGCAGCGGGAACAGCACGGGTGGCGGCCATGGCATGGGTGATGGGGGCGGTGGCAGCGGCAGCGTGGCCGCTATTCAACGCGGAAGACGGGCTACGCGGGTCCCAAATAAGACTGCGGGTGCACGATATAGGAGACCCAACTGTATTTCCTGAACAGGACCAAGTTTGATTCTATGTGTCTGTTTATTCAAAAGCTAAACTGCTTTGGACAGAAAAATGTTGTATTCTCAAGACACAGTTGTAACTTGATTTAATCTGGGGAAGAAAAGAGAGCAGGAATTTTAAGAGCCAGAGCTGAGTCTTGAAATTTTCCATGAGCACTGCAAAGGAAGCCAAATGAAGTGGAGCTTTTTCTCTTCCTGAAAAAAATGTACAAATTTTGCAGTATGCAGTTGGGGAAAAGGTCACCTGATGTTGAATTCAGATAGCCTGCATTAGTCATGACTTCCTTTTTCAAACTACTCTTTTTTTTTTTTCTGCTTATTTCACAGTGATAGATAATAAACATTTATTTCTCTTAAATGCCCAAACGAATTCCTGTCTGTTAAAAGAAAACTAATGGATTTAGTATCCCAAGTAGCAGAGCAAGAACTTTGTGAAGTATCAAGGTAAGTGCAAGTGCACTATCTAGGGAAGCCTTAATGTGGGAAATACTTTCCATGGGACATGCGGAGAAGTGCTCAGCTATCAAGTGCAGCTGTGAGGATTTTCATTGCCATATCTGTCACCAGGCTGCTTCATAGGTGCAAAATATGGAGCTGGACTTCTCCCTCCACATGAACAAAGCTGCCCTGATCCCACAGTAATGGAGGTGATAGGAGAGTCTCCGGGTTTGAAGGGTTTGTCCTTAGCCTGTCACCTCCATTTGGATAGAGCTGTTACTACCAAGACACTCTGTTAAGTTTTCTTGTCTCAGAGGTTTACTGACATCATTATTGCAGGTTTTATGTCATTTGTACTTCTTAACCTCTTTCCGACTGCTTATTCTTCCCATTCTTGTTTTATCTTTATCACAACTCCTCTCAGCTCTCTCATTTCTGCACCTTCCTGCTTATTCATTCTTTCAGTGACCCTCTTATCAATTTGGAAATCAAAAAAGGCAGGCTGTCTCCTGCCTGCACGTATTTGAAGCAGTTGCACATCCTTGCCTAATGCTGAATGCTGTTAAATACCAATATCCAACAGTCATCAGATATAAATCTGAAATGGGGCAGCTTGGATCAGGAAAATCACTGTCACTAGAAATTAGTAAAATACTCCTAATACACTGGTGATGTAAAAGGCATTTGATGTGTTTAGCTGTTTTTATGTGGCAGGTGTTGCCTTTTGAAAACCTGAAGTACCCACTGTGGTCTAGTAACAGTCCATAGTAATTCCTAGTTTATTACTAGAGTTTTTTAACTTCTGTGGTTGGGGGATGCAAATGCTGAAGGCTTGCTACTGCCAAGGAGAGGTGAACTCGATAGTCTGGTAGCCCCTGGTTGTTCTGTCGATGTTCCTGAAAACAGAAGAACTGAGATGCAAAGGGAGCATCTGCAGCTTTCCCACCCACACATACACATCTGGAGCTTATTGACAGTACAGTGATCCCCCATTACTCATGGGCTATTGGGTCTGGCCCTCTTCACACAAGTCTTGGAATCCGCAAAGATAGCAACCCCACTAAGTATTTAAGTATGCTAGGCCCGTAGCCATGCCCCCTCCCCTAATAAGGTCTGGAGGACGGTCCTGAGAGCGCAGCTCCCTCTGTAATGCCTCATTAAAGTGGAGGAAATGCCTTTTGCCACATCCCAGCTCCAGGAAGAGAGCTGCTTTTCCGTGCAAAGAAACCTGCTGGGAGCCGGAAAGCTGGCACCCACCGCCCCGTGGATCCAAGTGAGCGCCTAGCCTTCTGCCACTGTCCTTTCCCTGCCGCATCTGTGCTCAGTTTTATTGGGGTTTCTGGTTGCTGCCGCGTGTCTCTTGTGTTCAAACACAGTGGAGGCAGCACATCTCTCTAGAGCAGGACTCTGGGGGAGGCTTGGGGAATGAGTTCAGTGCTGGCCAGGACGGCCCCGGTGGGTACCATGGCACTGTGTGACCGGAGTGGCAGCTGAACAGGCTGGGACAGTCCCTGCTGTTCAAAGGGACGGCTTTGTTTGGTGTTTCTTTTTCCGGGAATGTAACAGCCCTGAGCAAAGCTTTTCTGGCAAGAGTGGGGGCAATCAAGCAGCGCTGATCCGGCCGCCCCAGGATGGGGTGGGCGGCAGCCAGGGTCTGCCTCCCCCTGGGGCTGTCTGCAGGAACGTGGGCCAGCAGCAGCTGTGCAGGGCAAAAGAGCTGGTGGCTCTGTGATCTGCTCTTGCAGCAGCTCCTAAGATGTGCAGGGCAGGGACGGATGTGAGCCAGAGCAGCACCAGAGGACAGATGGGTCCCATGCCAGGAGAGCCGCAGCCCTGCTTGTCCCTGCGCCTGCTGCCCAGCCCACAGCTCTCCTCTTCCCTCTCCTACCCCCCTACACCCCTCCTCTGCCCCACACATCCTACAAGGGAACTTTTTATTTTGGGCAATGAGGGAGATTCCAGTGCCAGCACTCTGACATCAGGAGTCTGTGTTGCTGGCATTGGGACACGCCAGACTATGCTCTCCGTGTTCAGCCGGTGCCAGCAGAGCTGAAACGTGGTGCCGAGTCACTGGCTCTGGTCCTGTCCACCTGGGTTTAAATTTCCAGTCTGCTGCCACCCCGAGGTTGGCATTGGCAGGCGACAACTGTCCCCCGCCACCCCCCGGTTTGCAGCTGCGCTGTGCCGCCGTGCCCGGAAGTGCCAGCATGGTGCCAGTCCTTTTGTGCCGGCAGCGCAGCAGTGGTCCCGGCTTCACGTAGATGGGACTGGCTCCCCTTTCTCCTAAACGGTGAGAATGAAGCATGTGCGGCAAGTCTGGTGGGCGGTGACGGCAGGGGGGACCAATGATATATTCATAAACTCATTATATATTCACAAGCTGATGAGTTTGCGGTACGTTCTGCACACGCACTGAGGTAGCACAGCTCGCTGAAAAATCACCCACAACTATTTGGATCCACCAAATTACAGATCACAACTATGCGGAGGATCACTGTATTGCCAGTACTCACAATTCTTGTGAGTAATTTTAAAAGGCCAAGTCTAGCAGGACTTGTAAATCTCTGTCAGCTCTTGCTGAACCAGAGTGCTTGAGCCAAAACTCTAGGGAGAGAAATAGCATGATTGAAATGTGGGTAAAAATGAAGGGTGCAAGAGGAAAAGACAGTGTGGGATAACAGGGGGAGCTTATGGGAGTAGAGAAAAATGTCTCTAAGCTTTTAGGTGCATAATATGGGGTGTAAATCTCTTCTCTCAGGCTGCCAGCACCAGAACAAGAGGCCATGGTCTTAAGCTGCATCAGGGGAGGTTTAGGCTGGATGTTAGGAAGAGCTTTTTCACAGAGAGAGTGATCTNTACGATTCTGTCACAAAACTGTTCAAAGGATCTCTGCCGAGCTCAGCTCCAGCTCAGTGTTTCTGGGCTCTTAAAACATCTGCAGCTGTTGCAGCGTGATTCTCCATCTTCAGTTGTGGCCTCAGGTGGATTCTTCATCACTGGTTCCTCTCTCTCTATTCCATAGGTTTGCATCATGGTCCATTCCACGAGTAGCAGCAAGACGCCTGGAAGAACATTCCTACCCCTTCTCTGGTCGACCTGGTGGGCCCTCCATAGCTTTCAGCGTCTCTACATAGGCTGTGCTCTGGCAATCTACATCTTGTTACTAACTTTTATTTTCCTTTTGACAAATATGTTGTTCACAAAGGTGACCTTGATTTCCATGGCAGTGAGGGAGGCCCAGGCAGAAGCTATTAACCCCCTCGCTGCCAGAAGAAAAAAAACCCAAAGCATGACATATGTATAAAAGAAAATAATGATGATGACATGACTCTGAGGTTAGCACCAGGGTTGTGGGTTCAATCCCTGTATGGGCATTCACTTAGGAGTTGGACTTGATGATCCTTGTGAATCCCTTCCAACTCGGAATATTCTGTGATTCTGTGATTTGAAAGTAGGCTACTGGAGTGTCTTTTTTGGTTCCTATGTCCTTGGTAGGGTTCACCAGGACATAGATCAGCATTCAGTGGCTTCTTGATTAGCATGTAGTTGCCATACCATGAACTTCTGTTTCCTTTTACAGCAATATTTTCCTTTCAAAAGTTGAGCAAACAAACCCATAAAATGCTGTGGGGGGAAAAAAAGTGAGTAGAAAAAGCAAGGACAAACCTGATCTTTCAGACTTAAACGAGTGAAGCAAGTATTTTAAAGGTACAGTGCCACAGGGAAAATGTGCATTTGTGGAATGATCTGGTTGTTGCATTTCTAGCAACCTTTGTTAGCTTGCATTTACTTCTATTGTGCAGTGCAGATGATGAAAATACGTATTTCAAAGCAACCCATTTGATCACTGCAGTGTTCAAGGTCATCACTGTTCTGGATCTTTCTTGTAAACTTAGAAATAACTTGTGTTATTTAGAGCAAACAGTCCAGCTGATCTGTTTTAGGGGCTAGATCCTGTCCACAGGATAGCTCTGTCTGATATGTTTTGCCTTCTCCCTTCCAAATGGAGTAAAAATTGATTATAAATATTTTTGCATGACATTGGTGTCTTTGTAAATCATCAAAATATTGCCCTCTCTGTAGACTGCCTCCCTCTGGATGCTCAGTAGTTGGGACATCTCTGAATTAAGTAAACTGCTAATCTGCTGAAGATTGTTAATAATTTACATTTCTTGATAACTGCTCACAAATTGCATGCATCGTTCCAAAGCTCACTGTGTGTGTTTGATAAGATGATGCAATTTATTTCTATTAGAGATGACATGTGGAAGAGACTTACTGGACTGTCAGGTCATTCCACCAGGATGTTTTCAGCATGTCTCAGATACCAGGGCAGGAGAGTGGGAGGAGGAACTACCTGACACAGCACAACACACATGGATTTTGAAACCAACAGAGTGGGGTTTAGTTTGTGGGACGTGTACCTCCCTGGCTTGAGGTAACTGGACATATCATCTCAACCTTTTTGCATAATAACTTACTCATCTGTTAGGAAAGCTACCCCTCCCCTCCTGCCCTCTGTGTAAGAAGCAATCAAGCAATCTTGTCTGACCTGTAAATAGTTGAGCCAGAATTACAAGCCTGATTTAACTTTTCAGGCAGTGCTGAGCCTGCAAGGCTGCAGGATAAAAAGGACCCTTCCCTTATTTCCTGTCTTTACCCCATCTCAGCTTATCTTTTTCCCTGGCAGATGCTGTGAGCAGATTTTATGCTTTAACTAATAGCAGAAGGATTTACTTGCCCAGTGGGTTGTCTTGAGTAGTCTTCTACCTTGTATTACCATCTAAAATCTGATATCCTCTGCTAAGGGCAGTAATAGATCTAGCCTGCTTCAATCTGCTCACATTCTCTGCTTCCAGTGGCCCTTGAGTAACCCAAAGTCTTTACTTCAGACACCTTATGCCTGTGCTAATTAATAGGCTTTTGCTTGGAAGGCAGCATCTGTAGATGTGGCTCCCCCATCCCTGTCAGTGTTCAAGGCCAAGTTGGATGGGGCCCTGAGCAACCTGATCTAGTGGAGGGTGTCCCTGCCTATGGCAAAGGGGGTGGAACTAGATGGTCTTAACCGTCCATTCCAACCCAAGCTGTTCTGTGATCTCTGACTGGTGTGTTGCTGTTGTAGACCAGCTCTGTTGTATGTGTTATAAAATGCTTCACATCTGTTTAAATCTCCATACCTGTCAGCATTCTTTTATGTGTTCAAGAATCCTCTCTGAATTGGTAGGTTGGTGCAGGAGCTGACTGAAAGGAAGCTCCCTAGCAAGGAATCTCATCTTTATTCAGTCTAGGGAAAGCTGATTGCCTTTTTCCAGTGCTCATGTACAGTTACTCACTAGTTAAATCATCAATGACTTAGAAAATCCTTGCTTTGAAAATACTCTGTCTTGAATCCCTGATTTCTCTGAATATAAAAATACATCTTGACACCTTTATTGAGGTATCCAGCAGCATGACCTAGTAAGTATTTAATATTTTTGAACTTGAGGATGTTGCCTTTTGTATTAGCTTGAAGTAAGATTTAAATGTGAGAGGCTGCCAAACAGAAAGGCAGAATTTTAAAGCTGATTTTATCTCACAACCTCAAATCTATTTCTTCCAAGAAAATACATACTGATACTTCTCCTACGAATGGCAGCAGTAAAGATCTGGGGAATCCACGCTGAGACAGCATCTGGACATGAATTGCAAAGGACTCTTCTTGTAACCTTCTAAAGACAAATGCCGGTAAATGAAGCTAGTGATAAGGTACCAGCAGAGAGGGTTTAGTAATGTTTGATGCTTCTGCCAAGAACCAAAATCTGTCCTTCATAGCAAAGAGGAAGTTACCTGTAAGGCAGTGACTAGGTAATTGAATAGAAGTTGCTACTGAGTTTGTTGGTTTGGTGGATGGGTAATACATAGTCACTTGAGCAGTGGTCACCTGTCATGATACAGGTCCACAAGGCAACTTCACAAAGCTCTGGAATATATTGCACTATTTCACATACTTAAATAGTGTATTTTTTGTACCCAAGAAGAGAGTTGGTCTTGTGTTCTCCCTGAAGTTTAGACAGGCTTTTGTGTCCTGTCTTCACAAGGAGAAAGTTTGATGCATACTGTCAAGGTTTTCCCTGGTGTTCAATAACCTCTGCCCATTGCTCTTCTTTATAATTTTCTTTCTCCTTCTCTTGCCAGGATCATGGGGCTCTGGGATTGCCCTTGGGAGCCATAGCTGACAAATCATGTGTTCCCTCCCTTAGCAGTGCAGTCTGGGCTAGGTCTCTACACCAAATTAGCAGATAAGTTTATTGAATCTAGAGAGATGTGAAATAGCACAGGAAAACTTAGTAAGTGGATAGCAGTGTATTGCAGAGAGGATCTAATATTGATAAATATACATTTTTTTTCTCTCATCCATAGTTTGTAAGTTTCTCAATCATGCTAGTGTGAATAAAAGCCATGTACAGATGCTACCAAATAGTCAGACACTGCTGGGGTATGTATGGAAAGAAGATGGATAAACAAAACAATGTTAATGCTCTTGTAATTCAGCAGTCTTGACTGTGTCTGGATTCCTGCATTCAGTACAGAAGATGCCAGTTCAGACAAGATATTGCCTCATTAGAGGAATTAGAAGACAGGTAAGGAGAACAGAACACAAGAACAGCTTTTCCAAGAGACTGGAAAGACTGATTACCTTAAAGAAGAAGCATGGAAGTAATAGTACAAGTATACACAGCAACTAGCCAGTGGAGAAGGTAGAGACAACAGAGCTTCTAGTCTTGTAACACGACAGCAAGAAGATGTTCATTGAAATTTGGTGTTAGCTACCTTAAACATGATAGAATAAAATCAACACAGTACAAAATGGAGTGCTGAAGAATGGGAAAGCTGTAACCAGGCTATATGAAAGAAGTAGCTGGATGTGAAGAGGCACTGCATGTTTGAGATGGATTTTTTTAATAATAAAACCTGAAGTTTAGGATGGGATATTAAATCTCTCAATACAGGTTTGAAGACCATTTCTGTTCAACAATGTTGATTTCCATCTCTCCATGCAACACCCACACAATACAGAATATTCTGAGTTGGAAAGGACCCACAAGGATCATCGAGTCCAATTCTTGAAGGGCACCACTACCTCCCGGTGGGAATCAAACCTGGGTCTCCCACATGAGAGGTGGGGATGCTTACCACTGTATTAAAATGGATTTCAAGGTCCAGGGCAAACTGGCCATCTTTTAAGCCCTTGAAATGCCAGATCACTTCTTAGAGATCTGTACTCTGCTGGCACCTCACAGTACTCATAAGAAGAATGATAAGAAGTGTGATAAGAAGTAATCTGAGAACCCCTGGTAAGGCACTCAGGGCTGCAGTTCTTTTGCAGCTCAAGAACAAACATTTCAGGACAGAGTTGCATTGGCATAGCTTTGCCCTGTTTTCTTCATCCTTTTTGCTAGCACTAAAGCTGCTGGCCTTACTGGTTTCCTTCCCAGAGAGTACTGTGACTCTCCAGCCGAGCCTGTACTGCTGGGTTAGAGCAGCAGAGTGGCTTCTGGTCTTCTCTAGAATAACAAAGCGTGTAAGAGTTGTGTTTGTGTGAGGAAAGTGAATATGTATATATCCAAGGCTCTCCTGAGAGGAAAACGGCAGTGAGCAGAAAAGCTGAGGGAACATTTTATCACCCATGAATCCTTGTTAAAATTCACCTGGAGGAGCTAGAAATGGGATTCCTCTGCAGAAAGTCCTTGGTGCCTCAAGGAGAGCATTTCTAGAGGTGTCTTGGTCTGGCACAGAACACACAAATACGTTCCAAGTAGATATGTTTATTGCCTCTGAAAAAAGTGTTATGTTCTGCAGCATTTAAAAAACAAAAAGCCTATCTCTTTTTAGAGAGGGAGTTTCAATAAGCTTTTAGCACCTGCATCTGCGTGTGACCAGGTGATTGTCCTATTTGTGGGCTAAGGAATTTACTTATACAATGCAGGTAATGGAGTTGGGTTTTGGGTTGGATTTTTGTCATGGTTTAACTCCTGGCAGCAACTAGGCACCAGGCAGCTGCTCACTCAGTCTCCTCCAGTGTGCCAGAGGAGAGAATCAGAAAAGCAAAACGGACAAAACTCATGGTTTGAGATAAAGGTGGTTTAATAGGTAAGACAAAAGACACAAGCAAAGAAAACCAAGAAATTAATTCACCATTCCCATCAGCAGACAGTGTTCAGCCATCTCTAGGACAGTAGGGTTCCATCACGTTACTTAGGAGGACAAAATGTCCTCACTCCAAACATCCCCCCTGCCCTTCCTTCTTCTTCCCACACCTTTATATGCTGAGCACAATCCCATATAGTAGTATGGCATATGCCTTTGGTCAGTTAAGGTCAGCTGTCCTGGCTGCATCCCGTCCCATCTTCTTCAGCACCCCCAGCCCACTCATTGTTAGGGTGGAGTGAGAGGCAGAGAAGGCCTTGGCTCTGTGTCAGCACTGCTCAGCAATAACAAAAACATCTCTGTTATCAACACTGTTCTCAGCACAAATCAAAATCACAGCACCATACCAACTACTGTGTAGAAAATTATCTGCCAAAAAGCAGCAGATTTTTAATGGGGTTTTTTTCCACAAAGAACAAAACCAGAGAAACAATTAATTAAAGTGAAAGTACATATATTAACAGAAATAAGTGGGCACATTGTCAGATAATGACTTAATGGGAAATGTATGGATGTTGGGACTTAACAGTTGTTTGCTTCAAAAAAAAGGATTCATTTGCATTGGGATATATATGACATGCTCTTCTCATAGTCCAAGGAACACAGGTTTTCCCCTACAAATTTGCTGTTTTATCGATTTTGTGATGCATCCATTTTTGTGCAGAGTGAAGCATGCATAGCTGAAAAATTATCATTATCACAACTTAGAGGGGAGCAGGTACGTTGCTTTCCTGCAAATGCTGGATCCACCAGGTATTTTTAGCATGGTTACACTGAGTCACTTATGGCATAGCAGGCCTGTATTTTAATCTAATGAGGACCTTTCTAACAACTTCCATTACTGAAACATTTGAATGTGGGAAGGAGGTGAAAGTAATTGGATTGCAATAATTAAATCATCCAATGCCATTATGTTCAAAAGGTTGTGTGTTGATGCTTCCTGACTGCAAACAGGAATTGATCAGTACAAGCAGTACCAAGACTGCATCTGTTCTGGAAGGGAAGTTGTTTGGTGGGGTGTGTAGAGGAGGTCTATGGGTAAGAGGGACATGAAGATCATTTTGTTACCCCAGAGCTCTGCAAGGAAGACTTGGTGTACAGTTCTGAATGAGGGATTTAATTTTGAAAATTCGCTTGAAAAAAGTCCCAATGTAATGTAACACTTTTTGTTTAATACTTTCCAAAGCTGTAGGTTGGTGCTCACTGGGAATTCCAGTCCTGAATTTAACTTCCTTTTTCAGAAAAAAATTAGCTTCCCTAAGCTGATTCCCTTAGCATTTTTGGTGGAATGTGTTGTAGTCATTATGATACATGATGAACACTGCTTTCGTAGAGCTGCTGAAGACCTGAGGCACCTCAGCTCTCTGAACCTTGTTCTCGTAACCTCAAGGTAATGCAGTATTTTTCTGTGGTTGTGACTTCTGGTTCATTTTATGGGTCTTTCTTTACTTGCTCAAAGTTTCCGCAGTGGAAACTGAACAGCAAAGCTTGCACTGCTCCCAGGCATGTGTGCTCAGGTAACTGGAAAAGTCATTGAACCGTGTTGCTTATTGTCCAGAAAACTGAAAAATGGGTGGAAACAGTTTCACAGCTGAGTAGTAAAGCTGTCATGTCGCTATTTTCTTTTTCTTTTTTTTTTTCTGAGTCATCAAAATCCATTTATCCTGAGATTGTCTTCTATGAATCTTTGTTTTCTAGTCACTTCCCACGAAATACCCAAAAAGCCTTCTATGTAAACCAAAACTGTGTTAAATAAATTGTCTCTTTCTGAGGTGTCTCTTTCTGAGGTCTAAGTACAACTCATGGTTATAACAGTTTTTCCCTAACAAACCCATGAAATTCTCTAGCTTCATATAACCATTCAACGCAGAGGTTGGGCTACGCGGATCTCAATTAAGACCGCGGGTACGCGTTATAGGAGACTTAACTGTAATTACATTCTATATAATTATATAGTATATTATTATATTTATATAAATGTATGTTATATTCTTTAATATTTGTAGAATCCAGGACCTTGCTGGGTTCCTCAGCACGAAACTTTTTTAGTGGCTCTGAGAATGGATGAGAGACATTTGTTGGAGACAATTATAGAGAGGAATAAATAAGTATTTAGATTTAATAAGGAGAATCATTAATGTAGCAAAAATCAGCTTTGTTGCCACCAGATGATGGCCAAAATAGTCCATGAGTAATGTGCATTTCTCACCTACCCTGCTCTTCGCACCAGACTGCAGAATTGCTCCTGAGGTCCCTATTCAGCGTTAGTTGGGTGCCTGCATTGTAAATTCTGCATCTGATTGTTGTGTGGCAAAAGGAGAAATGAAATCTCAATTATTGCTCAAAGGCTTTTATTTTATAGGAAGCCTGATGATGAGTTACAGACCAAGATTACAATGAGGATATTGTATCTTCTAGAAATGCCTTTATGTAATTGCTGCTAAGAGATAACCTCTCAAAAACAGCCCTAGAACGAAGTCCTTTCTTCAGTACTTTTAGATCACATTTTCACCTTTCCTGATACTTGTAGCTCTTCCATTCAATTTTAGGAATTGAACCTGCCTTTTTGTATGAACCTAGATCAGATCTACAGTGACCATAGAATATGTTGAATTGAAAGGGACCCACAAGGATCATCCAGTCCATCCTAGTCCTGCACAGGATAACCCCAAGAGTCACATCATATGTCTGAGAGCATTGTCCAAATGCTTTTTTGAACTCTGGCAGACTTGGTGACGGCTTCCCTAGGGAACCTGTTCCAGTGAAGAACCTTTTCCTAATATCCAACTCTTCATCACTGGTTCCAGTACATTGGTGGTGGTTCATGAGCTGCTACTAAGCATGAAATATGTTTGTTTTTTTCAGAAAATCACAGTAGCAATCCATGACATTAACTAGTGGGAGCCAGAATCTTTTCACATCTCTTGCTCGCAAAAGTCCTTGGAAAAGCTGAGGGGTTTATGGTACTGTAATATGTTGTTTAATGCAGTTGTTAAATAATTTTCCTTATCCTGCTTCTAATGACAATGTGTCTCTGCTAAAGGCAATAAAACTGTCAGTGGTGTACTTGGACTTCCAATGTATTGTCATGTTTATTTAATGACATTGGTAACAGCAAAAGCTTTAGCTAATGCTGATATTTAGTTTCTAGAGAGACATATCTTTTTAATATTCTGAGTGGTCTGTTATTGGAACAGCTGGAGTTTTAAATTTGTTTTTCAACACTAAAGGAGTCTTCAGTATTTTGATGGCGAGAGTGTGCTAACACTCCATTAGGTATGCCTTGAGACCTAACCCTGTCATAGGGTTATCTTAATATGTTCTTCTTTCTTATGTCAATTACATAGCCAAAGGAGTGTTTTAAAGGATTTTCCAGAGTAGTTTAGCATCTTTCTTTTCCTAATGCAAAACTTTTCAGAAAGTGTGTTAAATCAGTTCTGTGGTTAGAACAGCCAACAGTAGGAAATGACTTTTATTTCTAGCTGTGTAATGTCATTTGCATTGTTGACATGCCCCCCCTTTCCCCAGGAGCAGTAATGGACACAGGGGCTCTGGATAAGCCTGATAAGGCTTTAGAAAGTGACAGATGAAAATTTCTGTACATCTGTAATGTTTGTCCTCACTACAAATAGAAATACGTCACTCCAGATCTTGTATTGGGTTTGATACTTACCCCTCTTGGTCACTCAGGAAGATGAGATAAAATAATCAAAAAAAAAAAATGTTCCAAGGTATAAACAATAAGGAGTACTTTAAAATACTATTTAAAACAATTTCCTGAAGACCAAGAATACCTACAAAATATTGTAACAAATTGTATGTTTTTGGAGTTACCTCTGCTATGTTATACAGCTGGTATATGCCTGAGGCATGAGGGTGATAGTGTTACAGAAGTGCATGTCAGCAAAGAGAAATGTTTAAAAAGACAGGAGTAAGAAAAGAAAAAAAATCACAAACAAGTGAGGAGGGATCTGTTATGGGAAACTCATATCAGATTTCTTCGACTGTATAATTGCACTAGTGGGTTTATGAATACTCTGGAGAAGTGGAGAATTTATAGGGATAACTTGCTTCTCAAAGTAATGGATCTCCCTACAACAGAGTTCACAGTATTGCAGCATCCAAATATCTTGGGTCAGTGCTTAGAAACATCAATATATATGAACTTTATGCAACACCATTGTTTGTCTTTTGCTTTAATTTCATGCAAGACAGCAAGAGAAAAGACAAAAGCCCTGCCTATGAGTCACCCANCTCTCCTTTCAGGCAGTTCTAGAGAGCTATAAGGTCTCCCCTGAGTCTCCTCTTCTCTAGGCTAAACAACCCCAGCTCCCTCAGTCACTCTTCATATCCAGACCATTCACCATCCTCATTGCCCGTCTCTGGACACATGCACTGCCTAGCAGTGTGATTGAGCCCTACTGGTACATCCACAGCCACCTGGACTTGAGATACATTCTCTTGAGTGTAAGAGAAAGAAGTAATTGTAATACATTTTTCACATTCCCATAATGTATGAAGATGTAGCTTGTCTTCTGTATGACAGAATTATTTGTGTATAGCCCATCTCACTTTAAAATAAATCATGTGGGTTATCAAAAGACTAGAAGAATATCCATCAATTTGACAGGTTCTAAAAATCTCCCCAAGTCAATTCACAGACAACAAAGTGAAAGGACGCGCATTTCCATGGTGGTGCTGACAGCATCACCCTAGTGCTATTGAGGAATGGATCCCAACCTGGATAGTTGCTGTGTTTAGGTCCCATAACCATGCAAGTAGCAGGTACTCTCTGTGCTATATACGTATCTATAAAAATAAAGTTTATGTTCATTCATAATTGTGGGGTTTTCCGTACGTTCTTTAGAAGCTTCAAAAGATATGCATAGTAAAGGTCCTTAATTTTAAAATACATTGTTTACAAGGTATTTTCTTGAATTTAAAATTATTTAACAGGGAGATGAGTGTTTCTGTAATGAGTTACATGAACTGACTTGCTGGTTATGTGTCCTTTCACACACCTTACAGACAGTTTTTGTAGTATTTTTATTTGTTGGGACAGGTCTGCGCAGGCCACATGAGTCATGAAATCCATTAAGATACTGAACCCATGAATACCCAGTTAGGCCCTGCCCACAGCCATGCTCCCTTCACTAATAAGCTCTAGAAGGTGGTCCCGGGAGCACCAAGCACTCTGGTGAGCCTCAGGAAACTGGTAGAAATGCCTTCTGCCTGTTCCAGCCAGGGAATCCTTGGTTTTGCCGCAGCAGCTCTTTTCCAAGCTTTGAAACCCAGCGGGACCTGGGACACTCAGGCTGGGATGCACACACCTGGCCCCACAGGGTCGGGTTGGGCACAGTGGTTGAGCTGCTGCGTGGCAGAGAACCCCCACACAGCCCTAGGAGCAAATTTCCATTGTCCCCAGACTGAGGGTGCCTCACGGGTCCCCCAGGGCGCATGGGTGATGCCAGCGGCAGCCCGGCACGTTGGCCTGGAAATCAGGGCTGGCAACGTGGGAATATGGAACCTGCTGCCCCACGGCCATCCCCTCTCTGGCGCAGCCACTCTGATGTTCTCCTCTAGTGTGTTCCCACACTGCACTCAGCCCCTGATATGTACCCCTCTCCACTCTACCCCCATCCCTCAGTGCACCCATGTCAGCCAAGCCCAAACCCCTTGTCAGGGCGCAGGCCAGGGTCCAGCTGCCCCAGTGGAGGCAGGAGCCCCTGGGGGGGGCAGGCT
>WEKX01028979.1:0-63628 GCA_013390025.1 Pitta sordida
TGGTCTGACCAGCACTGAGTACAGGGTCAGAAAATGAGGAAAAGTACAAAACAGTGCAAAATTCTATGGTTCTGCATTTTCAGGATTTGTTGCTTTTATTTTTTTAATATCTAAAGTCATGGCATCTACTTAAAGTCAAATTTTGAAGTCATCAGGTAACTAGACAGCAGGAGTACCATATGATTTAGGCAAGAAGCCAGAACTAACAAGTATAATGGGGATGGCAAATACTCAGTACTTAATTCTCATAGAAAGCTGTTTACAGTCACATTTATGTGAAGAAAAAAATATTTTCCCCAAAAATACATGTTCAGCAGATATTAATAAAGTGCATTAAATTAAATTAAATTTTAATATTAATATTAAATTTTAATAGGTGCATCTGACAAAATAGTAATTCATATTTTTAAAGAAAAATATTTCTTAAACTCAAATCTCTGAAACATTTTTTTCGTAATTACTACTCAAATTAACTGGTTTGGTTTTGTTGTGTTTGTGGGGTTTTTTGACTAAATATGTCCTCTTGTTCTGGTGTCGTCAGCCTGAGAGAAGAAATTCATACCCACCCGACTGCAACCTCCCCTCAGGTAATTGTAAACAGCAATCAGGTCACCTCTGAGCCTCCTCTTCTCTACGCTGAACAACCCCAGTTCCTGTAGTCGCTCCCCATAGGGCTTGTCCTCCAGTCCTTTCACCATCCTTGTTGCCCTTCTCTGGTCCCTCTCAAGCAGCTCAACATCCTTCTTAAACTGGGGAGACACGAACTGGACACAGTACTCAAGATGTGGTCTGACCAGCACTGAAGACAGGGGAAGGATAACTTCCCTGGTCCTACAGACCACACTGCTCCTAATACAGGCCAGGATGCCATTGGCCTTCTTAGCCACCTGGGCACATTGCTGGCTCATATTACATTTCCTGCCAATCATTATTCCTAAATCCCTCTCCATTCCACCACTCTCCAGGCACTCNTCAGACAAGACATGCCTCTCCAAAATCCATGCTGACTAGTTCTAATGTCATGGTCGTTTTGCAGTTGCTGCATAATAGTACACAAGACTATCTGTTCCACAACTTTGGCCGAGACTGAGGTCAGGCTGACAGGTCTGTAATTGCTCAGATCATCTTTCCTGCCCTTCTTGTGGATGGGTGTCACATCAGCCAATTTCCAGTCTTGTGGTACATCACCAGTAAGCCAGGACTGCTGGTAAATTATGGAGAGTGGCTTAGCAAGTTTATCTACTAGTTCTTTCATCACCCATGGATGCATCCCATCTGGTCCCATGGACTTGTGAGGATCCAAGCCACTCAGCAAGTCTCTGACTACCTCCTCCTGGATTACGGGCGGGTTATATTGCACCCCGACTCCTTCCGTCAGCTCACAAGTCCAGTTGTCCTGATAGCAATCTGTCTTACTGTTAAAAATAGAGGCAAAGAAGGTATTAGATATTTCTGCCTTTTCCTCATCTCTACTGACTATATTCCCCTCTGCATCCAATAAGGAGTGAAGGTTGTTGCAGCCTCTCTTTTTACTGTTGATGTATTTATAGAAACATTTCCTGTTGTCCTTAAGAGAAATGGCTAGGTTGAGTTCCATCTGGGCCTTTGCCTCTCTAGTTTTTCTCCTGCATGACTTGACTACTTCCTTAAACACACCCTGATTTACCTCCTCCTGTTTCCAAAGGCTGTACATCCTCTTTTATTCCACCTAGTTCTTTCAGGAGCTCTTTGCTTATCCCGGCCAGTCTTCTGCCCCTCCAACTCAGTATCAATACTGTTACCATGAAAAAACAGGTAGTTTTCAAATCCTAAAGCCAGGAGCTGGGTTTTAGCTTCACGTACTACTCCTACCTCTGTGCTTTTTCATTTTCCAAATGTTTAAACTGTAATTATGTAAGAAGATTATATCTTTAGGTTTGTTTAATATCACAGAGAAACAAAGATGAATCACAATAATAATAAGCATGTGCCATTAGCCTTTATGAATACACAATAAAATTGAGTCTACCAATGAGTTGTGAGATCTGACACTCTCAATCAGAAGTATCACCATCTTTTCCGCAATGCAACCAATTCCAGGTGAAGAAAACATTCGTCTCTTCAAAGTAACATAACATCATGGAACAAAACTTTCTCCTTTTATGTCCTATCTTTTCAGCTCAGTTGTATTTGAAGATCTCTTTAATAGAGATTAGAAAACCAGATGCAGCCAAAAGGAGTTTAAACCCAAAGTAACAATCATTTGCATTTAGAAGAAGAAAAATTTATATGTAAAGGCTTTAAAACACAAGTCTGAAAAAAAAAAAAAGGAAATTCCTAATTTTCATAAATGCTCCACCTTTTGTTTTCTTAAAGTAAGAAAATAAAAGCCCCATCAGTTACAGAAAAAAAAATTATCCACAGCTGATTGCCAAACTCACATTTATCGAAGCAGCATGAATCAAAGTAGATTGTTTTGTCTTGCTTTCACTGTATTTTGATTGAGAACTTATTTTTCCCTTAGTTGCCATGGAAACAGGTACAGAGCAAATTAAAGCAGAAAAGGTACTGCTGACAAAAAATTAAGTTGTTCCTACTCAGACTGTGCTGATTAATGCTTTCTGGGATACTTAGGAAACTGCAGCATTTGTATATCATTTGGTACTAATTTAAAAGTATGTTTTATGACACCAGATCTTTATACAGCCAATTGTCCAACTACTACTGGAATGTTTGCTAGTTCTCCCAGAATTTTACAAGACATTTCACAATTTAGCATTTTTCAACATGTGCAATGACTTCAAATGCACCTTCCAGAGGGGAACCAAAGAATAAGAATAATAAGAAACTTGAAGGTAGTGAAACAGAAAAAAGAGAGGAGGGACAAAAAGAAAGAGTGGTAAGAAGAAAGAAGCACATTCTCATTGATTCTATTTATAAATTTTAGCATCTTTGTATGTAAGTCTTGTTCCTTTCCATTATGTATTTTTTCAGAAAAAGTCAAAGAACCTACTCACTTTCCTCTGAAAAATTGAAGGGAGACACATATCTGTAGATGGAGATTTACATATATATACAGTTATACCTCCTCCATCGCAAGGAAAGGGACAGGTGACAGCCCTCACGAAATATTAATCTCGCAAAGAACTGCAGGTCATTAATATGCATGCAGGCCACGCCCATTGCCCCACCCCCCGGAACTCCGCAGGGCTCCGGGACATTTTTTGCTTCTCCCTTCGGACTCTCTGAACACGGGGAAGAAAAGGGAACTGTTTCTGAGCCCACTCTGCCTCGGGAGACCCCCTTCCAACCCCAAGATCCTGCGGGTCCGCCATGACCAAACCCCGTGCCGCTGCTCCCGCCCTCTCCCNGGGACTCCTGGCCCTCCCCGTTGGGCCGGGCCAGCGCTGCCCCACGGGGAGCTCCGGCACTGCCTCTCGGTGGAGCAGAGGCAATACGCATGGGCGAGTGGCATAAATTCGCAAATGGTGGAATCAAAACTGCGATAAATACGCATCGCAAATGCGCGAGGTCATGAAGGAGAAGTCGTGATACAGAGAGGATTTGCTGTAATTTTATGGCTGTCATAAAAGGAGATTATTGGAACATCTGTATTAGGTATGGCACAAAAATTGTGTTCATTTTGCTCTACTAGAGCTTTCCTAGGAGCTGCCACAAGCTGGATGGAGTATCCCACGTTCACCTACAGTCTTAAATTACGTTTCCCGAATGCCAAATCATTACCAACAAGTTACCCCATAACTATACACAGTGCCTTTAGGAAAGCCCTGAGGCATTTACTGTGTATCTCTCTGCCCCTAACATAACCTTATGACCTTCCTACTCAGATTCCCCCAAAGGATACTCCTTACTACTTTCCTACTGTGTCTCTAGGGGTTACTCAGCATACAAGCAGGTGGTGAGAGCGCTACTTGCAGAACTGAGTTAGACAACAGCTGAATAGGAAAAGTTGAAGATATATAAGCACCAGCTTGGGAGGACAGCCACCTAACCTGTGCTTTGTCCTCCACCTCCATTACATCAATCTCTATGGAAGAACGACAGTGAGCTGGATCTCATCCCACCTTTGACAGTTCTGAGTTTATTTCAGTAGTGTCCACTAGTGGGATTACCTAACACCTTTCATGTATGATAAACTGGAGGTTGGTAACTGGTGCCAGCCCTGAAGAAGCTCTGCTTTGTTTTCTCTTACTGACTCCTATAGCCATTACTGACTTCTATGCCAGTATGTATAACTTCAGAGCCCCCACAGTTGTCTTGATTTTTCTGCAAATTTAAGAATTTATTTTGAGACTGACTTATTGACAATTAGTTACAATCCAGGATATTCTGGAAAATGTCACAGCTTGCAGCTGCTGCAGCCTAGAAAAAGGTAAAGGTGGCACAAGGATGTGATGATGTGAGCTACATGACGTCAGATAGCAAGGGACTCAGTTGCTTCCTGATGTGAACTGTACAGCTGAGTGGCAAGATAAGGGGGAGAAACACTTCTTCAAGTTCTTAGTTCTAGCATATCACATGTGACACTCATCAGTGGACATTACAGTCATACCTCCATATTTGTGGATTACGGGTCTCCCATGGGTCCTGCGAAACCTTTAATCTTCGAATACAGGTTGGACATCAATTTGACAAATTATTGCCAGAAATATAGCAAGTTTGGAACACTGCAACATCTCGGGCTCCTTACAGCAGCGAGGAGCGTTGGAGTCTAGATTTTTCCCTTTAACTGCAACAGCCAGCACTGGCAGGAGGGCTTTGCCTAAATATCTGCATAGGTACATATATGCATATGCGCTGGCAAGTCCAGGCTGGCTGCTGCGGCCCCATGTGGGTCCCTGTGCTACAGTTAAAGACTTCCTGACTCCTGGCAGGGCCAGCCAGGGCTGGAGCTGCCTGTCATGTCAGTTAGGGACCACACCGTCCCATGGAATTATGCACCACTATAAATAAAGAAAATTATGCACCACTATAAATAAAGGAATAATTTCCACAAATATGAGAAGACACAAATATGACAGCGCAAATAACTGAGTTATGACTGTAATTGGACATATGGTCCAAAGCACACTGCCCAAGGACCTAAGCAGATGGAAAAAAGGCAAACGTTGTTTGGCTCCCATATGATCAGTAGGGCCATGTCTCTTACTCAAATGCAGAACACATAAGCTTGAAGCTGGGCTTGATGGTTGGTATTTTCAATGGTTCATTAGGCAGATGAACTATAAAATTTTCTATACCATTAATGCTCAGCAGACCGGATTATTAAGAAGCACCCTATCAAGTTCTACTCCACAAGAGCACATGAACACTTGAAATCAGACAAGAAAGTGACCTCAGTTGAAAATGTCAGATTCCAGAATTACAGCAAGTGCAATAGTAATCAAACCCTAAATATCAACCTTCCAAATAAAGCTGGGAGCAGGAGTAACCATGTTCTTTTCAGGTTATTATAAACATTTGTACTCTTTGCAGCATAATTTTTATATGGATAAAACTACATCCAATGCACTTAGCAATTTTAAACCACCCACTACATCAGTAAAAACAGCACTATTACTTTCAGTATAATAATTGTCTTAGTACTGAATATGCACATGTGAAGGTGGACAGGAATTTGTTAAAATGATAATCCATTAAATCACATATGACATGATTTACACCTCACTAAATCTGTCAGCTTTGGATGAAAAACATGTTTTCTTAGTGTTTTAGAATGAAACAGTTTCTGAAATTGAGATATACAAGTCATGTTTGAAGGATAACTATTAATTTTCTATTATTTTATCAAATAAAGAAAAAAAAAATCCTGCTGATTACTGAAGACTATAGATACAAAGTTCTCTCCAGGGGGATATTATCATATGGAGAAAGAAGTGCATAATGATTGAATTGGTCAAAAGTATAGGATGCTAATATTTGGCATCTTAATTATTTGTATTTAATTAAGAAGACAGTTTGAATTCTGAGTTGTGCAAGTACATCAGTGGCATAGATACTTTTAATTATACATTCATCATACATCTTTGCACAATAGATTGTACTCACAACAAATACAGCCATACCTCCAAATTTGCAAGGAACAAGTCTCCCGGGGGTCTCGCGAACCTAAATCTCCCCTGGTGCAGCTTAAGACCATGCCCTCTTGTTCTGTAGCTGGTTGCCTGGTAGATAAGACTGACTCCCACCTGGAGTCCCACAGTCTCCTCTCAGGCAGTAGAGAGTAGTAATATCTCTCCCCTGAACCTCCTCTTATCCAGGCTAAACAACACCAGCTCCTCCAGCTGCCCCTCATAGAACATGCCCTTCACCTCCATACCCTTCACCAGCTTCATTGCCCTTCTCTGGACCCACTCAAGCACCTCAATATCCTTCCTAAATTGAGGGGCCCCAAACTGGAGACACTACTTAAGGTGTGGCCTAACCAGTGCTGAGTACAGGAGAAGAATCAAGTCCCTGGTTCTGCTGGCCACAGTATTCCTGATACAGGCCAGGATGCCATTGGCCTTCTTGGCCACCTGGGTACACTGGTGGCTCATCTTCAACTGCTGTCAACCAACAGCCCCAAGTCCCTTTCTGTCTGGTTGCTCTTCAACCACTCTTGTCCCCTGCCTGTAGTGCTGCAAGCAGTTGTTATGGCCAGAGTGTAGGATCAGGTGTTTGGTTTTGTTAAGTCTCATGTCGTTGGTCTTGTCCCACCTATCCAGCCTGTTCATGTCCTTCTACCCTCCAGCAGACACTCCGACCCAACTTGGTGTCATCCTTGAATTGCTAATTCACATAGGATTTCTGAAGCCCTTTTGTTTCTCAGAAGAACATAAGCAATGTAAATAGTGTTTTTAAGTAGTTAACTCAGGAGCGAGAATAGGACTGTGGCCTCATTCTTTTCCTGATCTCAATCTGAAGTTTGGCAATGAGAGACGCTTGACTCAAATAGCCCTTAAGGGAACTAAAACCACTGCTACTGTCTATGTAGACTTGGCTGTCTTCTAAGTAAACTTGTAGTACGCTAGCAGAGCAGATGTCTGCATTACTGTTTTTCAGGCAGAGCTACTATATTACATTCTAGCTCCTAGATGTCTTGGAGGCCTAAAATTAATTTTAAATTATGTTGCAAATCACTCCTTATTTAGCCATATTTCCTGAAAATTTCTAAAAATCCCTGCCAATAAATTAATTTTCACTCCTATAAGCTGAAATGGACTAAGTGCTATAACATCTCTCTATGAAGGACAGTGAACATAAAAATTAAATACAAAATGCATGTCTGCTAAATTTTTATGAACTTAAACTGACCATATGAAAGCAGTCTTCATAATTCCAGCAAGTAAAAAGATCTAGCTTTTTGTTAGACTACATATACATTAAAACATATTTATTTTAAACTAAAATGAATTCTAGTTTCAACTTAATTGGCAAACGGAAAATGTATGAACACATGTAATTTGATATCCTGATATTCTTTTGCAAAGAAAAATCTTTCTCTAAAATATTTAAAGCTCAATATTAAATATTATCTGTGCACACTAACTCAAAGTAAAGACATGGCTGCTCTGTTCTGATATGTCCAAAGACATTTTCTGAGTTATTCATACTTGCTTTTCAAATAGTGATTTAAAATACAGCTAATTAATAACTTCAACTTACTATTAAGTTTGTTTAAAGACAATTTTCAAAGATGTGCAATATATTTACTTTAAAACACTATATTGAATTTTGAAAAAGGCTTTTTTCCCGCTACATTCTGAAAAAAACAGAGTACAAATCTGCACTTGGCTTTTAAGATCTTTCAAATCACTTTTCAACATGCTCTGACAGATTTCTGCGCCAGATGGATAAGATGAATGTTCATAAGAATGTATGAACATATGGAAGAAGTGGTAACCAATATCCTCCTAGATGTCTATAATGATTCATTTCAAAATATATATCCCAGGGTTATTAACAGTCCCTTTGCCGAGTTTCGTATTTTTAAGAGGTAGAGGTTTAGAATAGTGTAGGTTTCCCCAGTGAAGTACCAGAGCAGCACAGTCTAACTGATAACTGTCCAGAATGATTCCAATGCTTAGTTACCAGTTTTTAGGCAGCAAAAAGCAGTTTAATTATTCTGCATCAGCATGTTTTTGTTATCCTCAAGTAATTCAGATGCTTTACTTCACCCGCCCTGTTTTACTGTCAACCTGTGGTGTCAATAAACAACTACAAATAAAGGGCTTTCGTTTGCTTTAATTTGCATGTGTGCAAATACTGATGTACTTAGTGTTAGTCAATATATATGTCAACCAGACTAAGTGTAAATGAACCAGGTGACAGTGCCTTCAATCTGCTCTCAGAATCCTTCCAATACAATATGAGACAGTGCAGCAAAGATCTTTTATCAGGTCGTTCTTTCACCCATCATAGGGCCTGCTTCAGTGAGTTTCCCTCTGCAGTTATTGGTACAAATATTAGTTCTACAACCCCTTACTTTTGGTAAAAAAACCCCAAAACAATCCCCCACCCTCATCCCCTCAAAAAAACCCCTAACAACCAGCAAACCAAAACATTAAATTCAACAACATGGGATAAACAAGATAAGAGAGAAATTGGTATTGGGATGTTTTCTAAGCCAACTTCACACCCTCCATTTCCAAGACTTCTTTGTGATGACTCCTAAAGCAGCAGGCACCAGACTTGTAAAAAGTATTTAGTATCTAGTGTCACTAGGGACAAGGTGCCACAAAAACAATCTGCTCAAATCCACTAGTAGATCATAGACGTGGCTTCTCAAATCTTATATTGCTTAAGGCCAGATGATCCAAGTTAGCTCCTTGGGATGTAGCCATGCACAACCCTTAATATTTGACTTTCAACATCCTCTGACATTGTAATGACTTATAAGTAATAGCTTTGAGAAAAAGAGCTACATTTATTACTCAGAAATCCTGATTTTAGAAGAAAGAATCAACATGACAACACATCTGGATATTTCCTTGTGTCACCAAACTCTACTCATTTTTCACAGACTCAAAAACCAACTCAACTGGTTACTATCTAATTTATGTTCATTAGTGAATGGGAAAAGTCCATCCACTCTCTTTCTGTAAATTCTTTCTCCAATGTCCTCCCCACTTATCCATCCCAGCTTTGGGGATGTCATGGGTTTGCTGTTGGTCATGTTTTTCCTGGCAGAGGGGGTGCTATGGAGGAGGCTTTTCTTCAAGAAGTTGCTGAAAGTCTCCACTCCTAGCTAGCAGAGTAATGCCAGCCCGCTCCTGGCTGGGCCTGCTGCCGGCCAATGCCAGGCCAATCAGGATAGATAGAGGCACCTCTGTGATAACATATTTAAGAAAGAAAAAAAAATAAAAAAGAAGGGAGTAACAGCAAGAAGATGGCCAGAGAGGAGCTGTGAGAGGTTGCAACAGAAATGCAAGCACCAAAGCCAGGGCTGAAGGAGGGGGAGGAAGTGTTCCAGGCATCTCCCTGCTGCTTGTGGAATGGACCATGGTGAAGCAGACTGTCTGCCTGCAGCTCATGGAATAGAGAGAGAGCACAGGGATGCAGAAATCCACCTGTGGCCGTGGAGAGGGAGTCCACACCAAAGCTGGAAGATGCTGGAGGAAGGCTGCAGACATGTTGGAGCCCACATTTGGAGCAGAGATCATACGAAAGACGTTGTAGCCCGTGGAAGAGGAGTACATGGTGTGTAGCAGAACTGTACCTGGTAGGATCTATGTGCTTTGGGATGCGGCCCACGAATGAAGCAGCACAGCCAGTGCTTAAAGGACTGCACCCAGTGAAGAGACCCTCGGGCAGCAGAGTATGGAAGAGCTGATGCCCCTGAGTTGGGACTCATGCTGGGAAGGGTCATGAAAGACTTTCTCCTGTTGGGGAGGGGCACCCTATGAAAGGCAGGGAAATGGCTTTGTACCCTGGACCGGTCAGAAAACACCAGCTGCCTGGCTTTCCCCTACTCTTGTTCCCCCTTTGTCTCCAGGAGGGAAAAAAAGGGAATGTGATATCTGTTGTAAGAAGGAGGTGTGGGGGAAGAAGGTTGCTGAGGAAATGCAACAAAAATTCAAAACAGCATAACTAAGCTGTACCTCTGGAGTTTCCTAAGTACCTTGACATGCAAATAGCCATTTTTTCACCTTTAACGGCTTTACTGCTGTGCTTACTCGGCCCTAAGTACTGGAGAGCTTTAAATACTGGCAGACTCACACTTTACTTTCTGCTGCTGGATAGAGTATTCGCATAATACCTGATTATCATATCGAGGCTTTCTTCAGTTTCAAGAACTCGAAACCGGCAACTCTGAAACAGGGTAAGCACCTTACACGTCCAGGGAGATGAATGAGCTTTTGAAGAACAGATGAAAATCCATGCTGCTGTAAGTTCACTATATTTGAATTGAGGAATCAGCATGTTCTAGACATGACACCAATGAACTCAGTACATCAGTATCTGCAATTGGAACTAGAAGGTTCAAAATTATTCTGGTGAAAAAAATGATAGAGATTAAATAAACAAAAAAACAAGTAAAATTAAAACCCACCATCTGATATACTCTTATTCATCCCATTTTCCAACCTCATAAAAATTCATTTCTCTCTGAAGTACTAATGTGGTAAGTCAGCATTTACCTACCCACTTCAACACTAGCTTGCAAAAATAGTAAAAAAGTGTAATACCAAAACTGTAATTTGTTGTACTGCTCTGTGTTCACTGCACTGTCTCTCAAAAATAAAATGAGCTGTGAAGCGCTGGAGAGCTAAATCTTACTCTGCTAAACCATAGTACCACAGTGATAGGTAGGTTTCCCCACAGTAATGTACATTTGTCAACAATAATATTTACATATTATGTTATTTCTACAGTTTTACCATAATTAGAAACTTGATCCTTTGATGGGTTTTGGTTGCTACCCCTTATATTTTTAGAAAAGACACCTCAGGCTGTGACTTATGCAAGTTTTTTTGACACAAATTTCTTCTTTAAAAAAGGCAATTCATTCGGGGATAACATTAAGATTAATGGAACATAACTAAGCCAAATGTGGTTCTGGTGTGCCACATTAAATGGTACCCTTCTGTCTCTAGATATCAGTAATGTTTATAGGGAAACCATCTTAAGTTATTGTAACCATCTAACTATAAAAATTCTTGAAACATGAGTATGGTTTAATTTGTTCCTTACTTTCTACTAAGGGATGAAAACCATGATTTACATTTTTAAGTTTTTATTGCAGACTACATTTGGGTCTCCTATGTCCCGCACCCACGGCCTTATTTGGGACCCATGCAGCCCGACTTCTACTTTGAATGGCAGCCGCACCGCTGCTGCCACCACCCCCGCAGTTGCTGCAGCCACTGCCGTCACCCATGCTGCCCCCACTGCTGGCAGCGCCCCCACTGCCGCATGTTCCGCTGCCTGGGCCACGGCCGCTGCTGCCTCGGCGGCAAGTCGTGCATGCACAGTTGCAAAAGGGGTCTCCTACATCACTAAAAAATCATGCCGCTAAGATCTGAAGCCGCAATATGGGGGCGTGCAGTGCAAGAGGGCTGACTGTACATAGTATGTAGTTAAGAGAAAATATTGGAAGTTTCTTTCCATCATTACGATAGAAACAGCAAGATTCTAAATGTACTGAATTACATTTCATTCAAAGTTAAGCATGTATTATTCGGAATTCTTTTAATCGGACAAGTTTACAATGCAATATCCTGTATGCACCACAGATGCTCTTTTTGAAGTTGTAAGTTAAATCTTAAGAATTCAGACATTTATACTAATATTTCATATGACTTAGGAAAACCATAAAGTTGATTCACATAGTTACTACTACATTAATCAAGATTTGCATGCACAGGGAGGTGTTATATCACCCCATGGAAAAGATGTAATGTGTTGAAAGCTGTGTAAAGAAATATAAATATTTCCAAAGAGAATTTAGCAAAAGGTGATCATTATTTAGTCATTCAACATGTGAAAAAGATATATGAATTCATATATTTTTTCCACAACAGAAAATGTGTAATGTTGTATGTGATATATGCAAAAACGTATTTCACAGCTTAATTCTACCACTCTTTACTTTTTTACAAGCATGGAAGAAACAAATAAAAAGTACTAGAACAACAAATCTGGTATATAGTATAAGATAGAATGGCTAAAGTCTCTTCTTGCCCACCTTTTCCTGAAATATCTGTGTTAAATGTTGACTCTAACTCATTCTGGGAAAGAGAAAACGCTGCAAGTAAGCATGACTGAAGATATGGACTGTGGGTTTTCAGAATTTTTTTTTTCTTACTGACTGTAACCTCAGGGTGGTCTTAAAACTGGCAAAAGTCTCTCAGAGAATAGTAGCCTGTGATTCTTTTCAATCTGTTGTTTATGTAACCAGCCCTTCAAGGTCAGAAGCCCAGCCTTTAAGTGCTATGTAACTATTTCTGCAATGCAGAAAAAAGTCATAGAAAAATCTTTTTTAACTTCTATAGGAAGAGACATTGAATTTTAACATACATGTACAATTTTCTGTATATATTAAATATCTGTAGTCACATAATTTACAATCTGTGTCCAACTCTGTTGGTGCCATATAAACCCAACATTTTATTTTCTGAAGCTATATAAAACAGTGTTAAATGAGATTTTCATATTTACAAGACACAGCAGATTTGCTGTCAATTAGAAAAATTTGACTAGCGAAAACCCCATGAAAGACTGAACTGAAATACGTTCAGAAACTATTTACTTAGCATGAGGAAACCTGCAACGACTCAGGCCATGAAATCAACATTTGCTGACTGCACACATCTACAGGTATAACAAGATAGTACAGAACACAGGATTAAAATCATAAATACATTTTGTTGTCGATCAGCTAGTCAACTCATGCAACAGTAATGTAGAGAGACAGGCACAATATGCCAGAACTCACAACACTTCTGTCTATGCTGGAGACCCAAAAGGATGAAGCAGGTCGAAAAAATAGACTGATTTATATGATGAGAGCATCTGGTAATAATCATCTTTACATAAGAATTCCAGTGGGCTTGTCTTTTTTTTTCCTGTTTCCTTAATTATTTTCCCATAGAATGGAGTGCAAACACTTTAGTTCCAGATAAACAACAGAGACAATATTATTATATATGGATATTTTCTGTTTATTTTTCAGGGCACTTAAATTTCCATCAACTTTCAGGTTATAGTTATTATTTGCCTGTCTATAATCTCATACCTAGTATGCTGCTGTTATTTAAAAAATGAAAAATTACATACATTATTCAATAGAAAGCCTCAAGAGGACCTATATGAGCATTTTGCTCTCTTTGCTTGTGCCATTAGTTTTACCAGTGGCTTTCAACATGCAGCACATATGTTCCTCTTATATTGTACATGGTTATTTTTCAAGCAGGTTCTCAAAGCAGATGTTCAAATATTCTGTAACATTTCTGCAGAGACTTCAGGTTGAATTGTTGCCCTACATTTGATCCCGCTAAGGGAAAACTCTGCTTCACAGATAACAGTTGACACATAAAGACATTTGGATTACCTCCTCTTCCCTCTCTTTTTAAAAAAAATATTTAACTCTTTTTGAGACAAGAAAACAACAACAACAAATGAACAGTTAGACTGGCTGTTCCTAGAAAAAGTTTCTGAAAAAGTCTTAAATCTGTAGTGTGCTGAAGATCTGAGTACTATGTCTAAAATATAATGACTTGTTATAGGAAAATAACCATTTGTCACAATCAACAGCAGGGAAGTGCTAGGTAATACACAAATACTAGGAATTACTATGGCAGAAAAACATTACACTACAGTAAAAAAATATGCTTCTTGTACCCATTATATATCATTCTATTCCCCAAAAGGACACAAAAGTCAAAGGTAAATAATGCTTTCCCTATGAAAACTAAGTAGCTTCTATTTACATGAGCACTGTGTATGCTCAAGTTAAATAAGAGATACAGGCTTGAAATAAACAAAAGTTGTGATTCATTGTACACTGAATTCTGTAACTTCTAATCAGAAGATATTGTGGATGTAGAATATTTTGTGGGTTCAGAGGAAGAGTGTGCAAGGTGACCTGTTAAATGTTACTAAATAGGAACCATATCAACACTAAATACATAATATATAAAAATTATACAAAGCTCGGGAAATGAAGTGAGAAAAGGTATAGTCAGAGAGCAAGAAAATACCTTGACGACGCATTATAAATCCTTACACTGTTTTTTATCTTCTTCTGGCATCAGTATATGCATGTTTTAGGATTAGGATATTGTGTTGTGTAGACTTATAGGCTGAATCAGAACAGTTATTTTAATGTTCTGAAATTTTTAAAAGACAAAAATCAGATTTGACAATACTTATAATGAAAAAGGTTCCCACTTCAGGGTGGAATTAAAAAACTAAACTGCATAGAGAGAAAAATATCAAAGTAGAAAATCCTACATGCCAGGTTCTAGTACAGTCAAACCTAATCTCTGCTAGTCTGTCATTTTTAGAGTGAGTAGCAACACAGTTTCCTGTGATAGCTTTAACTAGCTAGATATTCAAGTCTGCTTTTTGTTGACCAAAATGGAGAAAACTGAACGATTAAAACCAGGGATACAGTAAGGTTGCTGGCAGCAGTGTGAACATTACATCATTCACACGGCAGTGAGGAGAATACCTGGACTCTGACTTCACCTGCATTCTGGTGGGGTGTGAATAACACAATAGCCAGGCAGATAAATTAGTATGATGCTGCATCTGAAATGAGATGCTGCACTAAGACATGAATATTAGCAGAAGCTCAGCATTGCCCGGCTTCTGGATTTGAGTAGGTTTGCTTCAAAGCAGTCAGGAGGCAGGAGAAAGCCCTGTATGGAGCTAATGTCAATTTTTCACATTCCAGATTTAGTTCCAGACTACAAGGCAGTTTACAGACCTACTTATCTCCTAGCATGAAAAATTTTGCCAAATCAAATTTCAGTACATATCTGGGCTTTTTCTTTTTTTTAAGTCCGGGGGGGTTGGTTGCTGTTTTAAAATGTTTGCCATATTGATAGGTGTCAGTGTGTTATACCTACACCTATTTTTATGGACTGTAATACTGACAAAAGAGATCTCATCTCTGTTTCTGAGATGTCAAAATATATACAGGTCAGCAGCAGAGAAAATAAATAAATTTGCGAACACATGCACATGACTATCCTCTGTGTAACATTTTCCCTCTCTTGACCACAAACATATGATGCTCGTCTAATATATGCAAACAGATTTGCTGCCATTGGCAGTTGTGAGAGGCATTTGTTCAAGTAGCCAAATGTATGTTAAAGTATTTTTCTTTTTTTTTAATGTATGCAAACAAACAACACCATTATCATGAAATATTTTCTCATAGGATTATAACAGATAACTGTATCTGCTTACTTAACAAATAGGTTCACACATTGTTAGCACTCTGGGATTGCCTTTTAGATATTAGAGCTTATTTTGTTCTAAGTTCTTTTGAAGGTCTGTGTTACTGCCAAGAGCCTTGACAGCTGCTGCCAGCTCTATGTGGCTTGTTTAAAACAATAAAGCAGTTTCCTAGCAACATCACATCACACATTGGGTACCCTACAGTATCTCACATTCCTAACAACTCTGCACATCCTCACAACTTAAAGGGACACTGTCAAGTTATATGTCAACTTACAAGTTATATGTCAAGTCACCTTACACAAAAAGGGGAATTACTTCTCTTTCACCCATAGTTAGATATATGAGGTGAGAGAAAGAAAATAGACATTAATAAAATACTATTTGCATTTTCTTTGCAGAAATGTTTGATGTTTCAAGTCAAATCAGCAATACCTGTTATCACCTGTGGCCACACTGTCTGGCTTAAAAATAATTTAGTAAAAAGCAAACATTATCACAGAATTTAACCTTACTAATGTAGATCTTGGGGTTTTTTTTTTCTCTGGGTGCATATGATTTTTATCACACACATGATAAAATATGGAGTTTCTGTCAAAAATTAATTATTAATTTTTTTCTGTTGTGACATGTTTGTAATCAAGGCTGTAAGAATGACTTGTATCACCCTCAGACCTCATCCAATGTCATAGCTGGTTTAGGGTCCTTTGCTTATATGAACAGCAGTACTAGTTTCGCAAAAGGTCTCAACCTGATCTGACATACCCTTTATATAAAACATTTTTGAAACAGTCATAGATAAAAGTATTAACAGAAAAAAAACCAGAACAGAGTAAGAAAATTCTTAGGAGAGGTGAGGAAGAAATAATCTACTCAATAGAGAGGTGAAATGAGATACAGTAGATGAAAGTAAAAATAATACAATGAGAAAAAAATGGGCAATAGATTATCATCACCATAACCTGTAAGGTTTTTTGAGGATACACTAGTATATTTTTTTGCTTGCATGTTCATCTGTTTTTTTTAACTGTTGCAAAAACATCAGAGAGAAGAAAAATTTACAGTAGAGCGTTCCAAGAAAATAAAAATACTGTCAGGTCTTTTAAAGTATTTTTTTCTAATTTTTTTCTGTCCTCTACTGTATGGTGAAAGCTCTTAATGCATTAATGGTAAAGTTTCATTCGTACCCAATGGGGAATTCAAATAGATGTACAAGCAGTGTAAAACAGTGCAAATGAATATGCCAGTTATTGTTCAGGCATTTGGAGAGTTGCCAGCACAGTATTCAATCTCTTACTTTCAAAACTTGTAGAGAACCCCTGAAAGAGAACAGAACAATTGGGAAATACAGACAAAAAAAAAATTGTGAAGTTGGGATTCATTACTCTTGAATTTCAATGTGCATTTCTATTTTGGGTAATATTTGCTTCCAGTGGTTCAAAAATCATTGGCTATAATTTGGAACCAATTGACTCTCAGGGTATAGCTATACAAGCACATTGTTTACTAGCTATCTACAGTATGGATTTCAAACATACTACCTTTCTTTCGGTAACCATAAGAAATGCACTACTTTCACTAAGAGGTACATTGTACCAATTTCATGGCTTCTTCATGAAATGTAATGTGTTTTCTACACTTGATATCACACAGCTAGTATTTTTTCTTATGATATTTCAAGTACTCTGACCACAATGTTTGTATTTTCTACACCTTGCATACAACTTTAGGTACTGATTTTGCGATGTTACAAATAACAGTCAAAATGCAGAGATCGTAACAGAAATGATCTTACTCCTATGCCAAAAAGTCACTTTCACTTGTTCAAATGCTTCATGTCTGACCTGAAAATGGAGATTTTTTTTTNATGAAGTTCTTGGTGGCATGACCTAGATATTAGGGTAGTGTGTTATAGGTAGGATGATGTGTTGGTAGTAGGATGGCAACAGGTCAGGTTAGGTAACAGGTTTGACTAGATTAGATTAGGTAACAGGTGATAGGTTGGACTTGATGATCTCTAAGGTCTTTTCCAACCTTACTGATTCTGTGATTCTGTGATTGAATACATCCCAGAAAAGGCAGCTATATTTCTCACCCTTGCCACAAAAGCAGCAAGCCCAGATTCTTTTCCTACATTTTGGATCTCTCTCTTTACTCTTCACCTCGGCTTTCTGTTGGCACTAACCAGGGCCAGAGACCTCTCCTTGGGGCAATAATACTCAACGCTGAAAGCAGGCTGCTGAGGACTGTCTAACTCTGTGGTGAAATACTCTACAGATAACATCAGTATGACGAAATTGTAAAGATTCAAACTGTCATCACATGGCATACATAAAGAATAAATTCTGTAGGGAAAAAGATTACTCTGAATTCAAACATGCTTCTCTTCAGTCTCTGGCCATTCACCTGTTTTATTTTCCCAATTCAAACTGCAGTGGGGTTCACTACATGTACAAAAACTACCAATTTCAAATACTACAGTTAAAGGTACCACAGCATTTCTGTTGGAGTGAGTTAAAAAAATGTCCCTAGTCAAATCCTACCTCCAAACACAACTCTGCTTTTCAGTCCATCCAATAGTGATTACCTTACAAGGTGTGCTTATGTCTAAGTTAACATTTTTCCTTATGATCATCAGAAGGGAGAGTGAGAGGTGGGGACGAGGGCAGCATCAGTTTGCTTATAAATTTTTTCTTAAAAAAAAAAAGGGGAGAGAATAATACTTGCAAAGAAACCAAGGAGAAAGAAAGAAACCAAATGTCCCACCACATCAAATTTTATTAAATTTCTTCTCCCTAGTTCTCTTTTTTTTTTTCCTGTGAGGATTTATTGGAAGCTCTCAAAAGTGAATTAGCCTTCAAAAAATGAAGGATTGCAACAAAATTGTCATCAACCTGTAGAGGTATTTTTAAAGCAGTATGAGTTTCTGCAAAAAAGTATCAAGCTCTTTAGATGTAACCACGGCACCATTAGATTGCTGCTGTGAAAACTACTGCCATATTTCCCTTTCTTGAATTCCTACTGTTGGACACTGATCTTAGGATTGGAANTTTTTAATCATTGACATGAGAATTTTAAAAGGCATTTCATATATACACTGGCAAATAACAAGCCAAGACTTGTGAGAAAGAGGACTAAAGAACTGCTTCTCTTTGTTAAAGATGTTTCCCACACTAGAGCTTTGGAAAGCGAGAATTCGTACAACTAAGAAGTCATAGTCACATAGTCACATTTCAGTAGCCCTATGAGGAGCGACTGAGAGAGCTGGGATTGTTCAGTCTGGAGAAGAGGAGGCTGAGGGGAGACCTTATNTGTAGGGAAAAAGATTACTCTGAATTCAAACATGCTTCTCTTCAGTCTCTGGCCATTCACCTGTTTTATTTTCCCAATTCAAACTGCAGTGGGGTTCACTACATGTACAAAAACTACCAATTTCAAATACTACAGTTAAAGGTACCACAGCATTTCTGTTGGAGTGAGTTAAAAAAATGTCCCTAGTCAAATCCTACCTCCAAACACAACTCTGCTTTTCAGTCCATCCAATAGTGATTACCTTACAAGGTGTGCTTATGTCTAAGTTAACATTTTTCCTTATGATCATCAGAAGGGAGAGTGAGAGGTGGGGACGAGGGCAGCATCAGTTTGCTTATAAATTTTTTCTTAAAAAAAAAAGGGAGAGAATAATACTTGCAAAGAAACCAAGGAGAAAGAAAGAAACCAAATGTCCCACCACATCAAATTTTATTAAATTTCTTCTCCCTAGTTCTCTTTTTTTTTTCCTGTGAGGATTTATTGGAAGCTCTCAAAAGTGAATTAGCCTTCAAAAAATGAAGGATTGCAACAAAATTGTCATCAACCTGTAGAGGTATTTTTAAAGCAGTATGAGTTTCTGCAAAAAAGTATCAAGCTCTTTAGATGTAACCACGGCACCATTAGATTGCTGCTGTGAAAACTACTGCCATATTTCCCTTTCTTGAATTCCTACTGTTGGACACTGATCTTAGGATTGGAACTAAACAGCTAAAGAATGTGGTAAACAACTGCTACAGCAACACCAGACCGAAGAGAGCTTTGTTTAAAGTTCTAAACTCTTACAGGAATTAATGAGCAGATGGTTGTTTCTGAAGTATCATTTGAGCTGCTTGGCTAATTAACAATGCAAATAATTGGTTCTGGTTTTGTTTCTCTTCAGGTAGGTCAATTAAATGTGCAGCTATAGGGTACATTTATTGCTGCATATAGTACAAGTATTTTGTGGTGTGCAGACTTAGATTCACAATCTATTTAAAGACCGGAAATATTTGGATCTACATATTTGCTTCCAAGCAATCTCACTGTTACAGGCAATTAAAACAGTTATAGCAACACAATAAAGCAAAAATAATACAAGACTTGAACATACACCTACAAATATAAGAGTAGCTAAAGCATATTAAAATCCACTTTAGTACAGTGGTAAGTGTCCCCACCTGACGTGTGGGAGACCCGGGTTTGATTCCCACCAGGGAGACAGTGTTAAGAGTTGGACTCGATGATCCTTGTGGGTCCCTTCCAACTCAGAATATTCTGTGATTCTGTGATATCACATATTCAATCTCAGTAATTTTGTCTCTAACTGGACACATTCTGTGCATACTATACTCTTTCTCATCTTATTAATCAAAAATAATGCTATGAATAGTAATACTTAATTATAGCATCACCAATGAGTTTTACTAAATGGAGAAATCAAGGAGATCTGCTTATTTCACTTCCAGGAAAAGTGAGTTAGTTTCAAGAGGTAATACTGATACTTAATTTTGGATTTTTTTCTTTGTGTTTCTTTTTGCTTAGCTGTGGGAATTAAAACTTTCAATTGCTTGTTGTTTTGGCTCCTTTGGATTCCACTAGGTTTCACTTAGTCTTCTATAGCCCATGTAGGAATCATTTTGTGCCACACAGTATTCCTAATACTCATACACTATTTTAAATCCTAAACCTCTAATCTTAACTTCTCAGCATTAAAACAGAGAATAGGCTTACACTGGTTCTACAATCACTGAAGAGCTTGGCAGAACTGCATTTACTACAATAGCTAATCTTTTCCTCTGGGGCAGGTTGGTATGGATCCATTAGGCAACTACCGAAAAGTAGAATGTAGTGATTAATATTCAATGTACCCAATGTTGGTGCCTAATCAAGCTGTAAGTTTCAATAATTTATACTTGGCAAATGTGCATTTCTTTCCTCAAACTCCCTTTGAAATATTGGACATTTCAGACAAAGGCCAAAACTATTTCTTCGGATGGAAAGAACAAAACAATCAAGCAGAAACATAGATGGAGTAGCAAACAAGAGAATATGGAGCAAAAGCACATTGATTTTGTTTTCATCTGCTCTGAAATACGTATGGTCTGAAAGCAGACAATGCTGCGGGAGTAACAGGGATGGTATCCTGAATGATTCTATTCTGTAGCAGTATGCCTCAACAAACTGAAAGCGTATAGGTTGTTCTTTCCTTCAAGTTTTAGGGTTTTTTAAAAAATGCAGCCAAACTCATTTGTTAATGTAGAGAGAATTCAGAGGCTATTCAAGAGACTGACAGAAGTACCATTTCAGAAAAGTATGTTGGATGGTATAGTTAAGAATTTAAGTGGGAGATAGAAGCTTAATAAAGATCATATCTCTTTGAATAGGCGCCCTGATTGGGATAGATATGCAGCTGCTCTCCAGCAACTTAGGTACTCCTGAATGAGAGAGAAGCCCTACATTCAGCATTTTTCAGAAAAAAAAAACAGATTACAACTTAAGTTTTTGAGCTGTGCATATACCAATCAGATGCTTAAGAGCTCAAAGACATTTATATGCAGTTATCTAAATAATACCTTGTTTTTATCCAGATGATCCTGGTGGAAGCCTTCCATTCTATCTGTTCCATCTGTAATCAGTTCGGGGGCTTACTGCAGACAGAGGGCATTGGTGAATGATGAAGGCTCAGTACATCAAGATAAGTTTAGGAAGGTCACTTGTATTCTTTCATCCATCCATGTGTCTCATGTATGTCATCCATGTGTCTCATGTATGTCTCCCTATGTCTATCTCTCAAGTGAGGTTTTCCCTTTTTATTGTACATATCATGAGAAAGCTGCTGCATAAACACCTGTTCTTGTTTTCATTAAGCAGTGGTGTTTTTCCAGAACAATTAAATTCTCAAAACAGCTTTTTTGGTTCTCATCCTCTTGGCTTCTATCTTTATCCTCTCACACCAGGTCTCAAAGGCACTGTGTCCTTTAATTTTGCACATTCATCAAAATATTCATACTTTTGCTAGGAGTATAAGCTTCCTTATCTAAATGCCAATTTTCTCAAGATGTTGATGCAGCTAGCCTGAAAAGTTCCCACGGGGGCTTACATAAGAGCTTCTATCAGCTGGCCTGTTCTAACATTGTGTGCTCTGGCATGGATTGTAAGTTACTCACTGTAACAGGATCAGTTGCTACCCACATGGTTATTTTATTAATTTATAGTGAAAACAATATTCTTTGTGTTTCCAGGAACTGATTACAAACGTGGTTTCATTTTCTGATGCTATTTATAAGGAGCAGGATTAATTACTTTGCTGAGATATACAAGGAACTTCAGTCCATTAAAGCTCATCATAAATTGATTACTTTCCGTATATGATGCCCAGAAAGTTTTGAATATTGTGAGATAGATGACCAAATCTCCTCCTGATCACTAACATCTGCATTGGATTATGCATTGGGCTGCTACAAGTAGACATTAATCTTGAGATCAGTGGTAGCACTAGTGAATTCCTAAAAGCAGATAGAGAAGGTAAAATGTTTTGGTTTGCATATATACAAGTAAACTAACATACATTGACAAAATCTCCCTTTCTCTTCGTATATTTTGACAACACAAAATTGATGGCATATTTGGATTAATATATTCACCTTCAAATGCTACTCAATGCGACACCAACAGTAACATCACATGAAAGGAGCTTTCAGAGATGCTATGTTTCCCAAAGTTTGTGGTAAAATTGCAGCTAACTTCAGCAGTGGCATAGTTACACCTACATATGGTATTCACAAATCAAATTCAAAAATTCATGCAGGCACTGCAGCAGAATCCAGAGTTCTGAAATTTAGTCTTTCTGTATAACCAATGAGAACATTTTGGACACTTGGCAAGAAGTCACCTACAGTCATAAGTTTAATCACAAAGCTTCCTTCAGCTAGTTACCAGAAACCAAACAAAATCAGGGGACAATTCAAACCCCACCTTTTTCCAAGCTTCTTTCTTCTGAGGTCACAGTAAGGTGACAACATTGTCATCATTTTCCACCAAAACCCAAAAACTATCTCATCTTTTCCAAACTTCCAAATAAAGAGGATGACTAATCTAGAACGCAACTCCTTTTGTGCAAGTGGGAGTATCTCTTTAGATTTCTAATTGTCAACTATCCAGCAGCCACTCTGGCAGTTACACTCACACCCCCTGACCTGGGACTTAGTCCCCTTTGCAGCTTCACACTCCACGCTCACAGTCACACCAGGTTTCCCTATGGACTTGGCCCCAGGTTTCCCATAGCAGAGTCTCTGACGCCTCGATTCTTAAAATAATTTAATCTTGGTGCAATAATTAAACAACAAAATAACAACTCGAGCTGGGCGGTACTGAGGAGAGATCCCAAATACAAGAACCTTGGGCTTTTATACACTCATAATCTAAGCAAGGGAAAGTCTAGGTGCTGTCAGCTCTTGCTGTGACTGCATCTCCAATCCGCTGGCTGGGCCACAGGTGCTTCTGCCCTTCATCATGCAGAGGGTCGGCACTTCAGCTCTCTGCACCCAGGGCTCAACCTGCAGCTCACACAGCAGCTGCACACTGAGATATCTGCACTGTATTTTATTAGCATCTTTCACTCTTAACAGTTGAACCTATTGACAGCAACTTTAATTGTAACCATGTACCTATAAATTTTTACCTAAGAAAGAACTAAACTTTCACTATTTTTTTTTTTCTCCCTCTCCCATATGACTATGACATTTAAGGCAAAACAAATAAGTGAGGTGTTTAGCATGGATTTTCCATGCCATGGTTTGGATTTGGGATAAATCCAATAAGGAATAAAGAAACCTTTGACCAAAAAGCAGGCTACTGTCTACCATTCTTTCACCCTCTCTTCAAAACAAAAACACATCTAGATAATGTATTTTAACAAAACCGGGTATTTTTGCTAAGCTGTATTTTCCTGAAAATGTGCATCTGAGACGGATAGAGAGATATATCCCAAATCCTAAAAACTTATTTTTTAAAAAAATCATTGTTTCTTTCAGTCTTTCTGTGAAAACAAAGATTACTTTAATCTTTTTTTTACCTAGAGTGCACCTACAGGTAAAATGCCTATGGTGAGCCTGGCTTCTCACTGACTGATACTGAATACATAGCAGTGTATATATATATAGGTGAATATTTCAATTCTATCTGTCTACTATTGGCTCACAATAAACGTACAATAGCTATAAAAGTAAAAGAGCTACCCTTTGAGACTGATTTACTTCTCAAAGTCTAATATAAAAAGGTGCATCATCTTATGGAAAAAGAATATTCATGATCATTTAAGGTTCATAAAATAACAAGGGCCTAAAAGGGGACAGTCACTCATATATAGTAATATTTATTGTATCATAGGTATCAATTTATATTTATTCTCTTCTTTTAGTATCCTAAGACTTGTTTTTTCTCAGGATGCCATTTTGTTTACTTCTTTGATGATCAGAGAACTTAGAATTTAAATGATGGGTCAAGCAGTATAGTTCTTCCACTGCCAGGAATGATTATGACATGCATTACCCTCATGCCCTGAGATACAAATTTGCAAAGACAGCACTTCTTAGCTGAGGGAAAATATATAAGACCAAGACTATTGTCCCTTCAGGAGAACAGAGAAGGAGAAACTCTGCATGGTTTCATACATTGTCACACCATATGAATTCTCCAAACATTACATTTTGCTATCAGAAAAGAGGTCTTTTCCAACGTAAAGGATTCTATGATTCTTTGATGAAGTGCCTAAGAACAGATGCTGAATTATTATTATCATTGTCATTACTGTTATTTACTTGACTGTTGAAATGCAGTTTGCAGCTTTTACTGCATTGGCCGAATATATGAATCTCAAACAGAATGGTTTAAAATTATGCTTGCATTAAAAGAACTTTGTATGCTGTGGCTGTTTAAAATGGTTCTTATTGCCAGATTGCACCATCTTGCCACAGAGCTGAAATAGTTCACCTTATTGACTGAAAATTTCAAACACACGAACAAAGCATTTTAAATTTAAGAATGCATTTTGCATATACTTATTTGAATATATATATATATGCACATAAATTTCTCCATCATGAACAGAAACTGATGAAATACATTTCAATTCTCTATTTTAAAATAGTAAAAGAAATTAAAATTTTCTAAATTCCTAAGTTCTGATAGCTTATTTTTTCTAAATAAAAAGGCTCTTTTCTGACTAGTAGTTACGTGATTTTTGACCTGCAGTCACACACACACACACAGATGTTATTCTGAGTGAGAAGGGACCCACAGGATCATCTAGTCCAACACCAGCATACTCTAGTTTGGTTGTCTCATTATGATTAAAAAAATAGTCATAAATGTTCACTAATTTTCAGAAATGCCAAGAATGTGTTCCAACCCTATAAACACAAAAATCCTGGAGTCTGTGTATGACAAAATACAACACTTCTATAATTTCTGAGTTAAACTTGAGTTCTTAGTGTGTGCAGGCCAAAAAACAACTGGTTTAGAGTAATTTTTGTCAATGGCAGGTAACAATGTGTGTCTGCATCAATATTTGAGGATATCCCTGGGAAAAAAAAAAGGTGAATGGCAGTTAAAATACCCCATGCACCTGAAGAAATAGGTTTGGGGTTTTTTTAAATATTCTCATGAAACTTATAAAATCAGAATCTCCCTACCCCTCTAGATAAAAGCTATGAAATGTCATTCACTATTTGGGAGATATTTAATCTTCATGGAAAAATATCCATTGGACATGAAAGTTGGTCATTTGTCACAATACATATATTCAAGTATTCTATAATGACAGAAGATAAGTTAGAAAGTCTTTATTTTGTAGGAAATTATCAGTATGATAACTAATGTCACTAAGAGTAAAAAGTTGAATAAAACAATAAAAACTAAAAGCAAATTAAGACTTAATTGCTAAATCAAGCAACCCCACCTTTTATCACTTACTATACTCTTATATTGCTTTTTGTTTCATTCATGGTTCTACTGTCAAGTTTTAATTAGTTACTGTTCTAAGCAAATCTGGCAAAGAGAATTCTAAACTTAATTTGCCACTTTAAGTATGTGAGTAAATTCAAAATATTGGACAACTCATTAGGAAAGCTTCTGTCCTGTAACTGTCACACACTGCATGTGCAATTAAATTTGGCATGAAATAAACCAAGTATCATGGCGTGCCAGATTTAAAGGTTTAAAATCCCTTCTTTAACACTAGTGTCCTAGGTCAATTAAAATGAACTATGAATTAAATTTAGAAATATTCTGTGATTCTGTGTTTCTGTGAAATTCTTGAATAATATATATATATGGAGAGAAATAAGAACTTTACTAGGAGAAAGAAAAAAAAATTAATATAACAAATATGTATATAGTGTATATATATATAAATATGTTTGAGCAACAACAATAACAGTATCAAAAAAACAATGGAACAATGACAACTGTAGACAAGTGGGAAAATAAACAAGCACGAGGTGTGTGCCTAGTTCAAGGGAAAAGACCAGGGCACCTCCAGGATTCCAGGGGCAGAGGAATAAGGTTCAGGGAAGGCAAACCAGTGGAGTAACAGCCAGTGATCCTTTCCTGAAATGTCCAAGGGGCTGCAGGGAGATCTAGCAATCGGCAGGGGAAAAGCTGTGCTGAGATGAGGAGTCAAACGTCCACGTGGTCCTGGGCAAAATGGTGGCAGTAGAGATCAAAGGTGAAAATGAGGCATTCTCAGTCCAGAAGGTCCACAAACATCTCTTCCTGAGGCTCAGGAGCTGTATTTATAGGGCCTCAGGCCCGCCCATGTCACATGCCTTGTGGGCATGCCTTCACATGCCATTGGCTGTCACTCAGCCTGCCCCAGCCCTCAGGCCCCTCCCCTAGTCACATGCCTTGCTGCGAAGAGAAGATAAGAAAAAGAATCCTCCACTGTTTGTCCAGTAGGAAGGGAGAAAACCCCTCCCTTGGCCACATACCTTGCCAGGAAGAGAAGATCAGACACAGCATCCTCCATTGTTTGTCAGGTGAAAAGGAGAAAGCTTCTCCCCTGGCCACATTCCTTTCAGGGGAGGGAAAGGGAGATAAGAAGAGATACCTATTGTCTGTTCCAGTAAACAGGAGAAAAGTTTTACAATAGAACAAAAGGGCTCTCCCCATAGCAACCAGATATTAACAAAATGCAAATAAACATCCAAAAAACCCTATTTTAATGATCTGAATCTAGATTTCAATTTAAAAAAAATGAAAAGGCCATTAGCAGTTAGTTTTTAACTGCTTCTCTCCTTGTCATCTTAATTACTAGCAGATTATAATTTTTGGTTTGGTCTATTAGTTTATCAGCATGATTGGTTTTGATTTATATTATTTCAAGATAACTCACTATTACCCACTTCAGATTGACTATAATTTAGTTATTTAATTACAGTACATAGCTCCATCCAGTAGCAATCTCAAGAAAACTAATGATCACACTAGAGTTGTGTTACATTAAAGTACGCATTGAAGGTATGCTATGATTTTTTTTGTATTTTATTGAATATCTAAATCATATTAGATATTATGAGCTAACTGAAGTGTTCCATTTAATAACATTCAAAATAATAATAATTATTAAATTCTACTAAAAATTAACTACATAATTATAATTAAGCTTGTCTTTGATTTGTTTACATTCCACATAGAATAGAATGGTTCCGTTGCCTCTAAAACCATGTAGATACCTATATATTGCTTGTGACAACACCAAACTCACCCCCAGGCTGTAATTATTCATCCAGGGAACACAGCTAACAACAGAATGCGATGCTGGGAACCTGGTCTATACTATGCAGTACAGAGTAAGCAAAACAATTCTGTTCAGCCTCAGAAGGGTAAAAGCTACTTATCCATGCATCCTACTGTGCCAGTATGGGAAAGGAAGAGTGTAGCTGTGGAAGGGATGAAGTTTAACTCTGGTTCTATGCCTTGCAGAAGTCATTCACTGCAGCTTGTAGGATAGTTCTCATATAAAATTCTCAGGAGTTGTATCAAAAGCAAATGTGGCATGAGTAGAGGAACCAGTTCGATTATTTCACGTCGCCTCTTGACAACAGCACTTGAGTAGCAAGAGATAATGCAGGTAGGAATATGTTATAGGGCTTTAGTGTGCAGCAAATGCTACAGGAGAGTGCTGAAAGGTGCACTCACAAAGCACTGTAAAAAACCATGGATGCCACAGGCCTGAGAAAGAGCTAGTGGAGTTAGTCAGCAGACGCAAAAACATATTTTGATGATACTTTGTTATTTCTATTCTCCTTCGCCCTTCTTCTAAAACCCAGGTCAAAGAAGAAATAGGAAATTCCTGGAATTCAATCTAAATTCCATTAAAAAGAAACAATTTTTTTTCCTGCAGTGGAGCTGGATCTAATATTTAACCATAGCTAATGAAAAATGCAAAGTTTACTTTCTTCTACAGTCTTCCTCTCTGCAGAAGCAAAATAACATCCAAGGAGAGCACCCATTGATTTCTGTTACCACTGTTTACCACATATTAAGAGTTAAGTGGAATTCAGCTCACTGTAAACATTATCATTAGATTAGATATTATAAGAATGGATCTCAATAAAACCCGTATTTAAATTCTTTATACATTGAAACTGGAGCAAGGTCAGCATTCTAATGCACAAGAAGAAAAGCAACCATATATACTCTAATGATAACCTAAATACCTATATATACAAGTGATGATATACAGGAATGAGAATTCCTTTTGAACCAAACCTTCTCCACAAAAAGAAACATTCCCACCCTTCATAAAAGTAATTCTCTATCTAGGATTAATAACCATAACATTTATAATAATAGAAAGAAGATTTCAGTTACTGATATACAGGACCCAAAATAAGTACGAATTCGTGACTGTCCTACTAAACCTTGAATCAACAGTGAGTATGATATGACCCAGCTAACAGCTGAACAAAAAACAGAGTAGAATATCCAGGGCTCTGGATTTTGTATGGATTTGGTATATTTCTCTTTGGTATGAACTATGAGCAAGACTAATGCTGAAGCAAATTGACTGATGAGGAAAGAGATAATGAAATTCTGATCCACAGTAGTGGATATGAGATATTTTGGCATCTGTTCCCCTTCAAAGGGCTGCAGCTCATCATCTTCCTCGATTTTCTACTGGACAAGTAATTATATATTGAAAACTATGGAAGAACAGATTTGTTTTTAAGGTGTCAGAAATGTTTTGATAAGGGTTCTAAACAAAACACATACAACAAACACAAAGCTATGTAAAAAAACCTGCTTGGTTTAATGTTTCATTACAAACTGGGAACCCAGCCCATAGTAACTAAATACTTTTTGTTTGAACTTGGGTCAAGATATGGTTATGGTTTCACATCAAAACCAGTCAGAATTTGTGGGTTTTGCATGGTTGCAGTGTGAAATTGGGTGAAACCAGTATAATGTATCGAGTTCTGGGATCCAGCTACATCCAAACACAAACCAAAATTAAATGAACATAAAGGCAAGTGGATTAAAGTAATTTTTAAAAAATCTATAACCCAGAAAGTTTTGCACAGATATGAGTGGCACCTCTTTTTTCACATCATTCAACACTGATCAAATGCCAAGGAGAGAGTTCAGAAGTCTCATGGTCTTTGAAAAATCTCTATTCATTAAGTTCTGACACAGTTCAGTTGTAACCATTTTATGTATACATATTTCGAGGACACTACTTAAGTTGCAGTGTTGCCTTCAAAGACCATTCTTGAATCGCTTTGAAAAGAAATTAAGCTAAATTATATAAGCAATTATTACATCTAACTGGGCATATTTGTTAACACCTCCTGTCCCTAATCAAGGCAAAGTTTCTAAAGTTAGTAAAGTTATTTTCCAGGCAAGATGTGAAATCAATGAACAGGAAGACTAGAATGGGATTAAGGGGAAGTGACAGACTGATTCTCTAGTGCTTAGTACCTTGTGTAGACAGTTATACTTTTTAAGGAAGGATGGCAAATTGGCAGTACAATTGTAATAAATCCAAAGTGCAGGACCATTTTTCCTTTCATAATTTTATCTGCAGAGGACAGTAATGCAAGATCCAGGATTGGAAGAAAGTCAGTTTCATTCTGACAAGGACATATATTTCAAATCATATATTACAATGAAGTATTCCAAAAACATTCCATGGATACAGGAAAAGAAATACCTGCTTACAAAATGAAAAATGTAACTTATTTGATCCAAGTGATTAAAAAAACAATTCAAACCAGCATTACTACTAAGACAGAAGCAAAACAATAGCTCTTGAACTGAGAAAGGCAACAGAATTTGTATGATTTAGGTTAGTTACTAACTTCAGTTTTTAGCTTTATGAAATATCTTCTGGATTCATTGAGGTTAAATTTAGGCTGTTAATCCATTTTAAAACCAAACTCCTAGCCCACTTTAAAAGTATTTATTGTCTAATGTTCCTCAATCTGCATTAAGAAGTCAACTATGATTTGCTTGCTCACACCTGTATTTATGGGGTAAGTACCAGATAAGGAGAGAATAGGTTGAAGCAAATACAGATAAATTAGATGTTTTCAGAGGAACTGTGCAAGATAGGTCTCATTTTAAAGTATTATATCAAGCTGCCAATGAAATCTCAAAGGCATTAGTAGTTCTCTTTAAAAAGTCATGGGAAACAAGAAAGGTACTTTAAAAAATGAGAAAATAAGGACATTGAAATACAAGACAAATTACTTAAGTTCAATATTTAGAAAAATACTAGGATAAATTAAACCAGTATGTATTGCTAAACTATAAACAGGTGAAAGGAAATATTCAAAACCTATCTGTTAGTAATACCGAATAAAAACCACCAAAGAAAAGTGAATTATAATGCATTTGTTCAGTGTACTGTCCCACAGTGCTTCCTATACTTGAACAAGTTTGTACCCATATGTCAGACATACTGGTATTAGGGCAAAGAAAGTGAAATCTTAAGGACTACCTAGGTTTCTTCCACCAAAAGCCTGTAACAGAGTACAAAAGATACATTTCCTCTTTTAACCAGGATCTCATAAAGCATGTATACTCTGTACCTCCCTCTTAATTTCTGGGAACCTTGTGGTCGTTGAAGCTAAGCTGCACTGAGACCTCCTGGTAGAACAAAACACTTCCTGTAAACCATTCAGTCAGAGAACAGGGTCCAAAGGTACATCAATTAACTACACTCATTAAGACTTGCAAATGAATAGATAGGACCATTTTGTAAAGATGAAGCTGATCTCATCCTGACACTTCTAATTAGAAACAACAAGAACTCAACAAAGAGAAATACCCAGAGTGGGCACTACCTCTCGCACTTTTGTTTTCAACTACCTAATTACATACCTTTTTCAGGATTTACAGATTAGACTTACAGAATCTGCACCAAGGTGTGATAAGGTACTTGCATACCACAGAGTCTTATATAATAACATAACAATATTCAAACCTTGAAAATAGGATGGATATATTTGAAGTTGCTCACAAAACTCCCACGAGATCTAATTCACTTTCCAAAATGCCTTTGCATGAGTAGTTTGGAAGTTCGCTGAAAAAAATAACAAACACTTTGCTAAGACAGATCTGACTGAGTCACCTGGTTCATCTAACAATAGATGCTAAGGAATCTAAGTATCTATTAAATAATAGAGAAGGTCTATGCACTGAAAATTACATGGCTAAAACTCAGCAAAGAGAGGCTGGGAATAAATAGTCATAGTGGAGAAAATACAAAAATCTATAGCTTTTATACAAGACCTGGAGGGATGAGGAAAAAAGTTTGAATAGCAAGGTTCCAAAATTACCAAGAATATTAAAGCATTTTGAGTAGAAAGCAGTCTTAAAAATTGAAGAGTTTTTTAAACTCTAACCTTACATGATACAGACACTTGTAAGGAAATAATTCAATGCTGGTAACTGATCTAGCATGAAAATTACCTCTAAAGAAATTAAATATTAAGGTTCTAATTGATTGTTACGTGAAAATTTCTGGTTACTGTTCAATAGCAATTAGAAAAGGAAGATGAAGATAGTAATTATGGTTAGCAATAGAAAAGTAAAATTTATCTACCACTATACAATTAATGGTTTACCCCAGCTTGAATATGCCATACAAGTCTAGGCTATGTATGATGAAAAAATTATATAGAATTGGAAGGGACAATAATGTATGGAGGTACATTAAAAACTGAGGCACTTTAGATCAAAACCGCCATGACTAAGGTTAATAAAAGCATTAGTAACATGCAGATAGTGGACTGCATCTGATTTTCCACTATCTCTCCAAATACAAGACCAAAACACATCAAACAAAACCATCTAAAGGAAGAGTAGGAGCTGACAGAAAAAGGTAGTTCACCACAGAGTGCTTAATTAAATTTAAGTCTTCCTAACCAGTAACAACTTCCATTAATACAGGTGTGACAGAGTTAAAATAGCTTTAGATCATTTATTTTAGTACAGGTTCCTGTGCTACATGATATATCTTTTGCCACTACCTCAGCTTTGCTCCCTGTTTCTATGGCATCCTCCTTCTACAATGCTAGCAAATCTCAGTATCAAGCTTTAAGTCTGGGCTTACACAGGCTTGCTATATCTTAGTTCTCTGGATACCAGCCACAAGCACTTTTCTGTATGTCAGTAGTACCATACTCTCAGAAAATATTTCCATGGCACTTTGCCATGGCAGTCTGGCCCATTGATTTATGTTTACAGGAACATCCATATTCCAATGAATAATGCTGAAAATAGTATTTCATATGCTTTCTCATCAAGTCAAAAACAAAATAGAAAAAAAGGCAGTAGGAAATGACCACATAGCTTGCTGACCAGTCCTGGCTTCCATTCATGCATTGATAGGATTTATTCAGACAACTCTGGAGAATGAAAAAAAAGTATTTCTGGTAAAACATTGTGATCCGTTTTCTAAATACTGTATACTCTGAAAATCAAAACTCACTTCTCTAATATATATTATGGGAAGATTGGATCACTGTGAAAAATGTTTCTAGTGAATAAAATGAGAACATTGGTAATTTTGTGCTATATTGTGCAGCTCTCTTTTTACAGTTTTACTTCAAAGACGTGAGACAAGGAAAACAAGAGGAACACTCAGATTACTTATGCTTAGGGAGACAGAATGAAGAAAATCCATTTCCTAGTATCAACTCAAAGAATTGAACATTGTTGGAGTCTGTGGAAACAAATTCAGTTCCCTTCTCCAATGGAGAGAGCAGTAGCATTGTTGCTTCCATAAAATGTAGGCACCATGATATCCCTGCAAAAGTAGGAATTTAACCTGCCCTTGAACTTTTCCCTTGGTAAAGTTCAGCACACTTCAAGTGGAAAGAGTACACAGAGCCAGCCTACATGCAGTGGTTATTTACAGCACTGAAAAGATTCTACAAATGCCATTTCTACACAAAGAACCTGAGTAAGGAGAAAAAAGCAATTACTTTGTTTGTCCCTCTATCCATTAAAGCATGATATCTATATAAGCAGTTAAGGATTGCTTTTTATCCACCGAGTCTCTTCCATTTGTTTGCTTCTATAACAGGTTTTAAATATTTTTGTAGTTTTCTTTTAAGTAATCAAGGTTATAAGAATTTTCATGCAACAAACCACAAATTCCACAATGAATATCCCCACTTGGCGTGCCTCACTGTCAGAGCACATAAACTGAAAAATGAGGAGGAAAAATGACACAATGCTGTTTGATCTTTGCACTACGGATATTCTAGCAGAGGTCCTTTCAAATACACACCTAGAGACAGTATCATTTCACAGCTCTGAGTGGTCCAAGTGTAGAAGAACCCCTCTCAGAGATTCATATCTTTACAGTCTTATAATCATGTTATGATGATGAAACACGCCAATATATAACACTTCTTTCACATTAAGGCAGTTTGAAAGTTCTGTGTAGCTGCTGCTGAGTTGCTGCTTTCAAATACAGTTGCAAAATAACATGTTTCTTCTGTGCATTTACCATGAGTTCTTCAGTATCATGAATTCAGTCAATTCATACCCTGGTCCTTTGCCTTTTTGGCAATTGCTATGATCCTTTGCCTTTTAGATAATATACTTAGGCTGCACTAAGGCTTTCACTTCATTTTTCTATTTGTATCATTTCAAGCAATTATCCAGTATCAGAGAATGCACCATCTGGAATGCAATTTACCTGATTGGTGTTTCCCTGCCTCTGGTACTCATGAATGCTGTGTTTTGTGATAAGTGTTCACAATTGGATTTTATGTGCATAGTACCTAGGAGGATTGGTTTACACTGGTAACATTAAAATTAGTAGGCTCTACTGGAAGGAATGTAGGCCTGATTAATTATAAATTTCTTAACACTACACAGTTTAATGTCCCAAAATCTGTGAGGAAATGAGGTCCAAAATGTACGTTCCTTCTTCTTACTTTTTCTGTATTGAAACTGAATGGCAGCTTTATAAAATAGGAAGAGTAGGTAGGCAATATTAAAAGATTTACTACTGTTTCTAATATTCTCATTTAGATCAAGGAAGTTGCCGCAATGCTATAGACATACCTGTTTACAACTACCTGCGGGGANTATTTCTAACTATAGCTAACAGATGTAAATAGATACATAGACTTGTATATAGCATGCATGTATACAGCAGACAAACCTATATCTTTAGTCTCTACTATTGGTATTATTGGTTCACCCAAATATTTTAATCCTCATTACCTAGGGCATTGGAATGAACTCATCCCAAGTAAGCTGGTACCACCTGAAGAAAATGTAGCTCTGGATTTTGAGAAAAAAGTACACACTTTGTCCTATGTTTCAGTTTTATGCTTGACAAAATTTGTGGGGGGAGGTGGAAAGGAAAAAAAAAGTGATTCTTTGCAGAGACTTTGGAAAATCAGTCTTGGCTCTAATGTATAAACTGATGGTCATTAATCTTCCTTAATAGTTGTTTTGGTAACAACAACTCAAGTAACACAACATCACTGAAAGTAATATTCTGGTTTTAAGAGTCAGTTGGAAAATTTGGAGGTAAGTTTTTTTGCCAGTTCAATGTTTTATGGAGATGACTAGATTCTAATGAGGTACATCAGAGAAGTCAACACAATATTGCTACACCTTTTTTTACCTTCCTTGCATACTGAATTTCTCAGCAGCAGCATTCCTAAATCTGCAGCTCCATTCCAAAGGCGTATATATATATAAAGAGTTGGTCTTGTGCTTTTAGAGATCTTTTCTTTTATTTTGAAGTTCTGAATTTTCATTTAATAGGGGAAAGTTTAGAGCAGTTTACACAAAAACGTTTCCACACAAAAGCTAGAATCTTATGCATGGGATAGAAATAAGAAGAAAACAGTGAAATACTAATATACAGGGATCCCGAGTTACTCACAGGCTGTTGGGTCTGGTCCTCCTCACGCAAGTCATGGAATCCACGAAGATATCTAACCCACTATGTATTTGAGTACGCCATGCCTGTGGCCACGCCCCCTCTCCTAATAAGGTCTGGGGGACAGCCCTCAGAGCAGGGCTTGTATCAGATGTCTGGCTGTGCTCCACCGGGGCAGGCGGCAAGCACGGGGGATGGGCGCTGCATGCCACACAAGCAGCGGGGCTGGGGCCGAGCAGACTGGGTTCATGGTAGGTTCTGCACACGTGTCAGGTTCCACAACTCGCTGGAAAATCAACAGCGAGTATGCAAATCCCGCAAATTAAGGATCGCAACTATGCGGAGGATCACTGTATTAATCAAAGGAAAATAAAGAAACTATCATCAACTTCAGCGGATTAGATTTTAAAACATAGTTAGCAAGAGCATAAAAGCACAGTTGGTCCTCTTGCACTTCACACCCCTCATATTGCAGCTTCAGGTCTTAGCGGCATGATTTTTTAGTGACGAAGGAGGCCCGTTTTCGGAATTGTGCGTGTGCGACCAGGCACGCATGAATATTCAAGTAGGCACCATGAATATGCAACTCAACCTGCACAGTGGCAGCCCTGCCGCTTCCTCCCGGCCCTGGGACGGCGGCAGCGACAGCACTGCCGCTTTCCCCGGCCCCGGTGCGGCGGTGGTGAGGCCACTGCTCCCCCGTTCTCCTGTGGCACTGCGGCACTGCAGGTTTTCCCAGCCCGACTGTGGCTGCTGCCACATGGAGGCCGCTTCATCCCTGCTCCCCCCACTGGCGCGGCAGTGGTGGAGCCTCTCCCCGGAGCTGCCGTTGTGCAGTTATGAAATATTTACACACTCTCAGGTGTCTGAGACTTTCTTGAGTGGCTCTCTAGGAGATACTCATTTACCCTGTGTATGGAGAGACCAGGTCTACCCTGACCCTGAGAGACACCAGGACAGCGGCACAGGGAGCTCCCCCCACCTATGTCCCTAGCCGAGCTGAAAAGGGTTTTTTCCCAGCATGGGGTGGCTGCGGGCACCGGGAAGGGCCAACACAAACACTGGTACACACCAACACAGTGCTGAAACAGCACCGGGGCCGCGTGAGAGTGCAGGGCCAATTTGCATATTAATGAGCTGCCATCCAATGTGGAAGTCGGGCTATGCAGGTCCCAATTAAGACCACGGGTGCAAGATATAGGAGAGCCGACTGTAGTTTGAGGAGCACCTGGATATGGGGATCAAAATTAGCTCTAAATCCTTCTTTGAACACCTCAGAAAAAAGGGCTTGTGAAAGTGTCTATAATGCCAATTGGTATCCATGGCATAAAGATAGTACTGGGAAAGGAGAAGATTACTGCAAAGAAGTCAAGTGAATTCTCTGAATTGGTTCTCTGAGGAAAACACCATGGAGGTCTTAATTTGGCAATCCCTGTATAGAAGAGAGCACACACAGGCCAAGCAAACAATTCCACACCATCAGAGCCAGATGGCACTCACCAGGGCTTTTTAACAGAATTGAATGATGAAACATCAAAACTACGCTATTTATGCATGTAAACTTATCAATATAGAAATATAGTCCACAGCAGAGATGGAGAGGTTCCTTTCCCTCTAACCTCATAATTAACCTGAGTTTTGTCTAGGTGGAGTTTGGTATCCTCATTTTTGTGGAATTTCACAAGCAATCTTCTCTGGGCTGTTAACACAGCTGGAGTAGCATATCTCAGCTTTTCTATCCAGCCAGCTCCCCTGGACTGCCCTAGTCTTCCCTCTGTTTACTCAACTCCCCATAACTTCTGTCTCTGGAAAAGCAGCAGAATGGTGTCACAACTTCTCACTCCTTGTTCCCTGACTTTTAGACCTTATCACATTACTTACTTTGAAGTCACTAGCTACACAGACACATAAAAACAATACAAGGCTTCTGTAACAAACATTAGTACTACAGAAAACTACAATCTCATAACCTTTTAATTCTAGTCTTTCAAAACCCTCTGAAAAGTAATTTTGCTATATATCTCTGTTTTCTTTCAGCTGCCCTCTGCATACACTATATGCCAGACAACATTTAAATAATTAACTAAGCACAAATTATTGTAGTGGAATATAATCTTGCTAAATCTATAGGAATGATTTACAAATTGTGAGCATATTTCTCAATGTGGATGGCCATAGTTAACAGTTTATATATTGAAATAGAATATGTGTATATAGAGCAAAAAATGTAGAAAGCATCAGTGCAACACTACTCTTAACATCATATATCTGTTTTTAAGCAATATCTTTACAGAAAACTTTCCATTGTTCAGTAGTCTAAGTGTTGAGCATTTTAAGAATTTTTTATTATGAATAATTTAATCCTAATAGTTTATATTTTTCAAAGGGAAGAAATAAAAATCATTTTCTTGCTTCTTCAGTAGTTATGACAACAGGTTAGATAACAGGTTAGGCTAGGTAAGATAATAGGTGATAGGTTGGACTTGATATCTCTATGGTCTTTTCCAACCTTACTGATTCTGTTATTCTGTTATAAATAACTACTCTTAGCAGAGGAAGGAATAAACAAATTCTAGGACATAAGAGGCCTTTCAAATAATTACCGTATCTGTGCAGTCGGTACACTAAGATTTGAGAGCAAGGAGATACTCAAGGATAGAGTTATTTTTTGTACACAATGGCGAAGTTAAGCGCTCCACTTAGAACATCCTGAAAATGCAGGATTATTAGTATGAAGGAAAAACCCAGGGCAAGGTAAATATGAATTTTACACACAAATTATTAGCCTCTTCTGTCCCACACTTTACATGTATTGCAGAACAATAAGACATTGTACTTCAGAATATTCTAGCCTTGTTAGTCTTCCTAAGGTCTAATAATTTTTTTTTGTTGCTTCATAATTTTTTTAGTATTCTTTGCTTTCAGTTATTCTCTGCTTAAACTATATTGCCAGCAACAGATTGAATGCATTGCATGTCTTCTAAATGAACTATGAAAGTTAATGGGAAAATGAAAAAGAAAAAGAAAGAAAACAAACACTTCACAACCTGCATTTCACTTCACCTTACAGTTGCATACAAGTAGGTCTTGTCCATACGCTTGTCCAACCACCTACTGAACCTGATTAACACAGTCTGTCCTGCTATCTCATTAAACACATTTTCTAACCTTTCTTAGGTGAGGGACTCTTCTGCATGCTTGTGCATTTGTGCCATGGTTGTGCTTGTGCGTATTGAGGGTCCATGGACAGCTTTACTGTTGGTTCAGAGTGGTGACACATTGCTATGGGACCTCTGCCTTTGTCAAACTATGAGGTTCTGCAGCCCCTAACAGAATCATATGTCAGGCCATGAAACTCCCATTAATGGTATAGATAACTATACTTTTAGTACAAAAAGGAACATGATTGTATTTCCATTTTTACTGCCAGAAAACAGTCACAAATTGAAATGAAGAAGGTTACTTTTCAGCAGCTAATTTAACTTTTGCAACATAGTATTAAAAACTTCATTAAGAAGGCAATATACATACCTAAATCTGGTAATTGCTACTTTGAATTGGGTATTCCAGGAAATGTAACACTGGAAGAAATATACTCAATTTCTTCTTGCTATGGAATTTGGATTTCATTTGAGGCAGGATGAGGAATGTATTTCAGTATCAAGTGAAGACTTACAACATCCATAAAATGCATCCAATACATTTTTGTTTATAGACTGTATGTTTTTCAAGTCAGTTATGTATCAGGAAGTAAGATCTAACTAATAGCCATTTTTGTTTTGCACACGTGCTGTTGAATTTAAAATTTTGCCTTAACTGATAGCTGCTTTGCAAGCAGCTGGAGTCCATGTAGAAGTCTGTGAAGAGAAGAAAATATACTTCCTAATTTATTGTCTTTAGCTTCACTGGATGATCGTAAAACAAATTAGATTTGCCAATTTCCTTCAGGGAAAGCAGTGACATTTTCTGTTATCCTTTAAGCACTTAGACTACATGAAGAACAGACAAGTCAATAATCAGCAGTAGCTATGCCATCCAATATCTAATTACCAGTGCAGTATTTAGAAGTACTGCACTACTCTCTTCTGAATTTTCTGTGTAATGGAAGATTTTGTAGGCTTTTAAATTTTACAGGGTTGCCATTAAGAATAAAAGAAGAGTGCTTCTGAAATTAAATAAAATTCTTCTGTATTTTAAAATACTCTCTGAAACACAGATCCAGAATGCTGAATATTTTTTGACTGCTAGAGAAAATTGGACAACAGCTTCTGAACCATCCACCCTCGTGTTTTCTACAGAACTTTTGTGTTCTCTTTAGAACATAGTAGCACAATTCTTCAAAAAAATTCTTTTTTGGTTTTGTCCTGGTTTGACCCTGGCTGGATTCCAGAGATTCACCCACACCCTCTCCTGGAGAAAAAAAACTGGAAAAAAAAACTTGTCACAGGCAAAGCAAGGCAAACTACAAGAATATAAAGGATTTATTTCTTAACTAACAAGATCAGAGCTTAATGTAAGAAACATCATTTTAAAGGCAACCTTTTCCCCCCACCCCTCCTTCTCTTACAACAGATTTCATATTCCCTTTTTTGACCAGGAGACAAAGGGGGAACAGGGTAGGGGATAAGCCAGGCAAGTTGGTATTTCTGACCAGATTTGGGGTAGGAACCATCTCTCTGCCCTTCCATAAAGTTCTCTCTCTCTCACGAGAGGAAAAATCTTTCATGACCCTTTCCCAAGTGACATCTTAACCTCAGGGATGACAGCTCTTCTGAATTCTCTGTTGTCCAAGAGTCATAGCACAGGATGCAGTGTTTTAAGTGCTATTTTGCTACTTCATTATGAGCCCATCCCAAAGTACATAGTTCAGATCCTACCACAGTGCAATTCTGTCACAAAAGTCTGTCCAAAGGATCTCTGATGAGCTTGCTCCGACAACCAAGTGTTTCTGGGCTCCCAAGACATCTGCAGCTGTTGCAGCATGATTCTCCATCTTCAGTCATGGCCTCAGGTGGATTCTGCATCGCTGTTTCTTTCTCTCTATTCCATAGCTTTTCAGGTAGACAGTCTGCTTTCACTATGGTCCATTCTACGAGCAGCAGAGAGGCGCCTGGAAGAACATTTCTTCCCCTTCTCTGGTCAGCCTGGGCGGGGGACCTTCATGGCTTTCAGCTTCTTACACATGTCCTGACCCGGCCATTTACTTTCTGTTACTAACTTTTTTCTTTTCTCAAATGTATTGTTCACAGAGACGTCTCTATCTCCTTCTGCTCATGACCTTGGTCTCCATGGCAGCAACGGGGCCCAGGTAGAAACTCTTAACCCCCTCGCTGCCAGAGGGAAAAAAAAACCAAAGGGGAAAAAAACCCAAATCATGACAGGTTTTCCTATTGGAGTGAAGTAAGAAAAAAAGTAACAACTCACACCCAGCAACAAAGAGAAAACCCAAGCAAAACCACTGTCCAAAAATGCTGGAAAAGAGGGACTGTGTAACATGCCTACAGGACAATTCCTCAAGCAGTAACAGCATAAAATTACACAGGTTCAAACTTTTCACACAACGTAAGGAATGCATCTTAATTCTTCTCTCTTCCTCCAAGTAAAAATGTCAGATCAATAGAGTTAATCCAGAAAAATCATGAGCAAAATCAGAACAACATGTCTATATAAGTTTGGTCTCTCTTGATAGCTTGAATATTTTAAAATATAAACGAGGCTACAAAGAAACCATGGTTACAATTTCCAACCATTTTAAAAGTTATTTTTTATTACAGTATGCTAAATATCTGTTGTAAACTCAGCTTATAGATTGGAAGTATTTCCTCTCTTAGACTTGATACATTATTGTTGGTAGTAATAACATGAAAAGTATGTTGTAGAAGGTAAATTGGAATACTTGGAGTGGAAGAGGCTGAGACAAATGTTGTTTGGAAATTCTTCAGGGATTATTTTGAAATGTAGTGATATTCTAGTCATATATTAGAGTTATATTGTAGTATTTGGTTCTGAAATCATGCACTCTACTGTGACTTCTTGTGTAATTCAAAAACTTGTTAACTAGGGGTACAGTTACTCAGCATTAAACATTTTCTCATCTTATATACAAGGTCATGTTTGAAGTAAGGAGGAATGTTTAAACTGAAGCAGAATATCTAAAGGGACCAAAACATTTATAACACGGAGAGGGATTTAGGAGTAATGTTTGACAGAAAACTCAAAATGAGCCAGCAGTGTGCCCAGGTGGCTAAGAAGGCCAATGGCAAGAACAGTGTGGTCAGTAGGACTAGGGAAGTTATCTTTCCCCTGTACTTGGCTTTGGTCAGACCACATCTTGAGTACTCTGCCCAATTCTGGTCTGCCCAGTTTAAGAAGGATGTTGAACTACTTGAGAGGGTCCAGAGAAGGACAACAAGGGTGGTGAAATGACTGCAGGACAAGCCCTGTGGAGAGCGGCTACGGGAACTGGGGTTGTTCATCCTGGAGAAGAGGAGGCTCAGAGGTGACCTCATTGCTGTTTACAACTATCTGAGGGGAGGTTGCCGCCAGGTGGGTGTGGATCTCTTCTCTCAGGCTGACGACACCAGAACAGGAGGACATGGCCTTAAGCTATGCCAGGGGAGATTTAGACTGAATGTAAGGAACAGGGTTTTCACAGAGACAGTGATCGCTCATTGGAATGGTCTGCCTAGGGAGGTGGTGGAGTCGCTATCCCTGGAGGTGTTTAAGAGAAAACTTGATGAGGAGCTCAGTGACATGGTCTAGTTGGTGGGGAGTTGGACTAGATGATCCTGTGGGTCCCTTCCAACTCGGAATAACTGTAAACCTCTGAACCTGTGAACATCTTCATTGCACTAGCAAGGAGCATCAGACTTAATAGATGACAACTGCCCAGAATAAGTATTTCAACCTCCCAATAAAAATCAGCAATACTTAAATGTGATTTTAAGAATCAGTTACATGATTGCCACTTGTTTACTTGTTTGTCACAAATAAGTTCTGTCACCTTATTCCACAGCAGTGTTCTATAAGACTTGGTCTCCATTAGACCACCTGCCTGACACCTCATGACAGTAGAAAACCATTGCTCAGAAGAATCCTCTGCATGAAGACTGTTTGCTCAGAGCTATGGCCAAAAATCCAGAAGTTCTAACATCTCCCATCTCCTTCCCTTCTTTTATTACATACTTCTATAATATAAGGAGGAACGTGTTCAAGAAAAAAGGTAATGAAATATTTCTGTTTCTAATCAGTTCAAGAATTGAAAGTACTATGAAGATCTTTTTCCAACCCTGAGTGGACCAGACAGACACATCCAGAAAATGAGCCCCTCATAGGTCAGGGACTAGGTATTGTCAAAATATTAAAGTGAAGGGGTAATAATTCTTTCGGAAATCACTTAGTGCCACTTGCAGTCGAGTTTAATGAAAAGTGTATCTTAACCCAAATCAATCTGAACAATCATTAGGAGGTGTATTTACATTGTTCATGGTTTGAATATTTTTTTCCAATTATATGTTGTAACGATCACACTATGAACTCTGGTTTGATGCCTAAAAAACTGAATGATGCAGCTGGCAAAGGCAAATCTGTCTGTTTTCAGCTCTGTGAAGCACATATTAGCACACAGGAGATAATTTCAGTTTAAGTAATCTGTATGTAGTGCGCATCAGCAGCAAGATCATAGTGCCACAGTCAGCTGGCTAAGGATTATCCGATTGTATATCCTCTATCAGGAAACATACCAAATAAATCCTCATGGTGATTAAAGAAATATGCCACCAGCCTCCAAATTCTTGTTTCTAACTGCTGATTCTCCCACAGACTCAAAGTTGCTTGTAGCAGCTTTTTTATCTGCCTAAGCTTGTTTGCATCTCAGAATTAATAACTGATGTGAGAATGGAAAGCAGAGTGTCATTCTTTGACAAGAACATTTTTGAGCATTTAGCTCATCATCTAAGTCACACTGCAAACTGCTTAACCTGACTGCACAAAGTATTCTATTGGAAGTATGAGAAAAAACAAAGAACAGTGTTCCACAAATGGATGGATGATTTGCATTTTCACTCTTAGCTGGCATTATTGTAGATTTGGTTTTAGTTACCTATTCAAAAATTATAGTGCAGCTATCTGATTTTGGTGTTTGTGCAGAAGTCATCCATTGAACAAGAAGAATAATAATAAAAGAAAGAAAAGTGCTTTATTGCATTCGCTTGATGGTCTCTAAACTAAAGACTATGACATTCCTGGCATTCTCTCAAGTTTGCTGGATCTGTTAACAAGTTCTAGAACTTGTTAAGTGTGATAGTGCACTGGATCAGACCAAGATCCTCCTAGGCATTAGACAATACATACTGATATTGGATAAGCAGTTTTTATTGAAAGCACTGAAGGTTCTCCCAGATAAATTCACAGAATCACAGAATCACAGAATATTCTGAGTTGGAAGGGACCCACAAGGATCATCGAGTCTAACTCTTAACACTGTCTCCCTGGCAGGAATCCAACCCGGGTCTCCCACGCACCAGGTGGGGACAAATTTCATCATGGACCATGCACTTACCCTTAATTTATTGGGAAATCAGAGGACATGTAGAATAGCTTCTTCTTGTAAAAGAAATAAAAATAAATAAATTTTAAAAGCACCAAATCCTATGCGTGTGCAGAATCCAGTGGTAAGAAACATTGTTCGAATGAGTCTCAGGTCTGACACTCAAAAAATGAGGTCAAAAGCATGAGTTTCTTCAGCTTCAGTATAGCTAAAAGCTGTACTGTTTATATTCATGGTGTGGATTTAACTGGCACTTTTTTGTTGCTGCTAATGGCTATGGTTATACCACAGACTGTGGTTCCAGAAGTGAAATAAATATATTTATTATCTAAATTTCAAACTTTCCTCATAAGAGTCAGGTATTGTGGCACAAAAATGTGACCTTTAGTTACTGTATGAGTACTCTTTACTCTGGCTTTTGTTCAGAGAACACTGCAGTAGATGGGGGTCACATGACAGGGGTCAGAGTGCTTATACATTTTGTCTTCTGGATTTACAATTACTTTTCTACTAACATAATCCAAATAATTAAATATATAAGATCATGTAAATTAGAGAGAGTCCTTTTCTTAGTCCACCTAAACAGCAATGCTAATTACAGTCAGCCCTCTGGCACTTCGCGTCACCCATATTGTGGTTTCACATCTTAGCAGTATGATTTTTTAGCATTGAAGGAGGTCCCTTTCCGTAACTGTGCACGCGTGACCTGGCACACATGAATATTCAATTAGGCCATCATTAATATGCAAATCAATCCGCACAGCCATGGCAGCCCCGTGGCTTTCCCCAGCCCCGGGATGGCAGCGGCAACAGGACAGCACGGGCAGCTCCCCACGCCAGTGTCCCTGGCCGAGCTGAAAAGGGGTTTTTCCCAGCGTGGGTTGGATGCAGGCACCGGAAAGGGCTGACACAAACACTGATACACAGCAACACAGTGCGGAAACAGCGCTGGGGGGCACGTGAGGGTTCAGGGCAAATTTGCATATTAATGAGCTGCCATTCAATGCAGAAATAGGGCTTTGCGACACCCAATTAAGACTGTGGGTCCTTGATATAGGAGACTTGACTGTATTATTAATAGTTATTAGTAATACCAATAGCGGTAGCCATTGCAGCACAGAGATATGGAATGCAACTAAAGGCTTCTGCAGACTACTGTTAAAGACCGAAAATTTTATGAATAGTTGACAAGCTGAAGTGAACAGATATTACAAGATTTAAGTTAGCTTGTTCTATAAACACTAAAAATAGTATTTCCTGGTAAAAAAACTATATGTATTACAGGTTTCTATAACTAGTGCCTTTACAACTTCTTCGTGTGATACATATTTTTGAAATACAGATTCTTTTTTCAGTGTGATTTTATATTATCCCCAAGTCATTAATATTTCTTCAGTCCCTCAAGTAAAAAACAAATCAAATCTTCAAATCCAAATATTTATACATTTGAAAAGGAAGAAAGCAAGAAAACATGCATGAGAAATCATTTGGGTCTTTGCCTCTATATCAATTTTCCATGGAATATTTTCTAATACAGAGATGATAAGTGCACCTAGAAGAGACAAGTCAACAGGTAAAATTGATGTAATCCCTGTCATGAAGAAATGCTCATCTCTAATGACAGTCATTCACAACCTCTCTCGCTATTTTATTGTAATACACGTACTCATTGTTAAAGTACCAGTTTTTTGACATAGCCACCTAAAAACCCTTTTATATCTTATTCTCATCTTCTTGGATTTATAGATTTGAATAAACTTCTGTTTAAAGTGACAGAGCTCTGGTAAAGATATTCATCAAGTTTTAATGTAACTACTTTCATTCTATCTGAAAGTGGTTTAAAAGTCACCTCTTCAGAGCATCTGAAAATATTTCCAAGTAATTATACATAGTCTCCACAATAAAAATATCACCTATGAAATTTTGCTTAGCTCAGAAATTAAGATCTATTTTTCTGCACTTAATAAAAAGAAATGAAACTGCAGTAGTTAGCCAAGTGGTTAATTAAGGTAAGAGTGGGAGGAGGAACTGTATCAATTCAGAAGCCATATTCCTCAGTGGTTTAGGGACAAACTGAATTCTCAGTAATTACAAACATAATAGTATCATCTTAAGTTGTGCAAATTCAATCCCCTCCTCATTCATCAAATTTCATTCTCCTATGCTGTACTACTGAAAAAGAGGGCATGATGATATATTTTTGCCATAGTGTACTAAAACTTTCTATCCTAAAGTCTGTTAGAAGAATACCAAAAATCTTTTCTCTCTGCTCCACTGGCCTCATATTTGGAGCCCACAAAAAAACCTGTTCTAATTCTGATCCTCCAGGCTGGCTCTTATCCTGATAAAACCTAGGACAGCTGCTTTAACACCATTGTCTTAGTCTTTGTATTCTTACATTGCTATGAATGGCTTAATTAAGGAGAACTACATTTATATCACTACAAAAATATCACAAAATTTAATGTGGTAGTCCTTAACAAAAATACAGCTGTCATTCCTATACACCATTAACTCGCTGATACAGTGCTCAACATTTAGTTTTAAACTAATGAAAACTGCTAATTAACAAATGTTCAGATCTCTAAGAATAAGTATCATCTTAGTCAAATACGATTTTTTAAAATTCTCTATTCATGCCCATTTTCAATTCTTTAAGCCTATCCTCACCAGGCTCACCCAGGAAAAAAAAAGCCCCAACAACATTACAAGAAGACCTATGATGGTATTAAATGTAGAGCAAGAAGTTTTTTCTTTCTGTACCATGTTTTCAATATTCTATTTAGATAATAAATTTTCTATCATGTGTATGACTTCTTTCTTTCTAAACAATTTTCACCCACTTAATAGGATCTGATCTTCCATAATCAGGATGTCTATCCACGGCAGTGATATCACCCATTTTAATAGAACAACATGGTTTGAAATTAAAAGATGTTGCCGCCTGATAAGGCTACAAAGAATATCTCTTAAGAAAACCTATCTCCTGCATTATGAAGATACAAAGTATTCTCTCTTAGGCTCAAGAAAATAGTTTTTTTAAAAATTGTTTCAGGAAGGAAATTAAAAAAAAATGAAGTACTAAATGAAGTTTAATGGGGCAATTTCCCTTCTCCCTGTACACCACATAGATATGTTATGCTGAACATAAAATGCTACTACAAAACTCTGAAGAATCACATCATTATAGGAGCCTGACTTTACAGAGACAGAGTGTAAAATAATCCTGGATAGAACAGCTAACAGATTGATTTATCAAATAGCTATTATGGAGAACAACACTGGAGAAATAAATACTGCATGAACACCACTTATTTAAAGATTTCTAACCATAAAAACATCGGGTTTTGTAATGGACTTGCACTCATGTTATCGCAGGGGCTGTGAACATCTATCATCTATCAGCTGTTGTGAAAGGCTGCAACTGTGGTCTCAAACCCGTGTGTCCAGCAGCTCTTACAGCATTTATCCATAGTCAAATCCTGAAATAGATTACTGAAGTTTTCTACTCTTTCCTGAAGCACTCACAAACTTAGAAAGCATTTAATAATAGAAACAAAGTATTTTCATCATTTTTAGTTGTCATGTGTCTGAAAAAATATTACTATTGCAATAGCAATTCAATCTGTTTATGCATCAATACCCTCTTCTAATACTATTCTAACAGGCTAACTTGAAAGAGAAATGGTAAGTCCAGGCATTTCAATTTTTAAAAGCTGTGGCTTGAAATCAAAATAGGAAAAGATTAGGCAGTGAATGGTATGAGGAGCATAAGGAAATACATGATAGAGCATCCTATTGATTTCTTTTTGTTCATTCACACTCCACTAGAATGTCAGCACTAATATTTACTTTGTAACACACTTTTTCGTTCTACAGCAGTGTTTTCTTTGTCTTTTTTGTAAAAACTATTCACTTTTATAAAGGGCAGTATGTATTTCAGAAATGTAGGTGCAAATATTAGATTTTGCCAGCAAAATTACTCACAGGTTTTTTCCCTCATTTGGAACTATGTATTTAGTAGTATATGGAAGGTGTGTAATGGATAACAAGCATTATATTTCCTTCTTATTCCATTGCTATTGTGCTTCAAGCACACAGAGGGAAAAGAGCTGAAGCAAGAAAATAAAACTTTGATTTACGTATTTACTGTGACTATGACCAAAAAGATGTTCTATACTAATATAAGGTAAAACAGAGACCATTGTGATAACTAGAAAGGGTAAGAAAGTAGGTATTTATAATATTTATATTATTTATAGTATTTGCAAGACACTAAGGAAAAAAGTCACCTAAAATGCAAAAACATTCCTGACAATAATAATTTCTCCCCATTTTTCATTCATTTCTGTATATACTGGTCAGTGCAGAATCAAACTGCATTCATATTTTTATTTAGATTTAGCTTAAACATATATTAAAACTCAACTTAGACTAAATTTTTAAAGAGACCAAAGATGATATATCAATTTAACTCACAAGTGGTCTTTTTCTTCAGACAGACAACTTTACTTCAGATCCTATAGTATGACTGGTCAGGAAATAAAATATTTTCATGTGCAGAAGGATTATATGTCACAGCAAATGCAACACTTTGATACGTTCTCTTCACATAAATGCAATCAAATTCTTCTGATCAAAAATATCTCTTGCAGCTGCATGTATGGGCATATACACGCCTGATTTGACCTCAAGAATATTATCAGGAGAAGGTATAGGCATAGTTAGCCACCCAGACTATTCTCAGAAGAATTATGTTGAAAAAGATTGGATATATGTGCATGAAACTAAACGTTCCAGAAGAATAATGTTTCAGTAACCTCAACATTATAAATTAACAGACTTACTATCTATACAACATGGACTTACAAAATAGAATTCTGCTGAAAATACAATTTGAGAATGGCTTATTCTGTTCAGAAGTCATGTGAACAATAGATTATATCACCTTTGATATCTCATAGACTTGAATGGAGTATTCGTTTAAATATAATATTAACACTATTAAATGGATTAGAGGAAAGAGATAGAGTGTTGTGATATCATTTCCATAAAATCTGATCCATTTTAGGTTTATCAATAAACCTGCAGTCAAAATGTAGGTACATAGTTCAGATTAGCTCACAATGATAGAGAACTTTATGTATTCAACAGATATTAAAATTCCATGGAAGTCCATAAGGCCTGTATAAATAATTCTCAGTTTGATAGCTTTGAGCTGAAAAGTGAGTGCATTGTTTTCCCTTTTTATTTGTTTGGGGTTTGGTTTGGGTTTTAGTGTTTGTTTGGTTTTTTTAATGCAGCACATCATGGAAGAAACAGTGAAACTCCCTGGGCTGTCAAATGTTTCTTATGTTTCTTACATATCACAGAAGTAATTTCACAACAGAAATTAGGTTAACAACACATTTGTTCTCGGTTTTAAGGGAACTTGCCATTCTACCTTTTTTCTTTGAAGCATACCTTATAGCACATGGCTATAAAATAAAACTAGGTTATACACACTGAGAAGTACTTCCTTCTAAACAAAGCAAGTATGAAGGGGAAAAAACAAACAAGCAAAAACCAACCAAAAAACCCCTACCCCCCTCATAATGCTTTCTTTTTTAAACTTCTTGCTATGAGACCTTATTTTATTAAGAATAAAATGTGGAATAGGAATAAAAACTTCCAACATAAATTCTTCTTGAGCAGTCTGTATTTTCACATTAATCTTTTTCATACTTTTGGCAAATCTTACATGACATTTGAAAAAAAAATGCAGGCCTTAGCAGTAGCAAGAATTTTTATATCTGAACCAAATGTTTCAAATAAGTCCTACTTTATATTCTTTTTAGTTTAAGAGTCATATGAATGAGATAGGGTTTGGTGGAAATTAATTAGTTTTAAGCAGGAAATAGAATGAGTTAAAAAAATTTCGTCCCTATTATTGCATGGCACAAATACGTATAGTGATTGCTTGTGTTCTTCAAAAGTTCCAGGATTAAATACAGTGAACTCCCAAATTTCCTGGGGTTATTTCCTGACTCCCATGAAACCCTGTTTCTGCGAAGATAGGCAGCTCATGAATATGTAAATAAGTCCCTGCCTGTCACCCTGCCTCCCTCAGCCCCCGAGCTCTGGGGGGCGTTCTTGGTCCATCCCTGCACTGTGTGACAGGTCAGAAAAGCTTCTGCCCCTTCCCGACCTTCCTCGCAGGCTGCCTGTGAGGCAGGCCAGGAAGGGACAGATGCTCTCCTGACCAATCACATGGAGCAGGAGTGTGCTGGGAACACCTCCCTGGCATTCGGGGGCTGAGGGGGCGTGGCAATGGGAGGATTATTTACATATTCATGCACTTATTTACATAGTGTATCTTTGCGACTTGCACTGCGCATGCCCAGAGGGAACTTATCGCAGAAAAAAATCCCACGACGAATTGAACCTGCAAAGAGCAAAACCATGAAGAGGCAGGGGTTCACTGTATTCTTAACTGAGTATAGACACAGATATTCCAGCTGCCAGCATTATAGTACTGACACATTTTTTTTTCTAGAATTCTTGGTATTCTTTAATTTCCAAAAGTAAAATTACTAGGAAAACTATTTTGAGAAGTATTTTTGAAGTGTCTTAAAATACAGAGTGTATTTATCAACTGACTCGCAAGTTAACACAAACATCTATCTCATTGTGACCAGCTGTTGCATCCTGCCCTACCCATTCTCTTCACTTCACAAAATTTTTGGGGTAAAAGATTAAAATTAAAACGTGCTGTACAAACAAAGAACTCACTTCGAAAAGTAAAAAGCTGGAACCTGGTTTGCAAGCTACCAAAATAATTACAATGTTCTTTGACAAGCACCTCTTTCTCAGCTGGCTTATTTCTATGATCATCAGAAAAGCAAAAATAAATGGATTGTGACATTTCAGTAATACAAATGTTATGGTGAAGCTAAAATGGGCGATATATTTTAAATCAGTGGTATAATGATTTAGCCTATGTTTATACGTTTACTAGACAGATGTTACTTTGTTCCACTCTATTCTCCTTCAGCCACTTATCTAGGATTGAGATTTATTATTCTAAGTTATCCAATTCTCTTCTGTTATTACACTTCCTAATTTAAGGATGAACAAGAATATTCAAGTGTTCTTTCTATCAGTTATTCTGAGAGAACTGATTTTAGCATCATGGCAAGAATGGTAAGACAAGGAATCAGTTTTCCTAAAGACAGCTGTGCTTTCCAAGATATGAATCACAAAGAGAAGGAGAAAAAAATATTTTTCCTTCATGAAGTCAAATGTAGAACCAACATCTCCTGCCTGTAACTAAGCAAACTATGCAAACTACCTTATTCTTTTCCAAGCTGTTTCCACTCCATGACAAGATTATTGACAATTCACATTTTGGCTAACCTGCAAAACATTTCATTCACTCTCAACAGTATGGATTTGAGAACAAAACTCACAATTCCCAGCAGAAATTCATTAGATGTGGCCTGAAGCCAAGAATGAAGAATACAAGCTCTCTCTAATCAGAGCAAAAATCTCTTGTTGCTCATAATGAGATAGTACCCAATAATTAACACGAATACTCAGAAAATTATAAGAGGAAAAGGCTTTGTATTACATGGTGTAGCTAAAGCATCTTCTAGCAGTTTGAATCTGCTCTAATTGAGACCTTCTTAAAATGAAGAAAATGATGTCCCTATAGTCAGATTTGACTCAATATAGCCTTCAGAAACCCTTTCTATGGGTATTGCATAATAAGAGAAGCAAAAGCTTTGAAGTTGAGATTTTTCAGCCTTTTCTGAAAATCTTTCTACACAGAACTTTAAAAGCAGTGGAACTTTTACAGCCTGTGCAATCTGGGGGCTGAGCATCCAGAGCCTAACAAACTATTAAGTTAAATATAAATAATTTCATTATTTAGCTTTAATGAGTCATTTGCATGGAAAGAGAGGGAACAATAAAAAAACATTTGCAAAGCAACTTTTAACATGCTGCATATTGTTATATAGCAGTATATGGAAATATTGCTACTTGTATTCTGTTATTTTGTGATACAGGAAAGAGAAACAGCAGCTGATAGTTGTGGGTTTAGCCAAAAGAATAAGAGAAAATGTATTCTCATTGAAGACATTTGCTATAATGATGACTGATGAAATACTATGTGCTAATGGAAGAAATATTATAACGTAAATTCAAGATTAAAATGGAAACATTGAAACACTAGTTTGGAATTAAATACAACTGAAAAGGTGCATTGTTCTTCCCTATGGAAAATGGTAAATTTTCAAATATTAAAAAAATACATTAGAATCAAATATTACACTTAGAAGTGTTTCAGACAAAAAAAATATATTTAGTTAAGAAACAATCCCATAGCCCTTTACAAAAACTATTCTTCAACTTTTTCGTTCCTATTAAAGCTCTGCAAATACGTGAAACTCTCGCCATATATGCAGTATATCATGGGAAATAAGCTAAATTGAAAACTGTGTCTTTAAGGGCAAGTTAAAGACTTGTGTCTGTAAAGAGTGTGCAGGACTTAGGGCACTTGAACTAATTCACATAAGATATTTGTTGGTATTTCTAAGTCTCCTTCTGACTGCTTGGGGGTGGGAGAAGGAAATGGAGAGATGCACCAGAGAAAAACTATATCTCTTTCCCTGAGATGTCAGAAAAATTTCAAATGGGAAATGGTAATTTTAAAAAACTATTTCGTTCAGTTATGGGACAAACTTTCTATTGCAAAGCATTCAAGTAAAACAATATCCACCTGTTTCCAAATATGTTTCAAACTGCTTTCTGTTTACGACTTGTTAGTTACTTCATTACAGTAAATTATTATATTAAGCTGTAATTTTACATTATATTAAACCCACATCTGTTCAGTAGCTGGTTTTATAGGCATCACAGATGCATGAGGACAGACATGATTTATATAAATGAAAAAAAAAAAAGAAGAAGAATTTATTCCACAAAGAACAAAATATTGTAAGGTTATTTTCATAGTTGAATGATGATCAGCTCTCCTGAAAGAAGCATAATTGTTATCTCTGGCACCAAAGTATAGCTGGGCTAGATCTCTTACCATATAATCCTGTTATCTAGCTGAAAGCATATTCAATATCTTAGAGACAGTACAGAAATAAAATAATTTTTAAAACTTTGAGCTTTCATCTCTCTCTAGCAGAAGGTCAGTACTACTTCCAGGCTCATGTCTGCCAGAATAACAAGACACACAAGAAGAGGACCAGGTGCACAGACCAAAAGAGTAGAAATTCCTTTTCCACCTTGCCATTGGTGCTACCATCAAGAACTAGTCTTCCCCTAGCAGACAAATAAAAGCTGTCCAAATGTAATTTCAGCAGTGTTCCATTATTTGCATTTTGAAGTATGTTCAGATTTCTGTATTCAAACTAAAACACCTTATGGTTTAGAAGATTTGATTAACAACAAGGCATTGATAGCTAATGACTTTGAAAATTTTTTCCCATATTTAAGACAACTGTCTTAACAGAAAGTTGACATTGTCTGTAGTCTTCAAAAAAACCCATCCTATTTCAAATAGAACGAAGAGCTGTCCTTCTATCTCGTGTAAAGCTGCATTGTTTGTTAAGTCTTCAAGAGTTTGTGTGACAAAAAGAATCAGTTAAACCAGCAAAGATGTGAAGGTCAGCTAAAAAAACAAAAAACAAACAAAACTCCTCAGGCCTTTATGCAATTCTTGGACATACTACCAAGTTGCACTGTTCTTCAAATTGATGTGCACAAATTGGTAGAGATAAACTGACAGGATTTTCTTTTAGGCTTAGAAATCCAGTAAACTTCAAGTAACAGTACCAAACTAATGGCATTAAATCCCTTGTCTTACTTCCCATTGAGCAGGGAGCGGCAAGGGCACCTGAGCCTCCTGCTGTGCTATGAGTGCACCTCGGCTCTTTGACAAGAGCTGCTGGTGAGATGAGGAGGACAGCATTTTTTTATTTTCCTTAATTTCCAGCCTTTCTTCACCTCCTCACTGGAACTGCCAGAAAAATTACAGACTTGCCTAGCTGGAAGCCATGCTAGACCACCCACAGCCCTGCTTGAACCAGTCCAGCAGCTCTCCATGTCAGAAGGCTGGATCACACCTAGGATGAGAAAGGAGCAGGTGCCAGCCAGTAAGCTCATGGAAATAATGTAATGTTATTGAGGAACAGCGGGGAACTGTTTTACTTAACTATACCTTGGGGAAGAGTGATCAGTGTCCAGTTGACATTTCATGGGCCCGATTTTCGGTTCAGTTTTAATGGGACAACCCCTCTCCTTTTACTTCTTTTTATTCCTGTGTACACATCTGAAACCTTCCAGTAATAATAAAGCTGCTGGACCATCACAGCCAAATCCAAAGCAACACCTTGGAATTTCAAGGTCTTATATGTCTTTATATGTCTCATGACCCTCATACATCAGGGATTCTGAAATATTTTTACACATTTAAAATTCTTCCATTGCATCAACACCTTGTACAACACTACTCTGCTGGATCTGACAGCTACTCTTTCCTGCCCAAATCCATTCAATATCCAGATACATACTTGCCAAACCTTACCAATATCTCCTAAAGGGCCTAATTTTCTAGCCATGCTCTGTGGCATACAAAGTTCAAATCAGAACATGCTGGAAAATTAGGTAGCGACCGATTTCTAATAACATGGCCAAAAAGTACAAATCTCAAATTCAGGACCTTCTTCAGCCTGTGGAACCACATCAAGACCTCTGAATGATTTATTTTTGTGAAAAGATTAATAAATAAAGTACCAGTTTTCAAGCTCATTACAGGAACATCTTTACAATTCAATTATGAACCCCTCTTGCACAAAGAGAGAAAATGTTTCCAGAAAAGATCCAAAGTACAGCACCACACCCCAAACCACTGATACTTCTTGTTCTTTGATGATGTAGGAAAGAATGCCACAGTTTCTTAGAACAGGACACAACATTCTAGATCTTCTATACCACTGGGTATCACCACATTTACTGTGTATGAGGTCCTGAAAGCATAATTTTGAATATTACTTTTTAGCTAGATACTTACATTTTAAGACTGCCAGTTTCTCCACAGTTATTACTAATACATGAGTGGCTACCTCCAGAAACATCAGCTTACTCTCTGGTGTTTTGGCAAACAAACATGTTTCTGAGTGCACCACATTGATTGCACCTGGGGACATTAAAGGCATTTCCTTTGTAATTCTTATCAGAGCTTCAGCTTCATGCAACAGCTGTCAAAGCTTATTGGTTTTGCCTACATGCACCAGAAAAAACCCAAACCAAAACTCACACCTAAGAAAACCCAGTATTCATTCCCATGTTGAAATAAAATAACATAAAATAAAGTAAAACAAAGTAAGAGTACTGATGAAACCACAATAGAAAACATTGAATCTGCAAACAGTTACTGATATCAAAAACTTCACACACTTACAACAACAAGTGTTGGATATTTTGCAGAAACAAAAGATTTGCTTTGCTCTCTGGATTTTTTGCTGAAGTTTTATCTCTATTAAAAATAGAAATGAAAGTGGAAAGAGATTAGTTGACCTCCTCAGCATCCAAACTGTTTGAATTATTTCTATGCACAATGATGAGCATCCATGACAAGAGCATCCATGCATAACTATAGTAGTGAGAGTGACACTAATGTGACTTTTATATGAAATAAGCAATTAGACTGCTCCTGCTTGATAAAAATAAAAGCAATGCAAAATAACACAACTTGCCCCTCCATTAAAAAAAACACAGAAAACAGCAAACAAAAACAAAACAAAAAATCCCCAACACAACAAAACAATTCAAACCCAAACTAATACAAATGACTGTATCTAATAATAATAATAAAATAAGAAGTTTCAGTTAAGGAATAACTGAATCCTGAGGGGGAAAAAAGAATTTGATGACATAAATAAGATAGCTATTACAAAGTTAATGACTTTTTACTTGATACATTTTAATAACGTTTGTGATTAAAAACAAGTTGTGTTGTTTCTAACAAGTTTGGTCATTTGTATCATGCACTTTATATATTTGTTCAATTATTATTGCGCAAATGATGTTCTATGATGAATCATCAAAAATTTTTAACATTTCCTAGGATATTCCTTAGAGAAAAATTAGAATGCACTTAAAATACTGATCCAGTTAAAATACATACAAAGTCTTAAGCACTTCTCTAAAGGAAGTTTATCTCCTAAGTGGAAATTCAGAATGAAATCCAGCAAGTATTTGAGCAATAAGGTCATTAAACTACTAAGGCCAGCTGTTCAAATGCTTTAGGCAGTTAGATAGTAACACAGTGAAATGATGCAGTCCATAAATATTTTACTGTGTGAACAACACTGCACTTAAAACTGATTTTAAAAAAGTAAGAAAAATAAAATTTAAAACTTACAATATAAAGGACAGCTTATAATTAGCTTAATTGTTACAGGTTGTTAGAACTTCCCAAAAAACAGTAAAGCGATCAAAAAACAAGTGCAATTAGCAAAGGGACACCAAAAAGCACACAAAGAAAGCCTCACTTAGAAGACTATTTCCAGTGAACTTTGTGAGGTTGTTAACTGTGGCTTATTAAAGAGAATGCATGAGAACCTGACATTCAAGCATTTGGAAGATAGTTCCCTCCATTTATAAAAAAATATGCAAAAACAATGCAAGAGGTAGACAAATGTTATTCCCATAAACACATATATATTTATATAAAATAAAGTTGCTCTCTTGTTCATGTTGTAGTACTGCATTTAATTAGATCAATAAATCAAAAGGAAAGTTACCTGTCATGAATGAAAGTAGACAAATTTTCCTTGCCATCCAACACAATTTTCATTCGCTTTACTATGAAAGACAAGTGACAGGGACTTGGGATAACAGAGTTAATCTCCTTTAAATATTCTCCTTTTTGAATATGAATCAAAATACATATTACCATTAGGAGCATGGTTTTCTGTACATATTGAGTGACAAAAAAGGGTTCAAGAGACAAATTCTTTCTCTTTGTAACATATTCATGAGCAAATCCAATTTCTGTAGTAATATTCGCAAAAGAATAATGATATGCCAATTATTGTCCTTAAACTGCCCTGTGACATTCCAGTTTTGCTTACTGTTACAGTCAACAGAGTAGCGGAACACAATTTATGATGTATCTGATTTTAGACACTGTGAACAACCTTGATCAGAAAAAATCCTCTTTAGTACAGTGCTGAATGTTCCCACCTCTCATGCGGGAAGCCGGGGGTTGGATTTCTGTCAGGGAGGCAGTAGTGCTGTTTAAGAGTTCACAGGACTCAATGATCCTTGTGGGTCCCCTCCAACTCAGAATATTCAGTGAGATTCTGTAATTACAACTGAAGTCAGCAAGGTCTAGGACTTTAAAAAATGAGATAATAACTATTCATTCCTACAAATGCATTTGCAAGTACTCAATGAAACTTTAACATTTAAAGAGGATTTAAACTGAGTACGCTGATCAAGGCTTACACTGTTTGATCAAAAAACTGTAATTACAAAACTATCCCACTCCATACATAACTTTCATCTCCATATAAGGTACAGGTTTTATCAAAAACAGTTTAATACTTATAGATCAGTAATATTAAGAAATCAAGTATGATCCAGTGACTTGATGTGACTTTTATGATCCAGTGACTCGACTGGTTGATGACAAAAAGGCTGTGGATGTTGTGTACTTGGACCTTAGCAAAGCCTTTGACACGGTTTCCCACAATAAGCTTCAGGAGAAACTTGTAAAGCACGGGCTGGAAAGGAACATTTTATGCTGGGTTACAAACTGGTTGGAAGGGCGAGCTCAGAGGGTGGTGGTGAATGGTGCAACATCGGACTGGCGGCCAGTCACCAGCGGAGTCCCACAGGGGTCAGTGTTGGGCCCAGTACTGTTCAACATCTTTATCGATGACATGGACGAGGGAATTCAATCCATCATCAGCAAGTTTGCAGATGATACTAAGCTGGGGGCAAATGTTGAACTGCCGGAGGGTAGGAAGGCCCTCCAGAGGGACCTTGACAGGCTGGAGAGATGGGCAGGCTCCAACAGTATGAGGTTTAACAAGACTAAGTGCCGGGTTCTTCNGTGGAGTCGCCATCCCTGGAAGTGTTTAAGAGAAGACTGGACGAGGAGCTTAGTGACATGGTCTAGCTGGGGGGTGTAGGGCTGGATGACCCTGGGCCCCTTCCGGCTCGGAGTGGCCTGCTAGACTGTGAGGCATCTAGGTTGGTATTACGCTCTGGGATGTGCTCTCGGTCGCTGTACGGGTATTAGATGGTGAGTTGGACTAGATGATCCTTGTGGGTCCCTTCCAACTCATAATTTTCTGTGATTCTGTGTGATTCTGTGATCAAAAACATAGAAATCCCTGTATTAATTGTTCTGTCTGAACACGTAAAAGGCATGTCTAATCAGGAATATTTCTTGTTCTTAAAAGCGGCTATAGAAATACATGGGTCATTTTAAGTAACTATCCTTGATGTTTTGTAATTAGTTCCAACTTGACTAGTAGAAATCCAAAAGCAAACAGACCAACTGTTTCATCCTCTTGTGAATAACATGCAAGAAAATGCTGTCTTTTCAATCCATATTTTCAGTAAAACGTGGAAGATTGACATGAAAACATGAGTGTCTTGGGTAAAACCTGGATATAATGTCAGTATATTCTACTCTGCAGGTTAAACAAATACTGAGAAATATGAAACTACAGAACTATACTTTTTCTGACATAAGAAAGAAATCAAGTGGTCTTTCTAGTCTCACTAAGTAGGAAACAACACATGTATTGACATTATGTTAGAAACTTATAATTTTCTGTTTATGTCAATTTAGAAAAGCACTTAGCATAAAAAAGTGCACTAAAAAGAGGATTCCCTCAGCCTACACATATCCTCTTTATTATACTCAGTATATTGTAAAAGTAAGGTTACTTTTCATGGAAGTTGTTTTTAAGAGGGCCAGAAAAACGTAGGTTTGCTGCCTTATTGCCTATAGCAATTTCTTAACACAAACTTAAAACCATGACATCTTTCTTAATTCAAGGAGTTAAACTTCAGGAACTAAATACAATTTCCTATTTTTTATCGTAAGAGATTTATGATGAGCTCAGATAAAACCTTTCAAGCAAGAGAGAGGGGAAAAAAGGGAGTGGAATTTATTTCAGTACCTGCAGTAATTTACGGAATTTACTCAGCAGATTATCTTTAGCAGAGTCCCCTCAGCATAAAGAGAAATAGCCCTGAAATTATATCAACTTTCACCTTAATATAGTGCGTTATACCTTGAAAATTGCTCATTATTAGAAAGCTCAGACAAGTTCCATTAAGGGTTTCAGTTTCTGCAGCTTTAATGTATTTCTCAGACATCCTATTCCAGGATAATGCTGGTCATAACTACTTTTTCAAGCACTGGCCTCACAGAACTCTTGCTTTGACACTACCCATGGCAACATATGTGACTAAAACCATATAAGAAACACAGAATCACAGAATACTATGAGTTGGAAGGGACCCACAAGGATCATCTAGTCCAACTCACCATCTAACGCACATACAGAGACCGAAAGCACATCCCAGAGTGGTGAACATAAACCTAGATCCCTCACAGGCGCACAGGCCACTCCGAGCCAGGAGAGACCCACAGGACCATCCAGCCCAACACCCCCTAGCTAGACTATGTCACTAAGCTCCTCATCCAGTCTTCTCTTAAACACCTCCAAGGACGGCGACTCCACCACCTCCCTGGGCAGTCCATTCCAATGAGCGATCACTCTCTCTGTGAAAAACCTCTTCCTAACATTCAATCTAAACCTCCACTGGCGTAGCTTGAGGCCATGTCCTCTTGTTCTGGTGTCGTCAGCCTGAAAGAAGAGGTCCACACCCACATGGCGGCAACCTCCCCGCAGGTAGTTGTAAACAGCAATTAGGTCGCCTCTGAGCCTCCTCTTCTCTAGGCTGAGCAACCCCGGTTCCTGTAGTCACTCCCCATAGGGCCTGCCCTCCAGTCCTTTCACCATCCTTGTCGCCCTTCTCTGATTTTCATAATCTTCTCAACACCACTACTATACAACTTTATTTTGTGTATCCTTGAAACAAAAATGTGTCTGAAGCCCCACTGATGGAGACTTACTCCTTTATCTGCTGATCTATAAAAGCTCACTAAATCACAAAATGAAACAGAAGAGAAGAATCAGTAGGCACAGACACTGCCTCTAGGCCTCCTTCTGACCATGCATTACCTCCAGCACTCCTGCTGATTTCTTGCCAGCTTCTCAATAGGTTTACTTGTCAAACAAATGCCTCCTGGAAAAATAGGGTGCCAGTAGATAATTTTTTAAAAACTGTCTTACTGCTAATGCATTAGTTCTGAGACATAAAAAGCTGTGGACAGTACTGTTTCTTTAACTTGAGATTATATTATGCTGAGTAAATGTGGTTTTTTAATAGAAATCTAAAACTTATGCATATGTACAATGGGTTGCCATACCACTTCAAATCCTAAATGGCACTTAGCTTAATCTCCTGTTCTCCTTCTGCAAGTAAATGCAGCTCTACTTATGCTTACATCTTCCATGATGACTGTTATTTACTGCCTTTGTCCACCATATGAGCAGAGTGCAGCAAGACATTTTAATGACAATACTTTAAAAACAAAAAAACAGAGCAATAAAACCCAAAGAAGAGACAAAAAGCCTAAAAAATACAGAATTTAGGGCAAGTATCACCATCAGTTTATCCTCTGACAGTAATTTTATGCCAGCTGAAAAATACTTGTTTTTTTCTCATTACAGAGATGAAATGACATTATGCACTCTTGCCAAAGCAAAAAGATAATCCCACATCATAACATGTAATTAAAACCACATGGCTGGAACAGATCAGGCAAACAAATAATTTGGTTATGGACACAGCAGAAGAGCACAGGCAGAACTGGGTAACTCAGTGCTCAAAAAATGTTACCTTGGTTGTAAGGGCAAAGTTTCTAGAACTTCTGTATAATGTGAAGATCCTCTAACAGCCTGACTAATTGAAAAAGTAACTTCTGAGTTTAGGGGTTTTTTTTCAGAACTACTTAAAAATTAATTCTATGTGTGATGCACAAATAATGACAGACATAATAAAACACATTTACTAAAGAATTCACTTTACACGATTATTCGTTTTTTCCCTCATATATACTCATTCCTTCAGACTGCTATGATATAAACATTTATTCAGGAAAATCAGTTCACAGAACAGTAGTCTGTCTAGAATCTCCTCTATACAGAGCATGTTCAGATCAACTGTGTACCCGCTCTCTGGGTACAAAAGACAGCACTTTCAGATATTGCATATTCTGTAAGCATCATAATTACTCATATAACACAGATTCATCTAAACGAACACAGTCGGTATTTCTAGAATGTCACAGCATGCTGAAACCCCAAGGAAATGTTCCAAGCTCATTCTGTCTGAAAATGATTTGGAGAAGGATGATTGAGATCCCTGGATTGAGAAAGGAAAGACAGCGTAAGACCAGGACAATTTGGTTGTTACTTATATTTCAATTTTCTAAATCAAATAAGTCTCTTAACATTAAAAAATTATTTTGAGATTTATTTTTAGTTTTAATAAACTAAACTGTGACATGAAGTTTAAAGAATATGGGGTTATGTTTTGAGTATTCTATTCATTATTTTATCTGTATTTTTAAAATACCAGTTGATTCGGAGAATCAGAAAAATACAAATTTAATGTGTTAGGTAAGGGCATAGAGATTTAGGAATTTTAGTATATTAGTGAAAGTTTAGTGAATTTCTAGTGAATTTTAGAAGGACTAGTAGACTTTAGAATCATTCAGAGGGCCTGAGAGTTAAGGTTGAATATTAAGGGTGAAAAGATGCTGTTCTGCACTCTCTGAAGGTAAACAAAAGCGAGAGTTAGCCAAAACAAGAGAAAAGAATTAACAACATTGAAGCTAATTGGTTGAAAGACTCATGGCAAATGACATAATGCTGAAAGGATGAATATTCATGGCGTGACTTTCATATGCATGAGACAAGGGGTAAAGGTTGGTGACAAATCTGGGCGCTCCTCTTTTGGCACCTGGCAAGGGCAGGGGACACTCTGGTCCCTCTTCACAGAATCACAGAATATTCTGAGTTGGAAGGGACCCACAAGGATCATCGAGTCCAACTCTTAACACTGTCTCCCTGGCGGGAATTGAACCCGGGTCCCCCACACACCAGGTGGGGACACTTACCACTGTACTAAAGTGGATTTCATCCTTGGCTCTTAGGCCAAAACCTAAACTTTTTCTGTAGCTTGCAAGCAATTACCTTGAGTCCTGACTGATTTTCCTTAAATCATAGTAAAGGCTGAAAAATGTGAGTCTGCAGTTCATAAATTTGAGGGATTCTTTTGTGATGTCTGCCAGAAGGAGAGCAGTATCTTTGTGAAATGGGTTATCCACCCACATAGTAATGACAGAAAGACCAAATAGTTTAGCAAGCCCTTCTCAGGAAATGTGAGCATTAGTATGCTTTTCAGATATTCAAATCCTGTTGGATTTATTAACTTACCCTTATTAGCCTGTTAGAATCTTATTCAGCTCAACTTCTTCCTTCTGCCATGTTTTTTTGATCAATTCTGCTGAGAAGATAGCAAAAGTTCCTTCTGACAACCTGAGTTGAATCAAAGATGCCAGCTAGAACTGCTGTAGAGAAGCAAGAGAACATACTGAACAGGCAGTTTGATTTTTAAATGCTGCTATCTGCAATACTTCTGAAAAGCTGAGCAGAAAGACAGAAAGTGTAGTTCTTAGCATAAGCTGAGAAGAAAGATATGACAGGGATAGAAAATTTTTTCTGTACCCATTTTAACTCTTCTGTGACTCAAGCCCTAAAATTAAGAAATTTCCCTACAAAACAAAGGTGAAGCATCCATATAGGCATCATACAGTAATAACAATAACAATGCAAGATAGTCCTGACAACTGGCAAGGCTGTGTTCAGTTGCTCGGGCAAGTTAATTCTCAGAGGACAGTTTTGTCACTTTATCCTACATTGCTGAGTTCCAGATATCTGAAACTGGTTGGAGGCTAATTTTGAATATGGTTATAAGGAACTATCTTCCTCTTTCGCAGAACAGACATGAACTATCAAAGAACCATAAATAACATGTGAGGTGAGAACTGAAACTACTTCTATCAAACAGGGCCACCTAAAAGACATGGAAAACTCAGAGGTAAGTAGAGCAACAGCTGCAGACCTGACTGCACAGCCAAACCCCTTGGACTCTAGTTAGCAGAGAATTTCAACATCTCTTTTCAACAAGGATATGAGCATGTCCCTAAATACTCTGAAAAACACTAGGTAAGAAAATCAACAGTAAGGTAAACAGTCTAATTCCTCAACCCAAAGTTTAACTCCTCCCCTCAGTAAGCTCACGGCTAAACCAAAACAAACCAACCAGAAAACCCAAAAGAAACAAAAATAAAAAGCTCAAACTATCATGATTTTTCAACCTTCCCATTGAGATTTCAGGCCTAGCCATGACTTAGGGAAAACAGAATTATTTCAACCAATTATTTCAATTTATCACAGTAAATTTTAATAATAAAAACTGGGTTTAGAATTAGAGAGGAATTACCATTTACAGCACTAAGATATTACAGAAGCACAGAACTACAGAATTAACAAGGTTGGAAAAGACCATAGAAATCATCAAGTCCAACCTATTAATTATTACCTAACACACAATCCCATTATCTAAATCATGTCACTAAGTATATCATCCAATGTTTTCTTACACACCTCTAGGGACAGCAATTCCACCACCTTCTTTGGCAGTCCATTCCACTGAGAAATCACTCTTTCTGTGAAAAATCAATGGTCTTGTTTTTTACCAGTCTGTTCCAATGGTGAAGGTACATACTGAAATTAATTTCCTCCCTACCTGAATCTATCCATATA
>WEKX01028980.1:0-19063 GCA_013390025.1 Pitta sordida
CTTGGGGGTGTTAGGCTGGATGGTCCTGTAAGTCCCTTCTGGCTCGGAGTGGCGTGTGAGCCTGTGAGGGAACTAGGTTTATGTTCTCCACTCTGGGGTGTGTGTTTGGTCCCTGTACAGGCGTTAGCTGGTGAGTTGGACTAGATGATCCTTGTGGGTCCGTTCCAACTCGTGGTATTCTGTGGTTCTGCATCAGGATCTCTCAGCTTTTCCTAAACCTGGATTTTAAGTGGCCAGTCTGTGAGCAGGGCCCTGTTCATGCAAAGGTTGGTCAGGACCGAAGGCCCTGGGCAGAGATGGGAACTGCCCCCTGCCCACAACACCCTGTGCAGCCAACCTGCCAGCCTCCTCTTGCCTCTGTGATGGGTAGCAGGTCCCATGCCAGCAGGCTTCATTTTGGTGGGTTTGCGTGTCTCATCTGCAGTAAAGGCTCCTGCTGTGTTCCTGCAGGCAGTCTGGATTGATTTCTTTCTCTTCAAAAACATGCCTGTTGAATATATAAATAATGTATATACGAACACATACACACATTTAGATTAGAAAAGAGGAAGTATGCTGGTTTTGACTCGTCCTGAGTTATTTTTTTGCATTTGTCCTTCATTTTTGAAATAAAAATTGAAACCTGTGGTTTTAGAGTACTGTCAATGTGGTAAGTGAGAAGCAGAGGTATTATCCCCTTATTCTTTGCTGTTGTAAAGTTTTTAATTTTGATCCATAAATGGTTTTTTAATAAACATGGTAGTTGCTGAGCTCTGGATTGCCCCCCTTTCCCTGGAAATGTCTTTCTGCCTAGACTATGGCCTTATCCAGCATTTGCTGGCTAAACAGTTAGTAGCCCTTCAGTCCTCCAGATAATTGTCATTCCTTCTTGGCATAAATAGATAAGACTTTGATATCCTTTTGTGTGTTGTAGTAGTGAAAGTCTCATACCTTACTCTTCTTCATGGAAATAATGTAAGTAAGGAGAGCAAAGAAAAGTAATTTGACAACAATAGAGGGCACTCTACCGGTGAACTGCTACCAGTAAACCTATATTCTAATTACCTTAGGTATTGTCAACTGCTTTAGACCTAATTAATATAGTTTATGAAATCCTGTATTACTCTATAAGATTTTTGTAGTTAATGCTTGTTTCTGCAGATACTGCTGATGGTGTGGAATGTGCTTGTAATTAGGATGATAAATGCAGCCTCCACTCCTGAGGCAGCCTTTGGTAGCTGACATTCTGTTGATAAATATGTTGAACACTTATTTTTTTGAAAGACATTTCTATTAAAAAAATATTAGGCTGAGTCACCGAAGATAATGGTACACCAAGAGCAGAAAAAAAAGGGACAGATTTGGAAATCCTGTTTTTTTTTAGTGGTGATTATTAAATGTGGTAAATTCACATAGTCTAGTGTATATGTAGGTCATTTATCAACAGACTCTTTGAGTTAACTGAGTATTTTGTGCATTTTAGTATTTTTCTAAACTTCCATTTCTATGTGGTGTTTGTTTGTTGTAAGTAATTTACTGGGTATACCTCTGCTTCTTCAAAAGAATTTGTGCATTCGCCAAAATTGTAATAATGTCACTAACTGATTAAATCCTTTGGTTGTTCCAGGGAATTTCAGGTGAGGTTTCTTATTCTCTCTCCTTAGCCATGCCCCACAATTTTTGAGGTACACTGCTTAGTGCAACCTTTGTCTTTAAGAAACAACTTGCCGGTGGGTTTGGAGATGGGTTCAGATGAACATATTAGGCAGCCAGTATTTACCTCTGTCCAGAAGACCACAATTCTCTTTCAGTACTCTTTCTTGCTGTTACCGCAAGAAGTATGAGACTCTGGTGCTTCTTGTGATTCTCTGATTATTCCAAGACGATGCGTAGTATAAAATAAAAGTTTTTTATGGATTCAAGACCTCTGTGTGGAAGTAACAGTTAAAGCACAGACTTGCTTGACTCCCAGGCTGTCCACTGCTTAGATATCTCAGATATTGGAATCTACTTGGCTTGCTGAGTCCTTTCTCAAGTCATGTATGCCATGGCGTAGACTGAGAAGACAAAGAGTGAATGAAATAGATTTTCTACTGAGATTTCGTCTGTAATTCCAGTGACTTTTCCTGCTTTTTCCGGTGAAACTGCCATCACTTTCATAGATGATTTCAAGATTTTATTACTTTGATGTAAAACCGTAAAGAAAAATGAAGCCCTTACACATGGATCTCTTTAAGACATTTAAAAGCTCAAGCAAGGTATTAATCAAATAAACTGATATGTTGAACTTCACACTAAAAATTGTTTATTTCTGCTTGATATACTTTATCAGTGAAGTACCAAAAATTGTCATGTTACATGCTAAAGCATGTAGGAAGGCATTTCTGACTTTTCTTTATTTCTTCTTATTCTTCTTTATATTTATTTGTCCTGGTGTTGACAATCTTACTCATCATGTCTTTTACCACAGACCATTCTTTGAAAGCTTTTGTGGATAGGATGGGATTTCCATGTAACTTGAAATGGAAACCTCTTGAGGATTTGAAGGCTACAAATACTCCTGTTGCTTTAAGTGCAATATAGTAGGAAGCACTTTCTAAATTCTTTTGTTGCATGCTTATTCTGCTTGTATTTAAAGCAGTTAGGAGTTTTTGGCTCATAGTCACCTCCTCTTTATAGACTAACTGGATTTCATATAGGGAAATTTCATTGCTTTGCTTCCTAATTCTGTGTGGATTTTTAATTTCCGTCACCTTCCTGTTTTTGTTTTGGCCTATTGGATCAGTTCAAACTGAGGGTAAGGTTAGACTGAATCAGGAAGTCAGATACACAGAGCCAAATATGAAGGAACCATACAGTACTTGGGATTTGGAAAGAGTTTCTTGAAAATGATATTGTGAAAGTGATGATTAAAGGGAGTGATGCAAACACATAACATTCAGTTATGTGTAAGCGAAGACTTCAATCTGTGAGAAAATGCTTAGCTGAAAGTTTAATTTGTTTTGCAGCTTGGCAGAATCAAACAAATAGACTGCTATTCAATGAATTAGGTTTCTAATATAAACCTGACACTGATTTTTCAATTCATTTCAGAGTACAACAGTAAAAGACATGTATCTATTTCTTTTGCCTTAATATAACTTTTTCTGAATGTTTTTTACTATTTTTTTAATTTTGATACCTTTTCCCCCCTTCATTTATTTTTTTAATCTCCTTTGTATTTTTCCACATTGTGTGAGTCTGATTGTTTTTATACATTGTTGTCTCATTCCTCTTATTAACAGGAGATCTTAACTTCGGAGCAGAACTGATTGACCAATATGCAGCTTGGTTATTGACACTAATATCTGGGTTTTCTTTCCTTCCTTAGTAATGTTACTTCCAGAATGTTCTTGTTTTCATCCAGATATCACAGTTTGCACCTCACCTCCCCACCTCAATCCAATTACATTAGAGAAGCACTGAAATAGAGCCAGAAATACATAATTCATGGACAACATGAGAAAACAGCCATGAAACAAATATCTTTTGTTTCAAAGTCTCAGTAATATCATGGTAAAGATTTGTGCACTCATAAATCCATGTCAGACCTTAAGAGAATGAAAGCATTTGGTTGCATACTTTGTGTGTGAATTCTAAGCTAAACTGTTTCTGTAATATGAAAAAATTTAATTTCGCAACCTCTACTCCAATATTTGACAACTTCATTTTTCGGGAAAATGCTGTCGATTAGCTAGCATACCAGCTAAATTGCATCATGAGCTTATTAACTCCCATCTAATCATCCAGTCATGGCTGATTAATGACTCCTCCAGTCATGGCTGATTAATCGCTCCTCCTGGTGTCTTGTTTTAATAAAATCTGTTTTACGTGCCACTGACCAGCAAACTGCTGTCTAATTTCATGTGTGGGATAGTCTTTGGTGAGGCAGTCAAAATGCAACTCATCTCCCCTGATCTGAAGGGCTATGTGAAGGGATCATCACATGCAAGTGTCTTGCATGTGTGATTTATTTAAGGGATGGGGGAAAAGCGTGTCTCCTCACGAAACTAAAAAGCTTTCCTGTGCTGTAGGGCCAGAACGGAGCCATTTGGAGATAGGAATGCAACTGTAGCTGGTGGTTTTTTAAATAGTCAAATCATCTATCTCCAACTGTGGAACCCTGAATTCATTAATTACTTGGTATTAGTAAGCAGTTAGATTTCAGGGAGAGCTGGCAGCTTTGTCATTTTCTCAGCATGGGAGGAGGGGGAAAGTAATTTCATCCCTCATGCCAGTGGAAAAAACTAACACCTCCCATTTCTTTTAATAAATGTTCTGTATGTTAATGAATCAGCCAAGTTATTGAGGTACTTGCTTAAAAAAATGTATGAAGATTGGCAGTTAAATGCACTCTTGACAATTTAAGCTTGCTGATTCAACTACAGTAGCCAAGTTAATAACATATTTGAAAGCTCACAGCAGCTGTGACTATGACAGGCGGAAAATGTTTTCAGTTTTGCTAGTGGAACCCCCCATGTAGGAAGGGAGAGTCAGAAATGAACCAGAGGTCTCGATAATGTCAAACCAGGGCTCTTGTAGTTTCCTAGCACTGACCAGAAAGTGTTCTTAATCAAACTTTTGAGTGACAAGTCCAAATTATAGCGTCTTATTTCTGTATTTTATTTGGATGTTTTCCTTAGTCTAAGGGTTGTTTACAAGTGCCAGGTGTAACTGAAATAACAAAATATAAATCCAGTAGTTTTCTTAAGAAATTATTTAGATAAGTCTTTATCAGACAGTGGTGTGCCATAAGGAGGGAATGCGTTAAGTCCAACAATGTTAGCTTGTACGTACTGCAACTTCTGCCCTCCAAAACTTTGAAATTACATAACCTAAATGTTCTTCACTGCAAAGAAAGGAAATGAGAGGAAGAAGAACAGTATTTAGTGCAGTGTGGGCTTTTGTGTCATGCCGATGTAACACACACACAGTAACACAGTATAAATCAGGCTGGAAAGGATCTCAAAGATCATCTAGTCCAACCCACAGCCCAACTAACCCAGCATGTACTTACTTGCTACTGGTGGACAGCTTTATGAAAAGACGAGGTAGTTTAGAGGCTTATTCTACTTAAAATATTGACTACTCACAGCTGTTTTAGAGATGCCACACTGCTAACAGGAGAATAGGAAATGAAACAGTAGGGGAAAAAAGTGGAACTCTTGCAAATAGGTATTGTTATTTCCTCCTCAATACACCTTATTTGTCATCAGAAGTGATTGTTAGCCGACCATTATAAGTAAGGCACTAAAAAAATAAGAGTTGGCTTTGAGCAGCTGCACTTTGATCAAATGCAAGTACTGGAAAAGATCAAGAAGGGCAGGCACAGTATTTTTCCATTCTGCTTATCCTCAGGGAGAAGCAGGGACAGGATCAAAATCAATATCTATTTAAAATCACAGAATCATGATAATGAAATATTTCTAGCCTGACACGTAAGCATTTCTTTTGTGTGTGCCGTATTTGGAATCAGGACGTCTGAGGACATGTGGCATAAAAATAAACATTTCTATCATGCTAGACAAGCTTTTATGTCTGTTTAATGTAAAGCTGGATATCTGCAGTGCTGAGGGGCAAAAAAAAAAGAATAAAACTAGCTTTCCTGTTTGACTTAAATGCATTTAAACTGAAGGCTTGACTGGAAAGATCAGAGTTCTGATGTGGCTCTGAAGAGAAGTCAGGAAGTGCAGATCACTGAAGTTTCTGGATTTGCATAGCAGTAAATTATAAGTTGTGGCTGTATGTTCCTCGCTGAGGTCTTCTCACTAGAGCTATGCAAAATTCTAATGGAAGTAGTAATTAGACTCGGTAGTACAGTGCTTTCTTCTAGTTCAAGAAGAGAAATTATTTTGTAATTCTAAATGCCATCTTTGAACTTTTGCTTGATGCTTAGAATACAGCTTGGAATCCTTTCCTTTTTCTCTTTATAGCACTACCTGTATTTTTTAGACATTCACATACATGGGTGCCATACCATTTTATTATCACTAATATACTACTATCAAGTTTGAAGTGTCTTATTTTCTACTAATTAAATTAGTTATATTAATGCCTACGTGCTAGCGGTAGGCAGTGAAATAGAGTCTTACCTTGACTATCCGTGCATAATTATTCACTGCTTCACCCATTCACAAAATATTAGTTAGTTATTCATATATGTTTCCAGTAGACGCATGCATGCTTGCTCTGCTTTGGAGAGGGGCGGCACCACTGCTCCCTGTGGGGTGGGGCTGGCATAACCCTGTGGGGTGAGCAGGTGGCACCTCTCGCTCGCTGGGGACAGCCAGAGATCTGTGTCTGTGTGTGTCTGTGTTAGAGTTTCCATGGCTACAGGCAGGGGAGGCTTCTGTTCCCCCATGCCCTCCCCCCTGTGCCAGGGGGGAGGTGGTGCTCACCTGGGTACATACAGCCATCACTGCTGCTCCCGCACTTGGGACTGGCGGATGTATGGTAGCCGCAGCAGTAGTAAAGGGAAAAAACCCTCCAGTACCAATGCCCCCCACTGCCTTAAGGGACCCTGAGGTATTGCAGCGTTGCAAAGTTAAGTTTTCCCAAGCTCCAATAGCACTGGTGGCACAGACACATGGCAACCCAAGCCAGTGGACACAGGGTTGGTCCCTGGTGGGCTGCAGCCTCCTCCAGGGACACAGTCCAGGTGTGCACCGACCCTCTTGCACACTGTGGCCCTGGAGTGAGCTTCCCCACTGTGGCGCCACTGCAAGGATGCACAGTGGCAGCATCCCAGTGCTGGCAAAAATGGCAACATGGCCAAAGAGAAGCCTAGGGATTCCCTGGGGGTCTTCCCAGTCAGAGAGAGCTCAGAAATTGTTCCCTTTGCTTGGCTGTGTTGTGAGAGCCTGTAATTTGCGAGATCCCATACTCGCTGTCAATTTTCCAGCGAGCTGTGGGACCTGGCGTGTGCACAGAACCTACCGCAACCCCAGTCTGCTCAGCCCATGGCCCCGCCGCTTGCACAGCACCAGCCCGGCCCACACCCCACCACTGCCACTTGCACGGCGAGCACAGCTGGCCCCGTTCCCGTTCCCCCCCACCGCTCGCAGGAGCAGTGAGCACAGCTGGCCCCATCCCTGGTTCCGCCCCACCATTCGCAGGAGTGGCGAGCACGACCGTCCCTGATCCTGCCCCGCCGCTTGCAGGAGTGGTGAGCACAGCTGGCCCCGGTCCACCCCCACCGCTCGCAGGAGCGGCAAGCACAGCCTGTCCTGGGATCCCTTGCTGGCGCGATGAGAACAGCCAGACATCTGAGACAAGCCCCGCTCTCAGGACCATCCTCCAGTCCTTATTAGGGGAGGGGGCATGGCTATGGGCGTGGCATACTCGACTACGTAGTGGGGTCAGTATCTTTGTGGATTCCATGACACGCGTGAGGAGGACCAGACCCAACAGCCCGTGAGTAACGGGGGATCACTGTATAAGTAGTTCACAATCACAAGGTAGGTTCTGGAGATGTTATATCCTTCATCTATTTACTAACTGATGTTCTTATGACAAGATAATAATTTTCTGTATTCAGAACTGTCATATGAAAATAAATTCACTAAATTTCTATATCCAGTTTTAGAAAGGGTCATCTTTTTTTTTTTATGAGAAAGTTTTCAAGTACCCAGATATAAGAGGGAAAAGTATTTCTAAATGGCGTACTGACTTTGAGGTGTGTATATTTTAATTTGGATACAGGAGGAAATGTAAATCTAAATAGTATTTGGGTAAAGAAAAAGGAAAAATTGGTTTATGCCTACCTAAGCATTTTATTTTTGCAAACAATGTGCTTGAATGAGCAGGAGAGAAAATGAGACAGAAGTTATTGAATTCTGGGAATTTGGATTTATTTGGACAAGAAAGAATTTACTGTGTTTTATAAAATAAATGATTGTAGTGTGCCTTCAGACTGTATTTAACATAATGTGTGATAGAAATGAAGCAGTTTACAATGTAAAATGTCACAGTGAGAGAGAGCTTACAGAAGTGACTGGCAGTCCCTGCCTGCCATCCCACCCTCCTCCTGAACTGTAAAACTTCCTAGACATATAGGTGAAAGATCTATTCCTCATAAGAGGTGAGCAGCTCAACAAAACCTAAATTGAGTAATTTATGGTAAGAACAGTTACCATAATTACCAGAACTTAATTCTAAGTCATAGAATCACAGAATCACAGAATACTATGAGTTGGAAGTGACCCACAAGGATCATCTAGTCCAACTCACCATCTAACTCCCGTACAGAGACTGAACGCACACCCCAGAGTGGTAAACATAAACCTAGATCCCTCACAGGCACACAGTCCACTCCGAGCCAGGAGAGATGCACAGGACCATCCAGCCCTACACCCCCCAGCCAGACCATGTCACTAAGCTCCTCATCCAGTGTTTTTTTAAGCACCTCCATGGACGGCGACTCCACCACCTCCCTGGGCAGTCCATTCCAATGAGCAATCACTCTCTCTGTGAAAAACCTCTTCCTAACATTCAGTCTAAACCTCCCATGGCATAGCTTGAGGCCATGTCCTCTCGTTCTGGTGTCCTCAGCCTGAAAGAAGAGGTCCACACCTGCCTGGAGGCAACCTCCCCGCAGGTAGTTGTAAACAGCAATGAGGTCACCTCTGAGCCTCCTCTTCTTCAGGCTGAACAGTCCAAGGAGCATTAAACACTCTAAAATAGGGAAGTCCCAAAAGGTGGTCTGACAGAAGAGAATGTCAATTTTTTTTCTGTGTGTTTTCTGTTAATTCAATATCTTGTGTCAGTGTGGTTTTGGGGGTTTTTGTTTGTTTATTTGTTTGTTTGGGGTTTTTTTCTGATTTGTTTTGTTGGTTTAATGACTAATGCGTAGATAGAAGTAGGAACTTGGAATCTTGGTGTTTCTTGAATTTGGATGCATGCTGGGAAATCCATGGGAAAAGGGGTTCCTGTGGCTTCTAATCTTGAAGGCAGAGAAAAGTTGGAGGCTTCAGTGTGAAACAGAATCTGTGTAGCATCTGCTTGCTTCTTATCTCAGTCATAGCTTAGACCTTAGATCCAAGCACTGAAATCCACTTTAGTACAGTGGTAAGTGTCCCCACCTGGTGTGTGGGAGACCCGGGTTCGATTCCTGCCAGGGAGACAGTGTTAAGAGTTGGACTCGATGATCCTTGTGGGTCCCTTCCAACTCAGAATATTCTGTCTGAGATATCCATTGCTTCTTTTCAGTTTTGTTTATGTTAGCTTTACATCTATTTTGTCTACGTTAGGGCAATTACACTTGGATATGAGTCATCTTACTTGTAGCTTTACCTAATCTGCATTACTAGGTGTTTCCAGATGAGTAAATATATTACAGTGATCCCCTGGAATTCGCTGGGGAGTCGGGTCTGGGCACATCCCACGAGTTATGAAATCCATAAAGATATCGAACCCATGAATATTCAACTACTCCCCATCTGTAACCACACACCATCCACTAATAAGGTCTGGAGGGATGGTCCTGGGAGTGTGGTTCACACTGTAGCACCTCATTAAAGCGGAGGAAGCACCCTTTGGGGCTTCCTGGCCGTGAAATCCAGGGTCCGGGACATTCTGCGCACGTGTGTGGTCTCACAACTCACTGAAATTCCAATCGCGATTAAGTGAATACGCGGCTATGCGAGCCGCGAATATGTGGCGATCACTGTATTAGGTTATGCTTATGCCTTTTTTGCCCCTAAATGAGTTACTAAATGTCTAGAAGGTCATAAGTCTTCCAGAATTGGTTCCATAACGTAAAAGCAAAGAGAATTTTATCTTCTTATGTCACACAGACAGGTTTTAGAACTTGGGACAAAGTGATCTTAAAAAAAAATCTTCTTGTGACTTCAGTAACTGAAAGAGCTCTCTCACAGATGTAAAGGGGGTACACTGGATCTGGGAGGGCACTGAAGAAACTCACAGCAGAAGACTTATAGAATATGACTGGAATTACAACTGCAAGATATTCTTGTGCTGTGCATTGTACCTTGCTTTCAGAAGCAGATGTCTTTCCATGCATTCATGGTCTTGCCTGTATGATTGTCACATAGGTGTTGATTTGGGGATTCAGAAAATTANTTTTGTTGGTTTAATGACTAATGCGTAGATAGAAGTAGGAACTTGGAATCTTGGTGTTTCCTGAATTTGGATGCATGCTGGGAAATCCATGGGAAAAGGGGTTCCTGTGGCTTCTAATCTTGAAGGCAGAGAAAAGTTGGAGGCTTCAGTGTGAAACAAAATCTGTGTAGCATCTGCTTGCTTCTTATCTCAGTCATAGCTTAGACCTTAGATTCAAGCACTGAAATCCACTTTAGTACAGTGGTAAGTGTCCCCACCTGGTGTGTGGGAGACCCGGGTTCGATTCCTGCCAGGGAGACAGTGTTAAGAGTTGGACTTGATGATCCTTGTGGGTCCCTTCCAACTCAGAATATTCTGTCTGAGATATCCATTGCTTCTTTTCTCTTTTGTTTATGTTAGCTTTACATCTATTTTGTCTACGTTAGGGCAATTACACTTGGATATGAGTCATCTTACTTGTAGCTTTACCTAATCTGCATTACTAGGTGTTTCCAGATGAGTAAATATATTACAGTGATCCCCTGGAATTCACTGGGGAGTCGGGTCTGGGCACATCCCACGAGTTATGAAATCCATAAAGATATCGAACCCATGAATATTCAACTACTCCCCATCTGTAACCACACACCATCCACTAATAAGGTCTGGAGGGATGGTCCTGGGAGTGTGGTTCACACTGTAGCACCTCATTAAAGCGGAGGAAGCACCCTTTGGGGCTTCCTGGCCGTGAAATCCAGGGTCCGGGACATTCTGCGCACGTGTGTGGTCTCACAACTCACTGAAATTCCAATCGCGATTAAGTGAATACGCGGCTATGCGAGCCGCGAATATGTGGCGATCACTGTATTAGGTTATGCTTATGCCTTTTTTGCCCCTAAATGAGTTACTAAATGTCTAGAAGGTCATAAGTCTTCCAGAATTGGTTCCATAACGTAAAAGCAAAGAGAATTTTATCTTCTTATGTCACACAGACAGGTTTTAGAACTTGGGACAAAGTGATCTTAAAAAAAAATCTTCTTGTGACTTCAGTAACTGAAAGAGCTCTCTCACAGATGTAAAGGGGGTACACTGGATCTGGGAGGGCACTGAAGAAACTCACAGCAGAAGACTTATAGAATATGACTGGAATTACAACTGCAAGATATTCTTGTGCTGTGCATTGTACCTTGCTTTCAGAAGCAGATGTCTTTGCATGCATTCATGGTCTTGCCTGTATGATTGTCACATAGGTGTTGATTTGGGGATTCAGAAAATTATAAATTTTAGTGAGTTTGGTAGAAGCATAGAGATTTAAGGATTTCAGTGAATTAGTGAAATGTTTGTGAAAATTTAGTGAATTTTAGAAGGATTAGTAGATTTTAAAATCATTCAAGCGGCCTGAAAATTAAGACCGAATATTAAAGGTGAAAAACCTTGTCTCCCGGTCCTCAGTGGTAAACAAGAGGGTGCTAGCCAAAACAAGGGGAAAAGAATGTGAAACATCAGAGTGGATTGGTTGAAGGACTTACGGCAAAGTGCAAATTTATGACATAATGTTGAAGGGATGAATATTCATGAAGTGATTTGCATATGCATGAGGCAAGGGTATAAAAATAGGTGGCAAATCTGGGCAGGGGACACTGCTGTTCCTCTTTCCTTAGTTCTTGGGCCAAAAATAAACTTTTTTCTCGACTTGTAAGCAACTACCTTGAGTCTTGACTGATTACCATTAAATCAGTGTCAAACTGTACAGTTTGACAAATGTACATGCACTATTCAAGTGGTTGTCCTGGGAGGCTATTGTATAAATGTTCCTTGGCATATGCCTCACCCTGTTGATTTAAAGATGAGTATACCAATGCAGAATTTGTGTGTACAATTTATAAATAGTTGGAAAATACTGCATTTGACTCTTGAAGTTAACTGGTATTCTTTAAAATAACTGGACAATTCATCAATTATAAGGCAATTAATTGCATAACTGATAATGTTGACTGGATTCGTTCTAATACTAATTATAGTTGCCCTGCTCCCTTGCATTTCGGTACAGCAATAACTTCTCAAAGCAAGGCAATAAAGCATAAAACAATTAATTTCTTTCTAGCATTGTCACACAGGCAAATTGCTTGCAGTATTGTTTTCAGAGCATATACAATTTTAGCAAAACGAAAGATGTATGTAAAACAAGGTAATAAAAGAAATAGTGGTACATAAATATAACTTGGCTACTTTTTCCTCCTTTTTTAAGATGTAGTTGTATTGCTTGTGTTTAGATATAAATGATTGCTTGTTTTTCTGACGTATCAACATCTTATTAAATATTTCCCTATATTGCATTTGTTTTAAAACACTTAGGTGTTTTTTTAGGAGGGATTTCTGTAGTTGTGGTTGATAAATCACAGTGAAGATTACTAAAACATATAAACAGAGGCAAATCAGAATTTTATCAGAGTGCTAGCAGAACTGAACAATATTGAAAATCTAAAGCTCCTCTTTAATTAAAATGTACATTAAAAAGGGAGAAACTTTACTTTGAATAGAACTATTCTAACAGATAAGAACTAAATACATTGCCTTTTATTAATTTCACAAGCAAACTGGAATCCAGATATTGCTGGTTTTGAAAATTACTTATGTTTTCAACTAGGCTATCTTAAGTTGCATATTATACTTTTGTGTGACATCTGCTAAGAAAAAATCAATATGTACCTGCAATAAAACCCTGGAAGGTATGATATGCTGCAGTGTTTTCTGTGCAATGTCCAAAGACAAACCTACCTCAGATATACTGCTCTTGGTGCCAACTTAAGTTTCTAATAGGCAATGACATACTAACTGTCCTAGTGGCTGAAATATGTTCTAATAGGTATTCTCAATCTTTTCTGAAACTGTAAGGTAGTCCAAAGAGTTTATAGAGAAAGAAATTTAAAATCTGTTTCCATAATGAACCTTGAAAAAGTTTTGTTAATGCAAAACCTGAAACTCTTGGAGTCATTCTCTCTCTATAGGAAAATTGAATGACATTTTGATGTGCTCTTCTCTTTCTTATGCAAGATATTCTCATATGCTGCAGGTTGTAGGGTCAGAGAGATACCCCTAATTTTACCTTTTATACTTACAGCATTCATTAAAGTAACAAACCTTGAATAGCAGCAATGAAGCCCTTTTGAGTGAATAATGTTCACTTATGACAGAGCTTTACACAAGAGGAAACAGAGATATGATTTGTGGGAAACTGTGTTCTGCATTTTTAACCAGTTGGTAATAAATACAGTGTGGAATTGATTCAGCATCAGTCTTCCTTCACTCCCTATTATCTGATATTTAGATGGACATTTTGGACTTCCAAAATTTGAAGTGCTTTCCTCAAAATAAAGGCAAGAAAGTGAGGTGTTGGCATTTCAAAGAGAAGATGCCGGGAGAATAGCTTCTACTCAGACATTTTTCTTCATGCTAGATACATTTCCGAAAATGTGAAATGTTAGCTTCAAAGTAGACTTTGATATACTGTATTTAAGGAAAGAGATTTACTGACTTCTTGCTTTTTCTTTCTACAGCTAGTTGATGTGGAAAAATGGGTATGTGATTCTGTCTTTTATTCACTTGATCCCAAATGTTTCGTGTTGCCACTGAGTCTAACCTGTCTGTTTTGATACCCTGTGTGTTCATGACCCTTCAGCTTGCATGGCTCAAAAATAAAAAAGAGGCAAATACATGGTCATGTAAAATCTGGTCATTTGTGAATTTTTATACCAAATTTTGTGTTACCGCAATGACTTTTCTCTCTTTTAATTTGATCATAGAATTGTGTAATATAAACATATGATTATTGCCTGTCGGTTTTGAGCCTTGCTGTCTAATGTTATAATTCCATTCTGTAACCCACCCTGTCTTTTCCAGTATAGACACTATAATCCTAAACTGCATGACAGTAGGATAATTAATAGTGATAATTAATGTTTGATGCCATGTGTAACTGCAAATATATGATATATTTAATGCTGGAGAACAGCTGCTACAGAATAAAAGCCCCCAACATTTCCTAGATCTTAGAAAATAAAGCGCAGTTCTCTGCTGAATGTATTCTTAAGACCTTTCCTAATGTGTCTGTGTAAACCATGCATATAACTCCTCTCTGTGGGACATTTTTACGTATGTTTCTCTTCAATGTAATTTCTAACATCTACATATGTATGAGTTAGTGGTCATAAAAATGTGTGTAGAATTGTTTGTTCACATTGAAAATGTTAGAAGCCTCTCTGAAAGCTTGGACCATAATAGGCCTCCTTGGTTTCTTAATGCGTACTGAGTTTGAGTTGCATGTGACCAGAGACAACCTTAGATGTCTTCCAGAATATAACCAGTAACATAACTATAGGAGTAGTCTCATGTTATTTCAGCTATAAATTATAGAATTTTAGTCTGTGATTATTACAGCTTTATAGTAAGTAGTGACTTGAGTTAGAATTTGCATGAGACTTCTGTAGGTAAGTATATAGTTTAAATGATGGCTTAGGCTTTTCAACACCCTTTCTACTGTACTCACAAATATCTAGGTCCTGTGATATATATATATAAGGTAATGTTTCTAATATTTATTAAACAATAATTGTAGTTAGGTATTAATTTTAGGTATTTGTATCAGTATGACAGCATTATCCATATTCTGTGGATCTGGTATTTATGACAACCATCAAGTCATATGGATTGATTTTGGGTGTTTTTAAGCTGTACTGATGGCCAAGTTTATCTTTTAATTTTTTTCTGCTTTTTAACTACAATTGAGAAAGCATTGTTATACATCCTTAGATTCTGTGGTTTTAGTCCTATTAGTAATTTTACTATAAAGAGCAAAAAACAGCTATGAAAAGCATGTTCAGTACTACACAGGCATCAAGCTTCCTATTTCACAATGCAGGAAAAATTATATGCCAGAAGTTTATTAGTGACACACTGATGCGGCTTGGTTTTGGCTGAAGTGTTCATATTGGCTCTTGGAAAATATATTATTTCAGGTCTGCTGTTTTGGTTTCTTTATTGTTTTGGAAAGACTGCTTCATCAAAATGTGTCTTTACACCAGAACTGATTTCCATGAAAGCAAAACTTTATGTTTCATTCCAAGTCACATTAGCTAAGGACTTTTTCTGAGACTGACTCTGTGATTCAGAGAATCTCTCTGATGGGGATGGAGTGGGTGCTGGATTTACTTCACATAAAATTGCTCTCTCTCATATGAAGTCCCAGTTTGACCTGTAAACCAGCTTTTAACTCCATTTTTAATTCCGGAGTGTTAACAGGAGGTCTTACAGTGGGCCGCAGATGTACATACTGAATTACTGCAGTAGAAAGCTGGCTGTTCTACAACTGCATGGTCATTGAGGTCAGACACCTCATTCTAATACATGTATTTCTTCATAAGTCATTTACCAATATGGAACACACAAGATTGATACAAGTGTGTTCAGTTATCTGTGTGTATCTGTGGAAACCTTGAAGCCCAGGCTCACAAACAAGCTTCATGTCAAATTAATGAACAAATTAGCAGCTGAACCTTGCTGCAAGCGGTTTCATGCTGGTCAAAGGATAAGATCAAAGTCATTCCCTTCTGAGCTGTTCTAGTCTGTAAGGTGTGCTAACAGAAATTTCTGAAGAAATTACTCCAATTCATGTGTACTTCGGTTGAATGACTATAATTCTTGTGGTGATTTTGTTCCAAAATCTTTATTTTTCTAAGAGAAGTGTGCTGGCAGTTGAAGCTGGGCAAAAATTAAATGGGCTACGTCTATTCCATGAACCCTTGGATTTTTCCTTTTGACTCTGAGGAGGTGTGAGTGTAAAGGGTTGTAGATCTGCTTCAGTGCAGAATCAAACAGATTAAAGACATTTTGCCAAATGTAACACCTAGTGGAAGTAAGGCTTACCTTTTCCATCCTGGTCCTCATTTCGTATTTGAAAATGGCTTTTCTGCTTTTATTAAACTACCAAGGTGGGGAACCCCCAATATTTGATCAGAGAGATCTATTAAATTTCAACTGAAATTTAGACCCTCAATGTATCTTATTTATGGAGAAAAGAACATAGTGAAATAAGCTGAAATTGAATAACGTATATTGAAAGGAATTCAATCTCCCTGACATCTTTTTCTCTTTTTTTATATTAATGAAATAAGGGAAATAATCTTAGTCTGTTTAACTATTGGTGCTAGCAAATTTATGATCTTAAGGTAAGTGTCGTATACTTTAAGGGTTTGTCTTTTTAGGACTTCTGTGCTCATAAAGCACTTGAATGTCTCTCTTAACTTTCTGTCCAACTGCTTAGCACTGCAACAGACTTCAGTGTAAAGAGGAGTTTTCTTGGGTATTTATGGTTTCCAAGATTTGGCCTTTTTTACACATTTGACTACTTATAGTTGCTGAATTATTTTTAAAATTTGGCATTTAGAGCCATCAAGAAGGGCAGATTATTTGGAGGAACTTTTCACCTGAAGGGAAGCAAAGTGTATTGTTTCTTAGAGTGCAATGTACAAGAATTTTCGTGTTTACCTTGACTAATAGCAAAACTGTGCTAACAATGTAGAATTGTCTTCAACTTTTAGATAGAGAAGGCTCTTTTGCTGATGGTAATGGTAAATCTTTTTCTTTTCCCCATAAGTAGTCACTGTGTTAGCTCAGGTTTATGCCACTACTAAAATTAATGTTCAATTTCTTTGGAGAAAAACAACTTGCTGCTTAAAATGCTACATCTACAGTGATAGTTTCAACCACATCTTTAATTTCATTGTGAGTGTAGTGTATATTGTAGTGGATGCTAATTGCAGCCCAAGTCTAATTCACATCATCAGAAGAAAGTAATATAAACACTTCTTGTGCATAGTTGGTCCCTTCCCACAGAAAGTGTCAGCTTAATAGGTCAGATGAATTGTATTCTAGAAATGACTGTCTCGTTCTTGACTGAAAAGGAAGTTTACACATCTGTGTGAAATCTACATAGTGCAGAAAAAATTGATCTTTACTAACAGTTCAGACTGAGCTTGTTTTAAATAATGTTTCATACTGGATATTGCTTACATCTATGCTATTTGTTAGGGTATGTAGAATGTTGTATTCAAATATGAACATGAAAAAGCTCTACAACCATCAGTACCACAGGAGTAGGAGATTTGTATATAACTAAAATGACATTGTCATAGTTCAAGGTAGTGTTGAAGGGTGCAACAATTATTTGTTTATTTGTATTTGAATTATTTGTATTTGAATATATACGCATATTCATTTGTTTGTTTTAATATTTTTGTGTTAGTGTTTGCAAGGAATACCTCTCAAGAGCACTGGATATATTGTAGTCTAACCAAGCAGGCAGTAAAACACTACACAGCTGCTTACTCACTCTCCCTCATCCCATGGGATGGGGGAGAGAGTTGTGAAAAATAGCAGAATTCGTGGTTTGAGACAGAACAGAACAGAAAATCAAATTGTCGCCTGCACTCTGCTGCCAAAGGAATTGAGAAAAACATATTAGCAGTATCGGTTGTGGCTACTACCTATCTGCTTTTGCTTTTGGTTCATACTGAAGTTCTAGCATGTTTAGTATGCATCACTCAGTGGCTTGGCAGTGTGACTTCTTTCAGGTCAAGATCATCTACTCTTAGCCTCCACTATCCATTAGAATTTCACCCTAGCTGTATGGAACTGTTATAGGGTGAGTGGGTCCTGATGATCATTCCTTTGCTCTCTAGATGATGAGTCAACTTATGGATGGAAATCGGGGAGTCTTGGTTGATGCAATACTGCCGCTGGTGCACCACCAGTGATTGGTATCTGTTATTTTTGAACCTTCAGCAACCCCATGAAAGAAGGGTCCTCTGAGAGCTCTGGTGAGGTAGACAGCTGTCAACATTGTCAACACTTCCTTCCCTAGAAAAGAATCACAGCTGTTTGGCTTCCATAGTCTCTAATTCCAGGCTACTGTCCTTATTTTCCCAACATCAATGCAGCAAGATCACAGAATCACAGAATTAACAAGGTTGGAAAAGACCATTGAGATCATCAAGTCCAACCTATTAGCTAACACCATCTTATCATCTAAGTCTAAATCATGGCACTAAGTACCTCATCTAATCTCTTCTTAAACACAACCAGGGATGGTGTCTCAACCACCTCCCTGGGCAGCCCATTCCAATGGGAAACCACTCTCTGTGAAAAAGTTTTTGCTAACGTCCAGCCTAAATCTTCCCTTACGCAACTTAAGACTGTGTCCTCTTATTCTGTCACTGGTTACCTGGGAGAAGAGAGCAACCCCCACCTGGCTACAACCTCCTCTCAGGTAGTTGTAGAGAGCAATAAGGTCTCCCTTCAGCCTCCTCTTCTCCAGGCTAAACAATCCCATCTCTCAGTTGATCCCCGTAGGGCTTGTGCTCCAGCCCCTTCACCATCCTTGTTGCCCTTCTCTAGACACATTCAAACATCTCAACATCCCTCTTAAATTGAAGAGGCCAGAACTGGACACACTACTCAAGATGTGGCCTAACCAGCGTTAGGCCAGAGTACAGGGAGAGAACAACTTTCCTAGTCCTACTGGCAACACTATTCCTGATATAGGCCAGGATGTCATTGGCCTTCCTGGCTACTTGGGCACATGGTGGGCTCATGTTAAGTTACCTATCAGCCTGCACTTCCACGTTCTTTTTGCCTGGTCACGCTTCAGCCACTCAGTTCCCAACATATAGCTCTGCATGGGGTTATTGTGACCAAAGTGTAGAACTCAGCACTTAGACTTGTTAAACCTCATGTTATTGGATTCAGCCCATCTATCCAGCCTGTCAATGTCCATCTGCAGAGCCCTCTTACCCTCAAACAGATCAACACTTATTCCCAACTTGTTGTCATCTGCAAACTTGCTAATGATGGACTCCATCCCCTTGTCCAGATAATGAATAAAGATGTTGAACAGAACTAGTCTCAACACTGAACTCTGGGGGACCCCACT
>WEKX01028981.1:3493-18825 GCA_013390025.1 Pitta sordida
CAAAACACAAAGCTGATGACGCAACAGCAGTGAACACAAAGTATGTATCTACAAATTAATCTTCTGCCATTTATAGGCTTCATGTTTACTAAGCTTGTAAAAAGCACAAATTATGCTCAGTAACTCTCTATTTTAAAACCATTTCTTAGAAAAGTTAATTATTTATTTGGATTTAACTATTTAATACAAAGTAAATATAGCAAAGTTACTATAATACAATATAATGCAAGACAATACAATATACTGTACATTATTTGCATGTTAAATAATATATGAGAATATATAAAATTTTATATTAAAAAATGGAACATTAGGATATCTTCCTAACCTTCAGAAGTTACCCACACAGTATGTCATTCTTCTAGCTGTAAAAATGGAAAAGTATTTTTGCTGTGAGTTTCCAAATTTCAGTATCTTCTGGTAACACAATTATTTGTACTTGAGTATTTGATTAACAAACACAGGAAAAGGAGAACTTCAGAAAGCTGAACGTGCATGTGTAGGTGTGTTCACAGAGGCTCTAATGAATTGTACTTGGTGTTTGCATTTATCTTTCAACAGAAGTTTTATGAACACGTAAGTTTGCAATTGCACTAGATGGCTTGGGGGTGATAATTTGGTAACAATCACAAGAGATCTGGACAGATTGTATTCAGACTCATTTTCTTCCTAACACTTAGTTTTGTTACTCTTCTGTGACTGAATTTTAGTTGATGTTTGGAGCTAGTACTGTGTTTTTCCTTATTTGGTTAAATATAACCTTACTGTAATGAGGTCGATTGCTGTGAAGAAAAATACTCACCAGGATGACTGACAGTATCATATTTGGCTTTTACTTAGATTATGCTTGTGCATGTGTGGATTTGCTACCCAGACAATTAATGTGGTTCTAGAACATATATCCTTTTGACAAGAAGTAAATTGCTGGAGGGCTGATGTAATGGAATATGCATACTTTTTGAGTAGAGCTGGAAAGTTTTGTTAGTTTTTTTCAGATGCTCAGGTGACATTAACTGGTACTAATCAGAATTCAGCTCCTAGAAGAGAGGTGCTTTACTGAAGTTTTACTGTCTGACTGGACAGTGGCCAAGGATTTGACAGGAATGAAGCAGGCATTTAACTTCAGTGTTCCCTCTGGTTCAGGCCTGAAGAATGGTAGCCAAAGATGTGGGCAAATTCATATAGTAATTTTTTTTCTTATTGTCTTAATAAAGGGAAACATCTGTAAATCAGTCTTACAGACACTGTACCCTTTTCAAGTCCTAATAAGCCTTTTTAGCTAAATATTGGAAGAAATCCATTCAAGTCATATTGTGATTATTTCTAATTGACGTCATACTGAATCTTAAATGCATTACTAGTCACTGTAATGTGTGTACCTTGAATGTACTTTGGATAGGCTGAGCAGAATATACATCGCATTTGTCCCAAGTCAAGCTGAAATATATTGTTCCAGATATAGTAAGTCATGAGCTGAATATTGCTAAACATAACTATTTCTCTTAATTGAATACAGAACACCAATCACACACTAATTTGAGCAACCAAATGATGCAGGAAACAGATAGTTATTTAGTGTTAGTTATTACATACTTAAACCATAAGTCTTTGCTGATGGTCAACAGTTTGAAGATCATATTTTTTGGAGCCTGTGATTCTACTGTGTTCTCATTCACTGACAAGAATTTTTCCACATTTTCTGTCCTCTGCAGCTCCAGTTCGAAAGGCAATTCAGGGCTGTGTGAAGCAACAGAATTATATGGAAGGAACAGTCACAATGAAGGTGCCACTTTCACTAATGCATTACAGATTGCTGAAAACCAAATCAAAGGTGTGTCTGATAAGCACTTCTGGATTATATACAATTTATGGAAGAAGAGCCTTGTCTTTTATTTCCTCCTGCTAGCACTTTCCAGTTTTTGTCCCAATGCTCCCTTTTCACTTCTAACACCTCTTCTTTAAAAAAAATGCAAACAAGTTTGTCCACCTTAAAAGATAATACTGAATTAGTCTGCAATTTCAGAGTGGGCAGAAAGTTTACAGAGACATAAACAATTGTAGTAAATAAGAATATTAACGTATGCTTTCCTGGAAGTGGCAGCACTGAATTTAATGAGATTATGTGAAAACCATACTAATTAATAACAATTCTAGTTGTCTATTCATCTTTAAGGAAAATTGGATGTTATGCTACAAATGCTTTTTCCACTCCAAAGATTAGAAAACAATTCATGATTTGCTTGCAGCTTTGACTCATGCTTTTCCAGCGCTTGGCTCTGGAAAAATGATACTGTGTTATGTTTCAGGGTTTACAACGGATAAAACTTTGATGGTGAAACTACCTCACTGGGCAGCTTCTTCTTGAGCAGAGTTGTACTCATTCTGCTATCATATCTGCTGAAAATCTTTAATGTTTATAAAACCATTCCTCTCTTACAGCCCCATTTTTCATGAATGTTTTTGCATTGATATAGTGCTACTACTGCTGAGAGGTAAAATTTATAAGGAACAAGTAATACTGAAAGGTCCTTGGTCACATTATAGGTGCTTCATTAAGCTTTTCAAATTTTTTAGTTTTAAAATTTAATTTGCCTCATATTGTGACTTTCCTATGCTGATGATTCCAGGACAGCAATCAAACCTGTGAACATTCAGCCATGGATTAAGTAAAAAAAATTACTAACTACTACTAAATATACTACTTGTATTAAAATAGATTTTCTTTTAAATTGTATAGCAAAGAATAATGGAGAAAATGGCATTTCTCTAGTCAAAGTACAAACAAATGAAGATCACTGGGTCTGGGTTCAAGCTAACACTCAACTTCTGTATCGAAGTGGTTGCTCAGAATACGTCCTTGCCCAACAGCAAATGTTAAAGTAAGTCTATTTTGCAGAACTAAAAAAAAAACAAAAGAATCAGAAGAAGGAATGTATTCTAATTGTATGAGATCTGTAGTGACTTAAGAGAATGTATGTATGACTGTAGTGACCTAAGAGAACAGCTGAATTAGAAGAATATAGTTTACTAATGATATGGAAATCAATTTCTGTCTTGGAACATATGAAAAGGTTGTTACAATCCTAAACAATACTTGTTTTCTGTCTTTAGTCTTTTTATCATCTAAGGTTGAGTGTACATACATGCTAAAACAGAAAGAGAATGCTTGATTATTAATATGTCTTGCACAAAATGTATTTTGGAGTTTTGTTTGACTTTGCAGCTGAAAATCTAGTGTCCTTGTTTTTCTACTGGTCAACATTTGATTATGTTAAGCTTTTTTTCTTTCTTTATGGATGACAGTTGAGCTCATGTTTTCAGTTGTGTATATTCAAAATAATCTAAAGAAGTGTACTCATATTCCACATTTAGTTACCTGTAGGCTCAGTCATGGAGTGTAAACTAATCTCACAGATTTCCTTTCAAAGAGGACCTCTCATATGAGAGTTTCACCCTTTCCTCCCAAATAGGCTTTTCATCCTTTCCCCCATGGGAACTGTTCCAGTTCCTGTGGACCTTGTTGAAGTATTTCTTCCAGCTGTTCTGGGGGAGGACATGAGGGAGTAAACTGAATGAGGGATCAGGAGTTGTACGTAGCCACCATCCGGCCCAACGATAAAACTGTGGCTATTACCAGACTTTTTTTCCCTTTAGAATGCTTTGCAGGTGGAAGAAATAAATGAAAAAGTCTTTACCCTTTTAGAGTAGATACTCCTTGCAGACAGCATTTCTCCCCGAATCCACATGATCCACATGAATGGCAGGTGAGCTCACACCTGAGGATGATCGAACATTTTACCTTTATGTATGAGGATGGCACAAACATAATCCAAACATTATGTGGAAGGGAATTAACTTCTACAAACAAGCAGATTAAAAGGGACTGTTCCTTGTATTTGTGTCTCTACTTCCAAATTGCTTTTTTGTGCAATTAAGCATGTTGACATAGTTACAGTTTGCCCTCTGAGTGGTTAAATCCTTCCTTTGTGCTTCATAGTTCCCGCAAACTGAAGTATTACAAGAGTTTGCGATCATATTCAGTTGTCTTCCTGCAATAGACTTTGTACTTACTTCTATTTTTTTTTTTTTTATAAAATTTGTGCTCTCTTCCTGGAAACATACATTCTTCTGTAGAATTTTCACTGGATACTATTTCATTGTAAAATTCCTTATTTGAGGTTTAACTTTTTCTTAGTCGGTTGCATTTTGTTCAGTCCTTTGTTTCCCAATTTTATATTTTTCTGAGAAACTAGTTCTGCAGTAAACATATCATAGCATTTGCATCTTAATACTGTCATAATAAAAACAACATTATTTAGAAGACTTAAAGTATTTCATACCTCATTTAAAAAAAAAAAAAAAAGAAAGAACATATTCTCCTTTCGTGGTGTACATTTATTACACCCGGATGTTCTCTCTTTGTAACAACTTGGACTCCCTCTACTGGAAAATCCTGTACTTGCACTTTGATTCGATACTCGAGGAAAAAGTTCTATTGCGATCCAAGAAAAAACCTTCTAAACCCTTTAGTAGCTCTTCAAGTTTTCACACCTGGTTTCTTATTGAAGTGTCCACTTCTTGCTTGGAGAAGGATGGGGCGGTTTCGTAGCACTGACCCTGCCTGATTGGGAATCAACACATTAGTGAATTCAACACCTGAACCTCAAGATTCGGACTCCATGTTCTAAAAACTGCAGTGTTGGGCATGGAAATGCTCAGGCAACATCCTCTGACAACACCCTTCACTATGTTGAGTACTTCAGCTGGAGGTCTTGGAAAATTAAGTCACTGGCTATATTAGAAAACAAAGGACAACATAAGTTAGACATGTAAAACAAACCCACACCCAATATGAACATCTGTTCGAACATTTTATTTGAACATTTTATTCGTTCATTTTACTTCCTTTCAGCTAACTCTGCATTCTCAAAATACTGTAAGACTCCTCACAGCTCTCCCTCAGATCGGAAAGTTCTTATGCAGAAAAATAGTTCCTTGTTAACAAAATACATCTCGTTTAAGATACTACTACAGTTAAACCCCCTTGTTCGTGAGGAAGGGGACAGCCCAGGGGTCTCGCAGAAAGCCAAATTCGCAAGGAAGTGCAGGTCGTTAATATGCATGCAGGCCACGCCCATTGTTCCACCCCCCGGCACTCCAGAGCACTGCGGACCATTTTCTGCCTCTCCCCTCGGACTGTCAACACAGGGGGGCAAAGGGAACCGTTTCTGAGCCCCCTCTGACTCAGGAGACCCCCGCCCCCCAAGAATCTGTTGGCTTTTCCAGGCTGCTGCGGCCGTGCTCCCACAGCCCAAATCCCGTGCCGCGGCTCCCCCACCCCAACCCCGATGCTCATGCCCACGGCGTCCCGGCATGGCATCTCGGGCCACCGGGGCTGCTGCGGGTCTGGGGGCTGCTGCGGGTCTGGGGGCTGCTGTGGACCTGGGGGCTGCTGGCCCGCCGCTGCTGGCCCACCACTGCCAGCCCGCCGGGGCTGTCATGGGGTGGGGGCTGCTGCAAGGCCGTGGTTGCCGGCCCGCCGGGGCTCCCGCGGGGCTCTAAACGCCAGGCTTAGCCGGAGAAACTAGGCGCCCTCCCGGGGTGGGGGGGGGCCTGTCCCACCCCGCCTCACAGGGAGAGCCAGCACCGCCCCTCGGCAAAGCAGAGGCACTGAGCATGTGTGCTCTGGGGAGCCTTGCTGACCCCAGAAGCCGGACTGCAAAAAAATTGCTTCGCAAATGGGCGGGGTCATAAAGGAGAGATCGCGATGCAGTGGGGATTCACTGTATTTGTATTTTATCTCTAGAATTTTCTACACACAAATGTCATTTAGATATATTTCAAAGGAAGAACAAATGTGTAAGGTTATTAAGGTACTATGATACAATATTTAAGGTCTTTGTGAACTATGTGTCTGAAATGGAACAGCAAATTCCTGAAAGAATTTAAATGAAACAGTGCCACAGAAAAGTAGTTGCGCATAAACGTTGACGCCCAGAGGCAGGGACTTTTTTCTCTCAAGCAAATGCAAAGGTTGTAATGGACAAGAGTGTGAGAATCCCATATTGAGGACAAAGTATTGCTTGTAATGTATGTTGAGCCACTCTGTTTGTATCCCAGAAAACAACTATTTAGATATCTGATTGACTAATTTTTTTTTTTACTGTTATTGAAAGGGAAGAAGATGAACAATTGAAGATACTAAGTGGTTTTGCCAGTTTGAAAGGAAACCTGGAGGGATTTTCCTATAACAGTGCCATTGAAACTCTGGGCCAGTGGAAGCATCTTAACTGGGCAACAGTAAAAAATGAACAAGAAAATGTAAAAGTGAAGTATGAACCTCATACTAATGGTGAGTGTTTTATGCAAGAGGAACCTCTCAGTTCTAACACATCAGTTTTAGGCATTCAAAACAGCTGCACCACAAATAGTAGCTGGACTTTAAGGAACTCAAGCTCTTGTTCTATGAGCCAGCGAATGAACACATGTTCAAACAGGAGAGCTGGGTCATTCTACAATAGAGACCAAAATTTCTTAAATTTGGCATCAACTTGTCCTTCCCACTGGGGGAGTGCGGAAAATGTCCAGTCTTACTCGGGTGTCCAACAGCGCTGTGCAGAGAACTATGCTACCGACCATCTGAAACTCCAGAGACCATTAATATCCCCAGAGTCTGTCTATGACACAGCCATTCCCTTGGAGATGCCTATCAAAACAGAATATGATTCGGATTCTGAAAACGTTGCTGCTAACTACCTGATGTCGCCAAACCGAACCTGGCTGGATGAAAATGTCTCAGTGAGAAAGCAGATGTGTAGCTATCCCAATAGAATGCAACTCAAAACAGAACCGGACCTCTGTGAGCCAGCCTTACCTTGTCAGAGGCCAAGGCACTGCCTTTACACACAACACAATTGGCAATGCATCATAGCAAATCATCCAAACAACCTAAACTTGAATAGACCTTGCAAGGGTTCACGTAACAAGGAGGTGGCTCCATTTTGCCCCCAGAACTCCTCCATGTGTTTGGAAAGCATGCCCAACTTGCCACACACAGCTTGCTATGGTCACTTTTACAGCCCCAGCCCAGGGGAGGAGAAAGAGCAGAATAATGAGGTGTTCAAAGTACCGTGTGAATTTAAAAACCCCTGCTTGGTTCAAGCAATCAAGCGTGAGCCCCTGGATTCTCCACCGTTATCTAACAGTGGACAGAACAGAGTACATGTGAGCTTCCCTGAAAATACATTAGCAGATCCTGTGCCTCATAAAACCACTGAATGTACATTTTTGCAATAGATTTTATAACATTTGAAATATTTATAATGTTAAAAGCAAGAAGTTGTAGATTCTCTTCCAGTTGGGTTAAATGAGTTACTAAAATTAAAAACCAGTGGAAAGATTTTCAGAGTGTGTGTGTGTGCACCTGTGTGTGAGAAAAAACAGACACACACATATCCTATCCCCCTACTGCCCTTCTCTTTGGAAAGAGAAAAGAAAGTCAAAACCTCAGGCACAGAAAAATAATCATTACTCTCTGCACAAGTATACCTGACTATTTGTCTTTATTATCTTTCCTCTCATCTACAGTTCATTACCAAGGTCTAACAATTTCTGTTTCCTGCCTTTGTTCTATTTGCTTTTCTCGAGCTGATATGATGCCTCAGTACAAATCGAAAAATGTTTATGGTCTTCAGTGTGGCCAGTTTTTAGGAGTTTTTACTTTTTAATTTTTTTTCCTACTCTAATATGAAAGATATCTATTCCTTCGTCTCAACATTAAAGTGATGGCAACAGGCAAGAGCTTCCCAACACAACTTCTTTATTTAAAAGGACCACACTAATACAAACAACGACTTACATAAAATGCATTAGAAATTATTTCACTTCAAACTGAAGTTATTCCCAGGTTTCCTTTATAATATTAATGTTCTAGAATCCATATTTTTCCATTTTAAAGTCATCAAATTTTCACGTTACTGTCTGAAAGACTGTACAATGGGATGTAATCCGCTTCTTTAAATGAGTTACAAAATGCTGTTAAGTATACTTGAGGAGAAAGTATTTCTTCAAATATTTGCCTTGCTGTTATTTGTAACATTAACACAGGAAATGCACTTTTTTATTTGATAGTACCTCTTTGACTGATGGCATCTCTTTGACTGATAGCAGCTTTTTAGACATCATTGTCAAAACCAGATCCCACACTACAATTATTTTCAAAGGCACCCTAGTTTCAACCCCAGAAGAAAATCTTAATCTCACCGAGAGCTAACTGGTGGATGTATACCTTTCAAAAGCACCGTGGTGCACCTTAGTGCTTTTGAAATCTGTGTGCGCTTTAATTTGAACCCAGGCAGTAATGTATTTCCACAACAGAAAAATCCACAACTTATATTTTGGAGTTTGTTGTCGTCGTACTTTGACTCCTGCACTAACTTTTGTTTTAAAATTGCACTATTTCAACTTTATATTGACTTCACCTATATCAAAACTCACATCATTTTAAAAAAACGCTTAGATGTATATGTGCTTTTTGAAAGAAGCTCTATAATGAACATTTTCTTTTTCAAAATATTATAGATAATTATAATGTCTTTGTCGCTGTATCTGTAAGTCCCTAAAGGCGTGATGGAAGAGTGGTATAAAATTATCCCAAATGTTATAAATATGTGGGATAAATGTAGTTTTCAGGTAGTGTGATGGTTCTGCACCTAGTGATGCCTTGAGTGATGCCTAGTGATGCCTTGAGGCATCACTGACCCTAGAGGCATCTCTAGGAGGCTGCTTTTCTCCAAGGCTGTCTGTCTTTTCTGATGGAAATTACTGTCTGTACATTAGAGTTGGCAAGTGTAAAGATATACATTCTCTGCATGTCAGTTAAGTGCTTATGAACAGTGGTTCGATTGGAAATGCTGCACTGTGCACTGAAATGGAACTTCCCAGTGACTTTCCTGCACAAGGCAGTATTCCTAGCAAAAAGGCAAGACTGGACAGTAAAGAGGGGCAACAATATCTTACTGTAGCTCAAGTTAAATCTGTAATTGTCCAGCTGATCATATCCAAGTCATGAAAATATTACCTTTTTTTGTGTCTGAGGTAAAGCAGCTCCCCGTTGGCTATGTACTGCCTCGTATTTGAGACAGTTGATATCCTTGCCGGTGGGTGCAATGCAACATCAGCCTCTGTTCTGAAGTGAGACTGCAGTGGTGGAATTTATACCGTTCCCCAGTGCATCATTGTTCTCTTATCACAGAAATTCAATATAAACTGCGAAAATACTTGTGGAGATGCAAATTGGTTGCTAATGTATAGTGAGATCGCCATAAATCTGCATTCCTGCACAACCTCTGCCTCACTGATTTACTCTGTACCTAACTTTGATCAGCAGTTCTTTTAGACTCTCACAGAGTTGCTCTCATAGTCCTTTGCTTAGTGTGTAGCAGTGACACTGCTTATGTCCTGGTGTCAGACACTCTGCTGTGGCCTCAAAGCTGCTGGTTGGGTTGTGCTATGAACCATATAATATTTTCCAGTCCAGCTCCTTGTGCAGCTGCCTGGCAGAGGTGAGATGGTGAGGAAACAAGGTAGTCTGGAAACAGATGGCTGAGAGAACTATGCCAGACAAATTTCTCTCTTCAGTGCAGAAGCAATTTATACTAACATCAGAAGTTCTCTAAAACTCTCCCTGTTAGAGCATAAATGCTTTTTTGTTGGCATAACTCTTTCTACTTTAATGCTTTCCTGTCTTATTTCAGGTAGAATTATTTTTCTCATATTTCCAACAAACCCAGACAGATTTTACACATCTTGATTTGTATTATGGAGATAGATGAAGCTTATGCATTTAAGAGAATCTAATCTGATACCAGAGATGTAATAGCTATCTAGCAGGAAGGATGAATGTGTGACTCAAAAGTGAGACTTCACCTTCTGACTCCCTGCTGTGTAAATGCAGTCAGATTTGTTTCCTTATCATTCCATAAATTATGAACCCAAGAAAAACACACTTATCCTGCACATTGCATTTTATTTGTGGCAGAGTTGTTATTTCAGGCCTCACATAAAAAAAATGTGGTATCAGTAGAATTCTTTCTAGTCTAAGTTATCACACACACAGTGGAGCAATCTCCCAAGAACTGGGTTTATGAAGAGATCAACAGTTTATCCTCTTTTTGGACAATTGCTACCCACTGTTCATAGTAAACAAAGATCAGTTCCTTCTAAGTACTTGGAGAGAATGGGGGAGATAAATGCTTTAAAAGAATCTCCTGCTGTTTGTGTTAAGGCACAGATATTCTTTCATTCTCTCCCCACAATGTGTGCCCTGGATTGAGTCTGGACTGAAATGTGACATTGCATTGTACCCTCTTAAACTGTCACCTTATAAAACCTTTTTGTATGCAGACATTCATGATCCCCTGGCACTGAGCAGTAAACAGTGTAAAAGACAGAGCAGTTCTTTAAATGGTTACATTTTTTTAGTGATTGCTATTGCTTTGGTATTATTTTAAAAACTAGCATTGAGAAATTTGGTTTAAGAGGTTTTCAGTCACTGGTGTTTAATTTTTTAATTTTTATCCTTAATGATCTAGTATTTTCATCCCTCAAGTGCAGCCCTGAAGTCTGTTTCAGCTGTTGGTGAACAGCTGCTGAGCACCACACAAATGCTAGTCCAACACCACTGAAAGATGGTATTTTTACTGAAAAGCAGCATGATTTGAGATGGGGGTGAACTCATACAGAAAAAAAAGAGTGGATTTTCCTGCAGTTGCACTTCTGACTGAAACTGGGCCAGACCTCCACTGTAGGTAACACTATAAATAATTTATATCCACTTTAGAGTCTTTGGACACCTAGGTGAAGATTTGTTTAAAAAAATCTGAGTGAGGGTAGCACTATGCAAGCCATAAAGTTGTTTCAGGTGTCCTCAGTTTGGAGATTTAACTACGGAAATGAAAGTTTGAGGGACTGTGTCTAAATTCTCTGTAGGAAAGACTTCCTACTCCTCGATTGTAACATGGTAATGTAAAGTATATCTCTGTGGCTTAACCACACTTTAATAGAACAGTGATACATTCTTAAAATTACTAGAACTAGTCTGCCCTAGATGGTATAGGGAAGTCTGACATTTGAGCATTAGCCAGTTCAGTGAGACTTTAGGTGCTGATCCTTTGATATGGGATTGAGATCAACAGGGCATGTGCAATTCTTCGAGAAATTCCTGGTGCTTAAGATACTTGAGAGGCAACAGGTCTGAGGCAAGGAATATTCTGTGGCATAAAATCAGCTTCTGCTGCCTAGAAGCTTTTCTTAACTCTTTGTGTTGAAGCCATGTTGGAATTTAAATAGAATGGCCTCACATCGTTGTAGTTACTCCAGAAAAGCCATTATTTTTTCTTAACAAGGTGTCATGTTTTAATTGAAATAGTTAAAAGACACCATTTCCCCTATCTATGAATACAAATATTGCCTTAAGTGGTGGTAAAAAAACGTTAACATACTCATTTTCTGTCATTAGTGTGTCATGTAACTAAAAAAAACCAACCTCAGAATGACAGGATAATATAAGTGTTTTTCTTCTTGTCTTCTCTTTCTGCTCTTTTCCTCTCTTCCTCTCTACTCTCTTAGTGCAAACATGTAAAATGGAAGTAATTTTCTTATCATATTGTGACAAACTCCCTAAACCTAAACTAGATTGCAAAAAATAACTCACGAGAACAGAAGTTTCTTTCCCTGGAGTTTCTTTCCCTCTTTTCCCTATGCAAAATCATGTGTCTCATCTGTAACAGGTATCTGTAACACGAATGGAGCAAGAGATTGTGCTGGTGGCTGTGCTCAGGATATACTCACAAGGCTTTTATCTACCTGAAACAGATTCATACAAGAGGGCTGCACCTGATAGCTTATGACCATAGACACTATCACCCTGAAAAATATTTTTTGTCATGTTTCAATGACTTACAACATATATTCTTGTCATCGTGAATACATTTCCCTATCACAGTATCAGAAATGCCTCCAAAGTCATCAGCAACAGTCTGGAAAATATACTAAGCACAAAACCCACTTTAAATCCCCCTCCTCCCCAAACAACCAAACATAGGGAGATCCAAGCCCTTGTGCTTAGGCAAAGGTTTTCTTTGACTAGAGGCTTGGAAGGAAAGTAAAAAATAAGATAGTTATGAGAAAGTTTGGGGAAGTTAAAGATCACCATGATATATTGCTGTCAAGGTGTAATTGTCTGTGACAATAGCATTAATTCTTCACCCACGGTTAAAAACTCAGTGGTCTGAAATCATGTCTGTATTTTTTCTCTGTAGAACTGATTTTGTAACTTTTCAGACTAAAAATAATTTCTTGAGAGTGAGGCTTGAGGCAACTCAATGCTAAATTGCACTTCTCAACCAGACTGAAAGCATCATTCTAGTGTTCTTTTTCCTTTCCTGAGGTTAGTCTTCCAAAACCCAGGCAAATTCAATGTGTGCATTAACTCTCCTGCTACTGGTAATTGTGAAGATGATGCTCCAGCTGTGCAATATGAAGTGTTTCAAGAGTTGGACTCGATATCCTTGTGGGTCCCTTCCAACTCAGAATATTCTGTGATTCTGTGATTCTGATTATTTCCTTCATGCAACAGGGCTTCAGAAACAGCTCCAGTTTCCCATTTGTACTGGTAGAATTGAGGCACTCCAATGACTAATACAATGGTATGGCAGAAGGCAATAGAAAGAACATCAGCTGCTTAGCTTGTCTTAGCAATTGCATTTACCTAATTAAAAGGCTATGTTAAAAAAAAAATCAGGTGAAACTCTGATCTAGAGTTCCTTGTTTTACATCTCAGGAGAGTGTCAGCTCTCCCTGCTGCACCTATTTTTTTCTTTTCTCTTTCTTTCTTCTTTTTATTTATTATTTTTTTTTAACTTGTGGACCATATGTATCCTCTCTTTGTTCATTTAAAATGTAAAATAAGGAAAGGCAAGGATAAATTGTTGTGTGGTTGTGGGTTTTTTTGTTTTGTTTTTAAATTTTGTCTTTCTAAGAAAGAACTTCAAACAGGCAAAAGTTATCTTAGTTCTCAGTAACAGTATTCAGTCTTGTTTCTAATCTTATCATAACCAAGAAGATTCTTCCTCTACATGGTCAACAAACTTCTCTCTTCTGAAGACGACCTTCCTCACACCCCTTCCCCCTTGAGCTCCTTAACAAAACCAAAGAACACTTCCTTCCTTAAAGGCAGTTCCTTTTTCTTCCTCTAGCTTTTCCACCTTTTTGGTTGTGTGGGATAGTACATTTTGGTCTCCACCTTTTCTATTTTCTGTGTCTGTAGCTTTATTTCCACTTTAGGCGTACTTTAAAAGTTTTGCCAAAAGATCAGTGTTAAGCAGAAGTGCAATCCCCCATTTCTCCCTGCCCTCCTTAATAAGACAGAGGTACTCACTAATTACAGCTGTACTCCTAAACCAGAAAAAAGATCATTTTGCTGGTGAAACATCCTCTCTTCAGGAGGCTGTACTGCCAAAAACTGTAGCTATCACCAACGGTTTAGTTCTGCAAATACATATATGTACTGCCAAATCCTTTTTTCTTTAGACACGATCTCTCAAAAAATCAAGGAACCCATTTTCTCGTTTTTTTGCTTTTCTCTTTTTTTATTATGTGTTTATTCTTTCACTGTGCAATTGGACTTTTGATTTTTTTTAATGAAGAAGGGTATGGAAGCATTACACGACATGTACAACACTGTGTTTTCAATGAGTCCATTGTAGATTTTGAGATTAGAACTACAAATAACGATCAAGAATTTCCATGGGACTCCATGTAAAAGATTCTGTTACAAAAATGCCCATGAAAAATATGTGCAATAATATCAGCACCAAATCTGCCATCAAACTTCAATAATAATCCTGTATTAAAAGTGCTATTCCTGCTTCTCATAAGGAAACACGGTGGAAGACCAGACTAATTCTGAGCAACCTGATCTAGTAGGAGATGTCACTGCCCATGGCAGGGGGTTGGGAACTAGATGATCTTTAAGATCCCTTTCAACCCAAACCATTCCATGGTTCTATGATAAAAAAGATGGAGTTCTATCAGCAGTTTTGGACTACCTGGCATTCCATGATTCCCCAATTTTTTTTTTTCCTGGGAGGGCATATTTCTGGAAAGGACACCGCACCCACCGCAGCACTATTTGAAAACGTGCTGGATGATGCAGGTAGTGCCAGCACTGGGGCATGTGACTGGGGCGTGCATGCTGCCCAAGTAGAGAGGCAAAGCGGTGGGGCAGTCACAGCTCCAGCCCCTGGGAAGCCCACACAGGGAATCCTGTGGGATTGCCTTTGGTAATGTGTAACCCAGCCAGCACCACCAGCTGTGCTGTTTGTGTGTACAAGCATCATGGATGTCACGGTGTAGCACTAATCTACCTGTATTTGTGGCTAATTAAAACCAGGCAGTGAACTGTGGATCTGACGTTTTGGCATGTTGTTTAAACCCAGAGCACTTTCCTGTTGTGTTTTGTACTGTCTCCCCAGTCTGCTTTTAGAAGGAACTTTCAAGCGTACTTCTTAAATTATATTTTACATTTATTACCAGCCAGAAGCGTACAGCTGAGACATTTTAAAATAAAAAATTTGGGTCCAAATTAAAGCCGCTGCTGTGTGTGTTTCTTGCCCCTTCCCCACACCAGGCCCAGCACTCCGCCACCCTGGGGCTGGTACCAGCCCCCAGCTTCAAATGGTTTCCAGGATCCCCTCTGGAACGGTTCCAGCACTTGCACACCCTGGGCCCCTCCCAGTATCTCCAATGGATTGGTCCCAGTGTCTGCCTCCAGCCTGAACTGGTCCCAGTATCCACCTTAAACTGGTGCCAGCATTAACCCTAGCCTGAACTTGTCTTGGTATCCATAAACTGGTCCCAGTATCCACCCTGAACTGGTCCCACTACTCACTCTTGGCCTGAACTGGTCCCAGTATCAAGCCTAGACTAGTCCTGGCACCCACCCTGGCTTGAATTGGGCTCAGTATCTTCCCTTGGCCTGGTCCCACTATCAGATGCAGCATCCTCTCCTTGAACTCCTGCCAGTAGCTCTCCTGAACTGGTTCCAGCATCCATCTCAAAATGGTCCTAGCACCTACTGTTGGCCTAAACTGGCCTCACCATCCACTGTGGCCTCAAGTGGACCCAGCAGCCACTCAGACCTAAACTGGTCCCAGCATCCACCCTGGCTTGGCCCCAGACTCCATCAGTGCCTGAGCTGCTGTCCATTATTGTGCGGCCTCACCCGTCCCTCCAGGGCATGCTGGGAAGGAAGGAGGGAACGGAGGGAGGGA